>BLBF01000011.1:8641834-8654584 GCA_015471245.1 Laticauda colubrina | reverse complement strand
TTTCTTTCTTTCTTTCTTTCTTTCTTTCTTTCTTTCTTTCTTTCTTTCTTTCTTTCTTTCTTTCTTTCTTTCTTTTTTATTTAATATCCTACCTTTATTATTTTTATAAATAACCCAAGGCAGTGAACATGCCTAATATTCCTTCATCCTCTTATTTTCTCCACAACAACACTATGAAATGTGTTGGGCTGAAACAGTAACTGGCTCAACAACTGGTTTTCCTTCTAATCCTCAATGCAATCATAACTGCCTAGCTAGTTATACTGAACAATACTTCAGAAGCTACAGATTGCCCATCCCTGTCTTGTTCCCAAAAATAAATTTGCATTGTCTTCAAATGTCTCATAAATGTATTATAGATACTTAAAACAGGCTTGAGCTTATTGAATACTAATATGCATTTTATACCCATTTTATTTCCACATTAACTACAAGGATATTTGGGAAAGCTCAACATTTTAAAATGCTTGAATTAAAACAAAGCTGCAGTTGAATTATAACTTTGCATAATTAACTGATGTATCTTTCTGTGTGGAAAAATGTTATATTTTCAATAGCTTGTGTGTTGTTCTTTTATCGATAGTGAACTGGGAAACAGCTTTTTCAAAGTTCATGCATAAAACTTTCAAAGCTTCTTAAATCTCATTGGCATAAATTATAAGACATGTAAAATGTTTTAAAAACGCAGCTAATAATACTATGCTTTCTCACAATTTTTTTCCTGCTGACATTTACTCATAAAAGGGTACATCGTGTAGGAGTAAAACATGCAATTGTGATGCTAATTTGAATCAATTATTTAAAACTAAAGATACATGGAAAAAACTCACGTTCTATGAACAGATGTACGCAAACACACAAATGCGCTTCTAGTGCTCCATCACAAATGTGTTTGCAATATGCTAAGTTCTCTTAGAATACTGTGATGTTTTCTTAGTACATGGTGCAACAGAAATGTAAGTGAAAAGTGTACCATGAAATATCTTTACTCAGCAATGTTTTATGTCTTTTCTACTTCGAATTAGAATTCTAATTTGGTGCCTTGTGTCCTGCTGCAGTACAGCCCCAACAAATGATGCTTTGTAAAAGTTAATAAAGTGTTCTTCAGAAAAATGCAATTCTGCAGAAAGAGAGCTGGATGAGTTACGTATCAGTTATATCTATGGAACTGAAGTTATAAAATAAGGCACATTCCCTGACCAGAAGGACAGTAAGCAATTCATTATCCCCAAGTCAAATAACTGCAGATGTTAGTATGTTAGAATTTCATGATAACTTCCCGAATTTAACCTACAAACACAGTAGAAAATCCTCCAGATACTTTTCAGATCTCTCCTGAATTTGAAATGTTCTGGTGTAATTGTAATATAAAATGCATAATGTTTTTATGCTGGATTCATTTCAGCTTTTATACCTCAATTAACAGCATTTCAAGGCAAATTTGTGTTTATTGAATCAGCTGACTGAACAATTTCAAACCAGGAGGGAATGGGAATAAATATTTTCTTTCTAATGTTATTTTTTCAATACAACATAGAAAGGCTACACATTTGTATGAGGTTCTTTCATCTCCCTGTGTGCATTTTTTGTATTACAATATAACTATTGGAGCAGGCTGAGAGCTCCACTTTGTCGTTGAGTCCCATCCAGAAATCAAGATGCACAAAATAGATTAATGGGAGAAACATGGGAATTGATCCAAGACAATTTGAGTCATCTTAATTTTCATTATATTAATAATGCACCATAGGTGTTCCATTATTCCCCCCCCATCACTTGAAAATTATTTGGGGGCAATTTTGGATAGATAGAGTTGAGAATGAGACTGGAGACCAGCATAACTTCAGCTCTTTTATTTAGTGCAGAAAGTCCGTCTTAACCAGGAGCCACGGTAGCTCTTTTTATAGAGAGGCTGCTCGCGGCTAGTGGCCAATGACGGCTACTTGTTTTTCCCGTCGCTGAGTTGGCCAATCATAGGTGAGCTATTATTGGCCAATCAACATTGAGACAAGAACCAATGAGTTTCTAGTATTTCTTGACCAATAGGAATAGACTATTAGAAGTAAGTTAATATGGAACACCCCTCCCCTCTTGGTATGGTCCTACCGCACGTAATCACATAAGTACGCCAGGCTTTTAGGTTGTCTAGTTGACCTGCGCAGTTTAGTTGTGTCGTCGTCTTCAACGGGTTCGGACAGGATCGCTGTTTCTCCTGTCCTTCTCTGTGGAACCTCCTGGAAGGTGGAGTAAGCCATGCTGCTCCCGCCCGGCCTACTCGGGCTGGTGGAGTCGGCTTGGCTGCTCCCTTCCGGAGCGGCATCTAGGTCTTCTTGTGCCTCCTGCTCCTCTTCGCTGAAGACTTCTGCGGGTAGGTCATTGTTTTTGTCTGAATTTCTTTGCAACTGTTGTTTATTGTGTATATTTTAGTTTTGTGGGGTTTCTTGCTCTGCTGGAGGGTTTCCCCCTCCCCTGATTTGTGTTTATGGGGTCTCCCCCTTCTCTAGTTGGTCTATTAATATTTTTGTGTAGTGTTTGTGCTGTTTCTGGTGTGTGTGTGTATTGGTCTTCGTGTCTGGGTGTGTCAGTGGTGCGTTCCAGTGTTTGTGATTGTAACTGATCAGTATGTCTCCTCCAGGTTCTGCCATCATCTGTGTCTAGTCTATAGGACCGAGGTCCTGTTATTTGAATTATTTTCACCAGTACCCACAATGGGTGTCCGGTGAGATTTTTTGCATATACTAAGTTTCCTGGTTCAAATGTGCGGTATCTGCTGGAGGAGTCGGTTGGTCTTTCAGAGGTGTATGTTGAGTGTAACCTGTCTAATTGTGATCTTAATCTTCTTCCCATTAGTAATTCTGCTGGGCTTTTATTTGTAGTAGTTCTCGGTGTTATGTGTTGTATGGTGAGCATTTTTTCATTTTTTTCCTGAATGTCCCCTGAGTCTAACTTATCTAAAGTTTCTTTGGTATACCGGACCATACGTTCTGACCTGCCGTTTGTAGCCAGTCGGCCCGGTGCTGTCAAAGCATGTCTTATGCCATGTTCGATGAGGAATTTTTCAAACGTTAGTGCAGTAAATTGCGGGCCATTATCTGAGACAAGCAAGTCCGGTAACCCATGTGTGGTGAATAGTTTCCGTAATTGTTTAATAACTGCTTCTGTGGTGGTGTAGTTCATGACGCTTATCTCTAGCCAATTGGAGTAAGCGTCTACTATGATTTAAAATGTATACTTTTGTTGGACCCATGAAATCTATGTGGATTCGTGACCAGGGGCCCCTCGGTGTTTCCCAGTCTAGTATAGGTGCTGAAAGGGGTGCAGGTCAGGATTTTTGGCATTTCCCGCAGGTTTCAACCCATTTCCCAATATCCTTGTCCATCCCTGGCCACCATACATAGCTCCTGACCAGGGATTTCATTCGTACAATGCCTGGGTGGCCTTCATGCAACATGCTGAGTACTTTTTCTTGCAATGGTTCTGGTATTACTACCCGGTCCCCCCATAATATGCAACCTTTTAATTGTGACAGTTCAGTTTGCCTATTCTTGAAGGATTTAAACTTAACATCTGTCTCCTTTTCCGGCCACCCTTTTTCTACCCAGTTTAAGACTTGTGACAAGGTTTTGTCTCTTGCCGTGAATCTCGCAATGTCCACTGCGGTTATGGGTAGGTTTGACAATGTCTCAATCTGTAGGGTGGATGTGGTTGGTGCCGGATCAGTTCCTAGTTCTGGTAGGGGTGTATGGCTCAACACATCAGTGTGGGAAATGTCTTTGCCCGGTCAGTGAATCAGTTTATAGTTGTAGGCTGCTAGGAACTCGGACCACCTTGTCATTCGTGGGGATAGTATATTTGGGGTGGTTCTGTTCCCGGCTAGTATTTCCAATAGAGATTTGTGGTCTGTAACAAGGGTAAAAGTCCTACCGTAAAGGTATTCGTGGAACCGTTTGACACCGGATATTGCTGCTAATGCCTCTCTGTCCAATTGACTGTAGTATCGTTCAATTTTTGATAGTGTTTTGGAGTAGAACACGATCGATGCTTCTCTCCCATCAGGCTAAGTACGGCTCCGACGCTGAACGGTGATGCATCGTAGGTGACTGTTAATGGTAGTGTCTCGCTGTATTGCATTAATACCGAGTCGGAAGTGATTAGGTCTTTTACCCTCTGGAACGCTGTCTCTTCACGTCGTCCCCAGGTCCAGGTGGCTGTCTTGTCCAAAAGTCTATGTAGTGGTTCCGCCGTCGTTGTCTTCTGTGGCAGAAAAACGTTGTAAAAATTTATAAGTCCCAAGAATGCTTGCAACTCTACTTTGTTTTTTGGTCTAGGCGCTTCTTTGATTGCCTTAATTTTTTTTCTCTGTGGGGTGGATGCCCTCTTTGTCAATTTGATACCCCAGGAATTCGACTTTTGAGGAGGCTAATTGGCACTTTTCTTTTTTTACCTTGAGTCCCGCCTTCTGGAACCTTTGTAAGACCACTCTGAGACGGGCTTCTAGTTGTTTCTCGTCGCTAGCTGACACTAGCACTTTTTGGAATATGAGTCTCCTAACAGGTATTTGGGTTAGAAATATATAAACCAGGATAGACATTTTAATACTGTCTCTTTAAAGGAATGCAAGAGCATGCAATTGGGTGTGGTTTCTCAAATGGCCATAAGATGGACCCAGAAACCTGGTTTGTCTTAGTCTGAGTCTCAGAAGAGAGTGTATCTTTATTTCCTTCTGTTGGAAAGTATTGCTATTCCTCCATTTTGCCTAATTGACTGATATTACTAGATTTAATGTAAGTCTTATACCTGACTGTTTTTGATGCTGGACTTTGTTACTGGAATATCCCTGGATTGAAAAACTGACTGATTAATCTGTGAATGACTTTTGGACTGCCTATTTTGGACTTTGCTTAAACCTTTCTGGAAGTAAAAACCTTCATTAACTGTACAGTGTATCTGTGTACTGTGTGTGTATTATTCCAACACTACTCCCTATACGTCTCTCTGTATGCATTCATTCTCTTAATGGGGAATTACCTCAAGAAGCATGTCATCAAAGTATGGGACTACTCCTTTTATCCCCTGTAATAACCACTCCATTAGGCTTTGGAACACCCCTGGGGCTACGCTGACTCCAAATTGCAGCCTTTTGCATTTGAAGGCTCCTCTATGAGTCATGATTGTTTGTGCCTCTGCTGTTTCGGGGTCGACTAGTAATTGTTGGTATGCTTGGGCAAGGTCGAGCTTTGCGAAGACCTTGCCTCTCCCCAATGAGTGTAGTAGATGTTGCACTACCGGAACAGGATACGCGCTTTGTTGTAGTGCATGGTTCAGGGTAGCCTTGTAGTCCCCACAGATTCTCACGGACCCATCCGGTTTAACTGGGGTCACAATTGGGGTCTCCCATTTGGCGTGGTCAATGGGTTCCAAAATACCTTGTGCTATGAGTTTATTAAGTTCTTCATCAATCTTTGGTTTTAGTGCGAAGGGGACTCGCCTCGTCTTCAGCATAATTGGAGCTATTGTTGGATCTAAATTAAATGAAATAGGGGACCCTCAGTACTTGCCTAATTTTCCATCGAAGACGTCCTGGAACTCCCTCATCAGGTTCTCCTCCCAGTCTGTGTCGGTGATGCTGTTAATGCCAGTCACTCCGATTCCTAGAAGTTCGAACCACTCGAGTCCCAATAGGCTTGGTCGGTTTCAGCCTATGATGATTAGTGGCAAGATTTTCTTGTGTTCTTTGAAAGTTATTTGGAAATGTCCAAGTCCGACTACCAGTATTCTGTTTCCCTGGTAGTCCTTTAGGATTAGCGATTGGTGTTCTAGTTCAGCTCTGCCAATGCGCAGTACTAGTTTTTTAATGGTATCCCATGACACCATGGATAGGTATGATCCGGAATCTACCTCCATTTTACATTCTTGGCCCTCGATTCAGACTGTCACATGTACTTTTCGGCCATTTCTTGCGCTAGAATGCCTGATGATGATGGTTTGGTGTGTTTTTTCTTTTCTATAGTTCTCGTTTAGCCGCTTGCCTTTGCTTTTGCGACTCTCATGGCTCCACGTTTGTCTATCTTTAGTTCTTGGTGGTGTGTTGTCTCTACGTCGTGGGCTGGAGCTCTTGCGGTTTCGGCATACTCTTGTGATGTGACCCCATCTCTCGCAGTACCGGCACACAGCATCTAAGAACCAGCATTCAGAACGGGGGTGGTCTCCTCCGCACCCAGCACACTGAAACCCCAACTTACGACCTTTCTTCAGCCGTCGATCTCGTTCATCCTGGAGTCTGTGGATCTCCTCCTCACTGTCGTCGTCGATTCCGGATGATCCACTCTCGGCATAGTGTGTGGTGCTTTTGTGTGCGCTCTCTGCCTTCTTTTCCGAGCCCTGGCTCATTTCGGTCAGAGTTTTGGATGGATTCGCATTCATCTGCTGCATTTTGGCTGCTGACTTTTTAGTTGCTTCTGCCGCCATGGCTTCAGCAATAGCCTTAGTAACCGTAATCTTTGGCCGGGTTAGCAGCCGGCTTTGTAGGGTGAGATCTCTTAGTCCAAGGACCACACAATCCCTCATGGCTTTGTCCATGTTGAGGAATTCGCATTCCCCTCCAATGTCCCTGACAGCTGCTACGAAGTCTGCAATGACCTTCTCTCTGGTCCCATTTGTAAAATTCATGTCTCCTGATGAGGCTGGAGACCATTGGTGCATAGTGAGCCTTCAGCAGCTTTTCTAGGTCTGGCCAGGCCATCTGTTTCACATCTTCTGGTTTTGTGAGTGCCTTGGCCATCTTGAACACTGTGAGCCCACAGTGCATCAGGAACACAGCTCTTTTCCGATTGTCTGAGATTCCTTGCAAATCGTTGCTTTCCAGGAACATGAGGAATCTATCGATGTAGGATTCCCAGTCTTCTGTTGCTGGGTTGAATGGTGCGGGTGGAGAGTTGGTTCTGGCCATTTTGTCTGCTCGGTTCTCGATGCCACGTGCTCAACTGGTCTCCTCTCTCAAGATCCCATCTTCGTCGCCAGTGTTGAGTTCATGAAGAATGAGACTGGAGACCAGCGCAACTTCAGCTCTTTTATTTAGTGCAGAAAGTCCGTCTTAACTAGGAGCCGTGGCAGCTCTTTTTATAGAGAGGCTGCTCGCAGCTAGTGGCCAATGATGGCTACTTGTTTTTCCCGCCACTGAGTTGGCCAATCATAGGTGAGCTATTATCGGCCAATCAGCGTCGAGACAGGAACCAATGAGCTTCTCATATTTCTTGACCAATAGGAATAGACTATTAGAAGTATGTTAACATGGAACAGATAGTTTATTTATTTATTTCTACTCCACCTGATTATTTTTACAAATAACTCAAGGTGGCAAACATATTCAACACACCTTCATCCTCTTATTAATTGGGCTAAGAAAGAATGATTGGTCCAACAACACTGAGTTGGCTTTCATGACTAAGGTTGGATTAGAACTCGCAATTTTTGGCTTTCAAATCAGATGCCTTAGTCACTAGACTGAACTGGCTATGAGATGTAAAGTTAGTGGAAACTACATGTGCTGTGTTGAGTCAAATTACAAAGATCTGGTTAAAATAGACTCGGAACAAATGGTGAAGCTTCCTGACAAGGTTTTTATATTGGCAATCCTCTTCATTCAAGAAGTACTTATCTCTTAGAAATTTATTTTCAAGGCAAAACAACTTCCTACTTACCCAAACAAATGACAACATCTTTCTTAACCCTTTGTTGCCCAAGATAATCCTACCCCGCACCATCAAACATTGACAGACCATGTAAATCAGCAATTCATTGCTGCAAATCAGGACTAAATGTATCCTCCAATTTTATATCATATTACTTTTGGCCAGCTCCCCTGCATGAAAAGTTTTTAATATCTTAAATTCCACCTGCTCATGATGTGGCGAAGCTAAACATATCTGTCTATAAGGATAGCATACAACAAACCTCCCTGTAAGGTAAAAACTTAGAAGACATGATAGATTAACATGTGTTACAAATTTGGGATAATTATGCCTGGACCTCCATCACATGCCCAGTTTTACATGAAGTCCCCATCTGAAAACAGAGAGAAGAGTAAGGATCCAGAAACAGACAGGATAAAATTACCAACAAATTGAACCAAAAAATTTTTGGCTTCCTGGGCACCAGTTTGGCTGACTACATCATCACACGTTTTCTTCCCCGGGCACCAAAAAAAAGGATTTTTAAAAATAGCAAGCAACATCATTTTTAAGCATGGAACTCCACCCCAAATCTAGTCCTGGCCTCTCTTTTTTTTTTCGTTTTTGACTTTTTCTTTATGTTTTTAATTTTTATTTTTTCCTTTTTTTATTTTTGTAACTTTTATTCCTTTTTTCTTTTTCATTTATATTTCTTTTTTTCCTTTTTTCCTTTTTGTTTTTTTTTCTTTTTCATTTTCTTTTTTTCTACTTTTCTCTTTTCTTTCCTTTTTTTTTTTTTCTTTCATTTTTTTTGCATTTTTTTTGTATTTTCTTCCTTTCATCTATTTTTCTTTTTTCCTTTTCCCTTTTTCATGTTTCCTTTTTCTTTTTTTTTCATTTTCTTTTTCATCATTTTATCATTATCTTCTTTTTTCTTTTCTTTTTCACATTTCCTTTTTTCTCTTTCTCCTTTTTGTTTTGTTTTTCATTTTTCTACTTTTTTCACATTTTCTTTTTCCTTTTTTCTTGTCATTTTTCTTTTTCACTTTGTCATTTTTTGTTTCTCGCTTTTTCTTTTTCTCTTTACATATTTTTTCTTTTTCTTTTTTCATTGTTTTCTTGTTTTTTGTTTTCTTTTCATTTTTTTCTTTTCATTCTTTAATTTTTTCTTTTTCCTTTTTCTTTTTTTAAGCTTTTTCTTTTTAATTTTTTTCTTATTTTTGGGTTTTTGTTTTTCCTTTTTCCTTTTTCTTTTTTCTTTTAATTTTTTCCTTTTGTTGTTTTTTCTTTTTCTCTTTTCTTTTCCTTTTTTCATTGTTTATTTGTTTTCTCTTTTACTCTTTTCTTTTTTCCCTTTTCTGTCTTTTTTTATTTTTTCTTCTTTTTTATTTGTTTTTTCATTTTCTATTTTTTTCTCTTATCATTTTTTTTTCTTTTTCATTATTTCTTTCTGGTTTTTTTGTTTTTGTTTTTATTTTTTCTTTTTATTCTCTTTTCATACTTTTCTTTTTTCATTTTTTTCTTTTTCCATTTTTAATATTTCATTATTTATTTTTCTTTTTCCCATTTCCATTTCCCTTCCTTTTTTCTTTTCTTTTGTTTCATTTTTTCCATTTTTTATTTTTCTATTTTTATTTTTTTCATTTTTTATTTTTCTCTCTTCTCTTTTTCTTTCTTTATTCTTTTTTTATTGCTTTTTCACTTTTTCTTCTTTTTCTTTTTTCTTTTTCATTTTTTCCCTTTTTCATTTTTCATTTTCTCTTTTTCTTTTTTTCTTTCAAATTCTTTTTGTTTCTCTTTTTCTTTATCCTTTTTCCATGCTGAATTTCATACCGGCATCCATTTTTTCATTCAGGTTGAAACAAATTTTGGCTTCCCAGGGACTCACGTCCTTGACCCTAGCATCAGAAATGTCTTTCTCCCAGCAACCAAAATGCTTGATTTATAAAAACAGAAGCATCATCAATTTTAAGCATGAAATTCCACACTGAAACTGAGCCCTGCATCCCTTTTTGCATTCAGGCTGAAACTAATTTTGGCAGTGATGACAGAAAAAAATGTACTGGTTCGGGCGTACCAGTAAAAAAATGCTACCGGTTCATCCAAACTGGTATTTCCAACGATAAACTGGGTGACATTCAGCTGTGCTGCGCAATTTAGATTAGCTAGAAAGCAGGAAATCATTGAATTTCTTGCTTTCTAGCTAATCTAAAACACATGGCACAGCTGATCCTCCCCTCGCTGTTGTACTTACCTCAGAAGGCTTCAAAATGTTTCTTTTTTTCAGCACCCAGGAGGCTTTCCTGAGACCCAATAGCCAAAAAATGGGGTGCTGTGAAAGGGAAAAAAACACTATATAGCCACATGACCAACTGGCCACACCCACCTAGCCACACCCACAGAATCAATAGTAAAAAAAAATTGAATCCCATCATTGAATTTTGGCCTCCCAGACCCCTGTATCTCTCATCCCAGCATCACATGTTTTCTTCCCCGGGCACCAAAAAGGCTCAATTTTTAAAAACAGCAAGCAATACCATTTTAAAGCATGGAATTCCACTCCGAATCTCGTCCAAGCATCCATTTTTGCATTTGAGTTCAAAAAATATTCATCTTACTGGTGTCCCTGACCCGGGCCTCACACATTTCCTACCATGGGCACTAAAAATGCTTGATTTTTAAAAACAGGAAGCATCGCCATTTTTAAGCATGATATTCCACCCTGAATCTTGTCCCAATGTATGTTTTTTGTATTTGGGTTGAAAAAAAAAATTGGTCTCCCAGACACCCACTTCTTTGACACCAGAATCAGAAATGTTCTTGTTCCGACAGCCAAAAGGCTGAGTTTTTAAAAGCATCAAGGAACACCACTTTTAAGTATGAAAATCCATTTCAAATCTTGTTCCAGCATCCCTTTTTGCATTTGGGTTGAAAAAGATTTTAGCCTCCCAGACACCTGCATCCCTGAGCCCAAAATCTGGAATTTTGTACTCCCAATACTCCAATGGCTCAATTTAAAAAAAAACAGGAAAGCAGCACCACTTTTAAGCATGATATTCCACTGGAATCTCATCCTGGCATCTGTTTTGGCATTCAGATTGGAAAAAAAAATGCCCTCCCAGGCACTCATGTCCCCGATCCTGGCAATCAGGAATGTTCTTCCAGAACTCAAAAGACTCGATTTTTAAAAATAGGCGGCAGCAGCATTTTTAAGCATGAAATTCCATTCTGAATATTGAACCAGCATCCCCTTGAGTATTTGGGCTGAAAAAATTTTTGGCCTACTGTAGGCCCACGTCACTGAATCCAGCATCAGGAATTTTCTTCCCAGGGCAACAAAAAACAATCCATTTTTAAAAACAGGAAGCACCACAATTTTACGCATGGAATTCCACCCTGAATCTTATCCTGGCTACATTTTGGCCTTTGGGTTGAAAAAAATTTTGGCCTCCCAGGCAACAATATCCTTGACCATGAGGAACGTTCTTCTTTAGGCACCCAAAAGGATCAATTTTTTAAAAGCAGCAAGAAGCATCATGTTTAAGTATGACATTACACGAGGAATTTTATTCTGGCGTTCTTTTTTGCATTTGTGTCAAAGGTGGTATTCAGCAGGTTCTGAGCAGTTCTGGAGAACTGGTAGCGGAAATTTTGAGTAGTTTGGAGAATCAGCCCCACCTCCATCTATTCTCTGCCTCCTGAGTCCCAGCTGATCGTCTGGGTCTTCTTTTGTTGCCCTGCACAGGAGAACGGAGCTAGAAAGCAGGTTAGTGGGGTGGGAGGGAATGGGATTTTGCAGAATCCTTCCCCTGCCATGCCCTCCAAGCCACACCCACCAAGCTATGCCCACAGAACCAGTAGTACAATTTTTTGAATCCCACCACTGATTTATGTTGAAAAAAAAAAATGACCTGGACACCATCATCATTGACCCCAGCATGAAGAATTTAGTTCTGCTGGTACCCAAAAGGTTTGATTTTTAAAATCAGGAATCAGCACCATTTTTAAACATGAAATTCCTCATTCTGAATCTCATCTTTTTTGGCATTAAGGTTGAAAAAAATGTTGCCCTCCCATGCCCCCTGACCCTGGCATAAGGAATGTTCTTCCAGCACACAAAAGGTGTGATTTTTTAATACAGCAAGCAGCACCATTTTTAAGGATGAAATTCCACCGCAAAACATGGCCCGGCATCCCTTTTTGCATTCATAATGGAAATAATTTTTGCCTCCTGACCCCAGCATCAGGAATTTCCTTCACCCCCAACACCCAAAAATACTCAATTTTTAAAAACAGAAAGCTACTTTTAAGCATGAACTTCAACCAGGAATCTAATTTTGGCGTCCATTTTTGCATTTAGATTGAAAAATATGTTGGTCTCCTGACACCTGCGTCCCTGACCTTGTCATTGGGAATTTTCTCCTGGTATCCAAGAGGCTAGATTTAAAAAAGAAAACATGAATAGTTACATTAAGTATGCTTAGCTACATAATGCATAGTTATTGTGAAAATTGGAAATATAAGACCACTAGGTGGCGTTGTAAACAACATAGTGTTTTTTGGTTTTTTTTTGCTTTGTTAAAGCGGCATCATTTTGCCCAAAATGTGAAGGAAACAATGGAGAATCAGTCATACACAAATGTGGCTTTTATAGTTTAAAAATATTCTTATTCTTTGTCAAATATAATTATTGTAATAAAATATGTTTTCTTAGAAAGTAAGTTGAACTGATTATGTTATCATCATTGGCTTTTAATTCTTCTCCTTTTTGTCTCTCTGTTAACTCTTTTGCTTCTTGTTATGATGTATTTCTCCTTTTTCTGAACGGCATATCAGCCCCCACTTGACCAAGAAAACAATGAGGGATATCATATCAGGATTTTCAAGTAACTATTAATGAAAACCATTTAATACTTTATGCTAGATTTTTCTAGTCTACCTACCCCACAGCTTAATTCTGAGGGTTCCTTTTCCACATACAGCTAGATGCACAATATTGTGTGTGTGTGTGTGTGTGTGTGTGTGTATATGTATATATATATATATATATATATATATATATATATATATATATATATAT
>BLBF01000011.1:8585088-8641824 GCA_015471245.1 Laticauda colubrina | reverse complement strand
TATATATATATATATATATATATATATATATATATATATATATATATTAATGTCACATTAACCTAAAAATGAGCTGACCAATCTACAAAGCATACCATGCTATTTCTAGTTATCTGAATCTGACTTTAAATACCTTGCTAGAAATTGCTTTGTTGTGCAAAAACATCATACTGCTGTGTTGTGTAATTTATGCATTCTTTCCCAGAGTAATGTAAAGGAGAACAAGGTCACTTTTTACATCACTTGAATGATTGAGTACATATTCTTGGGTTAAGGGACTCTCTTTCTTCCTTGTGAATGTCCAGGCTTTTGTCTTTTAATAAATCTAGATGGTCTCTCTCTTTTCTCAATATGCAATCCTCCTTCCCAAATTGCCTTGCATATATAAAATATGGACACCAGATTCATTATTTTGTATGCTATCACTAACGTTGAAGATTGTCTTTGCAGTTGAGAAAAATACTTGGTATTAAGCAAGAATCATAATCGGTGACATTCCCTCCCCACCCCTGCTTGGTCCTAATCAATTAGGCCCTTGCTAGTTTTGAAATCTGTCAAGGCTTTTCACTTGTCCATGGATTCTTATTCAAGATCATCACTCTTCCTCAGCTAAGGTTATAATAGAAGACTTAACATAATGCTGAACAAGGAATATTTGTCCTGAATTTAAATAATGTATTGTATAGAAAGGGAAGAAATCTTTATATGTTTAAGTGCAGCTGTATCAAACAGTGGATTATTGCTTATCTGTGAAGTTTAAGACCCTGGGTCAAATATATTTTAGCATAAGCAAAATAATAGCGAAAGATGACTGGGAAGCACAGATAGATATATTGTATAATGCATGCATTCCTGAACAACAACTGCTTTAAGCATAATTATTTGATTCACCTATACAAATGCTATAAGATGTCAGAATGGGTGCATTTTTGTTTTCACTGTGTGAACTCAATCTTTATTGATTGAAAACTGTGGTTTATGGCTTAATGTCTTGTGAGAGATTTGCCAATTATTGTGTATTTTCTCTTAGTTAAGAAGTAAGGGTGAATTATAACTTCAGTCACTATGGGTAGCTCTAATCATCAAAGTACAAGCTTAAAAGGAAGAAATGGAGAAATGTAAATGGATGAATCAGAGGTATAATGACAGTGCATCTAGGGAGGGGAATAGTTGAAGTGCAAGTGCCATAACAGGTACTTTTTGTCCCATAGTATTGTAGCATTCAGCCTTGTGAATAAGTGAATGATGGCCTTTCATCCAGTTGAAGTCAATTGGGACAGTGACCTTAGAGAGTTACTGGACTTCAAACTTTAAAGGCTTTAAAAAACACATCATAGAAATTTATCTAATTTGTGAATCATTTTCATGCATTACTTATTTCTTGTTATTCTCAAAAGAAGTCTCAGGTGCCTGGTTTACTCAAAAATCTGTTATGCAAAAAAATCTATAATCCATATTAGAGCAATATCATGAGCAGGCTAGTTCAAGGCCACAAAATGTTCAAAATGTCAACACTAATAATAAAGGTATGACTAGAACTGAGAGTAAATGACATTTCCATTTTTAAATGTGATTTGATTTTGCTTTTTAATGACAAATGCATACATTTGCTGTGTAGCAATAGCCACTACTGTGGCCACATCATGATTTTCCAACATCAAAACTATGATTGGCCGTGGGGGATAAATTTTCCACATTATCAATGGCACAATTATTTTTTTGTCTGATTTTTCTCTAGAAGGTAGTTTGCTTGATAATCAGAGAAATAGAAAGAAATTGAACCAATTGAAGAAACAACTTGTTTGCATTCAGGTCTAGACTGCTCTTCCTCCTTACCAGAATAAGATCTGCACCAATAATCTGAATGAAAGGAGGATCTGCACCTGCTTTTTCAAGCCACATATTTTAAAGATGTTTGTTAGGTAAATGATTTAATGGAAAAACTCCAGTCCACCCATTCTTCAGCATAGTTCATGCTTGCATGAACTATAAATCCTACAATTTCCCTGGTATTGCAGAGAAGTAGAAAATAAATCAAAGTCTCACTGGAATCCAGTATACTTTATTTATGTATTAAACCAAATGTACATTTGCTTTAATATTTATTCCCCCTCCCCAGTTTTGTCTCTTTATTTTACATTAACCACATGGTGCTTATGATCCTAAGCTAATAATTGAAATAAAAGATAGGAATGCTTTAATAATAACCACTATTAAATCCATCATTCCAATGATGTGAATAAGGAACATATACTTGGGATTCCAACCCAAATTCTATACAACTCAATAGACTTTTCTTCAGTTACATCCAAATAGGATCAGACTATCATAGGGATGGCTGCATTAGCTTTTTTTTTCCTGACAAGGAACACATTCCACAACAACAAACAAACTTGGTGGCCCTATTAATATTGTGACATTCCATATACAATCTCTGTTTTCAGACTGACATGATACCACAGATCTTAAGGTTTAATAAGCCTAATGTTGAGGTCCCTGTGCTTTCCCCCCATCTCCTGCTTTTTGTAATATATTGCCAATATATTGTAATACATTTAATTCTGAAAAACTTAAAAGGTTATAAAAGTAATGCCTGATCATGAATTTCCTCTCCCGCTTCTTACCAAAATGCAAATTACAATCACCCAATTAATCTTACATCTATTTTTGGTCCTACATAAACTGCATACCAAAAGTGTTAACAATGTGAATATTTAACTGACCTACATACTATATATACATACATACTTATTATTTTTGGAAGCAAGAAACTATTTATTTATACTGTAGTTTCTCTAATTCACCTGAATCCCAAAATATTCTGATGGTGTGCAACACCAACAAAAAGAAAATAACAAATAGCTATTAAAACAATAATCACAGATACCAAAGATAAACCCCAAATAAAACCCAGGATAGTCCCAGTCATCTGGGATTAAAAGCTAATTGAAATAAAACAATGTTTATTTCAATGACCTGTTTATGAAAGTGTAGAAAAGTGGGGTTGCATGTTGAGGGGAGGAACATTTAATTGATAGGGGCTATTACCAAGAAGGTCTGTCAACTAACCCATGCCTTTTAAAGCTCTCATGCCCCACAGCTTGTCTTTTTTTCCCCCCAAAATTTTATTGATTTTTAAAAGACAAACATATACAAACAAAACATATAACATAAAAACATAAAACATCTTTTTTGAAAGCAGCTTGATCCCGAGTTATATCTCTTCGTACAGACATAAATTCAAGTTCATGCTCACTTTTATGTACTATTCCATATCTTATTACCATTCAACATTTTCTATCTAGCTTCTCCCCTCTTTTCACTCTCTTAATTCTATTTTATTTATTTCATCTCAGTTTAAATCATGATAGTTATATCCTTTGTCTGTCCTGTTTCAGCTGTCTATTATGTTTTCTCATTAACACAAGATTTCTCCTGTAATCACTGCTTGAAGTATGACGCCTTTATATCTTTCCCCTAAATTTAACACTTAAAATAATACATAACTTTCATTTGGATTCTGCTTAGTACATTCTAAAGCTAAACACTATATTAAAAAAAAATTATAAATATAAAATAATTACAACAACAATCCATACCAATTGAACTCTATCATTAAAATTAATATTCATTTAAATCTTAAACATTTTATATCTTCCTCTTCAAGTAAGTATCATGCTTCTATGGGAACATTTGATAATCATATGTTGTTCCAAATTTTCTAACATTATTACTAATACAAATACAACAATACAATCTTATGTACTTTTGCAGAATCTCTTTTTCAGTTATATTTTTACCCATTATCTCTAAATAATTCCTTTTTGTTTACATCTTGTTTCAAACCTTTATAGCTTCTCTTCCCTTCCTTCCTCCCTCGCTTCTCCACTCTACCCTTTTTACCCCCTTGTCTCTTAATCTCTACCCTCTTCTATATTCCTCTTTTCTGTTGCTTTCTAATGTTTTGTCCACTTTTCACCTTATTTTTCCCTTTTTTGTTGTTTTTTTAAGTCTTAAATTCTCCATGCTCTTCCCCCCCCCTTTCCCCTTTCTTCTCCAGATAAAGTTGCTTGTTCGTTAAAGATGGCTTCTTCTTCATCCCGGTCTTCTTGTTCTTGTGGTTTCTCATATGTAGAAATCGCCATTTCTAAAAAATGAAAAACGGAGCCAAAAGAGCCCTTCCCTTCTTGTTCCTCTTCTTTATATTTTATAAATTTCATTTTCAGTTCATCCACAAGTAATGCCATTGTAAAAAATTTTTTTAAACAACCCAAATGATTTTAATCATTCAAATAAGAATTTCCAAAAGTCCCAAAGTCACCAAACAGTCCAAATACACACAATCCATTTCATTTAACACTTTCTTCTTTTTTTCACTTTCTCTTCCTGGGGTTGTAATTCAGTTACAAAGTTCCAATTAAAATGTGTCTTTTAGAAGTCTTGTTGTGATTTTGTTCTAGTCTTTTAAATTCCAAGCAGTCTCCTCCAACCAAATCTTAATCTTAATTCTTATTCTGTCCCTTCCCACTTACAGCATAAAAAAAATTTTTTTTCCAGTGTTCAGAAATCTTTATTATCCCCTTGGCTTTAATTTTCCCAAAATTATCCCAAAGCGGGTTTGATCCCAAAGTGGGTTTTTCCAATTTCTCATTCATCTGCTTTCATCTTAAGGAAGGAAAGTGAGAAAAAACAAACTTTCCCTTTGCACTTTGATTTGCTGCTTCTAGATCTTCTTAGGGAACAATGTATCTTTTTCCAAAATTTAAACTCCAGGATATCTTGGATGTTGCTTTTCCTCCCGGTCAGCAAAACTTTCACTTCTCAGCTTCCTCCTGCACATTCTTTTCCAGATGAAAGCTTCTTTGTGGCGGCCATTTCTGACCGCCGCTCTACTGCTTTCGGAAAAGGGAGTTAAGCCAGCTGAGGAGGGGGGTGCGACTCCCCCCGACCCCTGCTAGATCTCCCCTGTCTTCAGCTACCTCTACGGGGTAGCTATAGCCCTGAAGCCGGTTGGCTTGGGGCACTCCAGTGGCGAGCGCAGCAGAAACGGTGAATGATCGTGGATTCCTGCCGCTGCCAAGCCTTGCAAATTGGAAGTTCACCCCACAGTTTGTCTTGTGGAGAGGACTAGATGGACAGATTCAATTTTGACAAAGCATTGCCTATTATATCATAATGCTGCACCAATTTAGGATTCAAAAACAATGACCAGCATTTTGAACTGGGCCTAGAAAGTTAGTGGTAACCAATGCTGTTACTTTGAATACAGTTTCAATACTGTATTGATGGGCCTGAATTGCCAATAAGCTTGCTGTTGTAATGATCCAGGACGTGGCACAAAAGCAACACAGTCAAATGAGAAGAGTCCCTTTATTATCTCCAACTTAGCCCTCAATGTCCAGGTTACCTTCGGCTGGAGAAAAACTTTCCCAAGAACAATCTTTAAGTGGAGGAAATTCAAGAAATTCAGTCTGAAAACAAAGTATATTCAAACTATATCTAAAAATCCAAACAAACTATGCTGCAATAGTTAACTTAATAGGGCAGGAGAAGGAATTGCAGACTTGAAAGCAGAGCCAAAACACACACAGTTGGGAAGATGCCAGGAACACAGATAAGCCACGATAATTCATGATTTGCTCCCAACAGTTTGCTGTGCACAACTTCCTTTTTTAAACACTGTTCCCAGCTTCAGCTAATGAAGGGAATCAGGGTCCTTTCCTCCCTCATAAGCCACACAACTAACGTTGCTCCCTTCTCCATTCCTCTCTAGGAATGAAGAGGGGGTGGGCCTGAGTCTTCCTCTGAATTCCCTCTCCCTTACTCTATCTCTCCCCTCCTCTGCCCAGCTGGACTTTGTCCTTCCCCAGTTTCTTCCACAGCCAATGGAGCCACACTCCCACTCCCTGTCAGCTGTTCAGCCTCCCGCTCTGAATCAGATTCCAACAGGGGCATGACAGCTGCTATGTTTTACACAAGTAAATATAAACTCAAAATTCAGCTTCTGTGTTGCCTCCAAAGGCAGCTTCACATACAGCTTGTTTGCAATAGTTCAGTTAAAATAGGATCCAGCCATACATGATTAAAGTCTAGCTTTCCTGGTCCAGATAAGGTCATAACAACTGCACCAGCCACAGCTGGGTAGTGGCTTCTTCCTAGCTGCTCCTTCTACCTATGACTTGAACAAAAGTTGTGAGTCCAGCAGAAACCCAAGACACGAGCCACCGCATGGTAGCTATCTGGAACAATATTATTATCTGAACAATAATATTATCTGTTTTCTGCTGACAACGAACAACTCTGTACAGATATTGGTAAGTTTTTATCTGCATTTGTATTAGCCAATTCAGATCCTCACAGCTTCCCAATATCAGTTCAAGCTTCAAGGACATCAAGGCACAACATACAGAGTACAGAAAAGGAATATGAACAGTAAGTTGAAGAAATCAAAGCCAGGCAATACATGCAAAGAAAAGGAAATTAACTACATTGAATTTGCTATATCCATACCTTTTTATCTTTGCAAACTATCCTTGCTTCTACCACACCTATGCACTACTACTTCATATATTTCTCTCCTTCTCCGCTTCCCTCCCTCCCTCTCCCTCCCTCTCTCCCTCTTCCACTATGTCTCTCTCAAGTGTCACGGTATGAATTTATTTAAGAATACCCATCTACAGGGACAGTTCTGATTCAGTGGAACCATTCTTGCTTTGTAAATCAGATGATAACTGAAAGTCAGACATTACTTACTGGAAAATTTCCCAGATTGTCTACTGTACTCCATCACGTCGAACAGTTTACAGCCAGGGAAGCTATCATGAATTTCTATGCAATCCTCACTTCCCTCTCCCAAATACTTACCAATATTTAGATCTGAAAAATGGTCAAGCGCTGCACATAATAGAACTTCTATCAGATCCAAGACTATCAATGGAGAAGACAATCTGGTCAACGCTCAAGACTGTTTCCTCCCTCCTTCTCCCCGCACCTCAAAGGTTTTACATACCAACTCCAACAGCTCTGAGATCAAACAACATTCTCAAAGAAGTCCATGGGGTTTCCCTAATAATCCTCAAGGTAGAAAACTTGGACTACAGAGAGTTAAGAGAAATATTGTTTTTGAGAAAAGAAAAAAATATTTTAAAAAGAAAAGTCTTGTACCTCCAAAAGAAAAACCGGCATATCCTCCTCTTTTGGAGAAGCAGCTAAAGACAACAAAAAGCAGATTTAAATACAAACAAAAGGTTAAGAAACATTCAGTAGCCTAAGGAGAGACAGAATGTCTTCTTATGTTCCCAGGTTTTGTTCTGTTTTGTTTTAACTCTTGCCTCACAATCAGGAGGCTGTGAGTTCGATCCTAGGTAGAGGCCAATATTTGGAATAGACTCTCCTGCTCAAGCAGAGGGTTGGACTAGATGACCTCCAAGGTCCTTCCAACTCTGTTATTCTATGAAATTCTATGTTTTCTTGTTTTGTTCTCTAAGTGGGCAGAGTTTTCTAGCAATCAGATGCAGAAACACAAGAAATGAAGTTTACAATTGCTATTGCAGTGTTATTTTTTCCATGGCACTAACATGCACCAATTTGCAAGGCAATATTTTCAGTTTATAGGGAAACATTTTACATGTTTTTACAATTACAGCAAAATAAAAACTGAAGTAAGCTTTTTTACATCTAACTTAAGAAAAATATGTGAAACAGTATTCATAGAATTCCCAATAAACTGTTTTTCCCCTTGATCAAACCAAAAAAAGTTGTAAAATCCAACATGGTCACATGATAACCCACTTAATGACTTGAACATCATATTTATGATCATAATTGCATGCTCAGTTGCAGTAGTAAGTCAAGGATTATTATATAGCAATAGCACTTAGACTGATATACCTCTTTACAGTGCTTTACAGCCCTCTCTAAGTGCTTTACAGAGTCAGCATATTGTCTCCAACAATTTGGGTCCTCATTTTACCCACCTTGGAAGGATAGAAGGCTGAGTCAACCTGGAGCCTGGTGAGATTTGAACTACCAAATTGCAGTCAGCAGAAGTAGCCTGCAGTACTGCACTCTAACCACTGTACCACCATGGTTCATATGTGTCATATGGTCAGGTTGCCGGAGTTTTATGCCAAAATTGGAAACTCTAATTCTTCTTTATATTTAACAAAAACTGATAATTCTGGCTTCCATTAACAATCATATATATTTAGCTGTTATTTCTATCATTTTTATCTTTCACATTTTTATTTTTAAAAACATCTATTTTTCAAAAGTGATTAGAGATTTTTTTTTTCCATTCAACATTCAAATCCAGTGAGTTCCCGGAGAAGCAGACTGTATTTATACAGGCTTGTATTTTAACAGTTTGTTTAAAACATAAGCAGTGTTTTATATTGGTGCACTGTTCCATTAAATTCAGAAACAACCATCACTTTGCTCTTTTAAAAGTAAATAAAAGAAAAAAGAGCTATTTGAAATCTATTTTATATCTGACATAAGCACTAGATAACCTTGAAATGTTCCAAAGTGAAAAAAGATAAAAAGTTTCTGGTCTGCTCCAGCAGCTATTAATGAAAGGGACTGTAAGATCTTTGGAACTGGTCCCTTCAGGCAAGCCATTCAGCACTCAAGAGCCCTTATGAGGCTCATGGTTGAGATTGTGATTATTTCACATCTCCATTTTCAACACTGAAATATAGATGGGTTCTTATAACATTGACAGAGTGACATCAGAAACTGGTATGCTGTTATCCAACCCATCATTACTTCAGGTTTCCCCCCCCCCCCATATTATTTCTCAAGTATGGTGTGAAGAATGGGCAGCCTGTGTAGCCAGGGGTGGGATACGACAGAGTTAACTATTGGTTCAGGATTTATGAGCTTCCCTCCACGCTGTGAGCCGTGCTCCTGTAAATCGTCATCAGATTGCTGTGTGCAGAGATGCAGCCTTTGAAACAGCCCTCTTTTCCTGCTCTTTTAACTGCAGCTGTGCCTCGTTTGACAGCTAAAGTTGAAAAACCAGGAAAAAAAGATCAGGTAAGAGCCTGGGTGGGCGGGTGGGCAAAAACATCAGCAGACATAGAACCGGTTCTCTGTCTGCTGCTCTTGAGAGCTACCGGTTCTACAGAGGTGGACAGAAGCGGTAGAAACCCACCCCTGTGTGTAGCTGATTCCATACAATTCTAGAGTCCATCAAAGCTGATTTGCACGGACTTTTGCTACTTTGTCAAATACACCAAATTATCAATTCCCATTTGCTAATTACTTATATTGCTAGGCAAGAACAGCTCAATTCTGTTGGTTATAGAATTTGAGTGTGCTGAGTGTTCAACTAGTTGTGTAGAATTTGGAGAGTTCTATGACATGTCGGTTTCTAATTTTACAATTCATTAGAGCAGGGGCCTCCAACCTTGGCCACTTTAAGCCTGGAGGACTTCAACTCCCAGCTTTGCTGGCTGGGGAATTCTGGGCGTTGAAGTCCTCCAGACTTAACGTGGCCAAAGTTGGAGACTCCTGCATTAGAGCAAATAGATCTTGGATAACTTGTGGTTTAAAATTCAGAAATCCTTTTAGCCTCTGAGATATAACCATCAGAAAGGAATGTTTAGTATTGAGAAATTGTCATTATTCATTTTGATCTCCTTTTTAAAATACTACAGCTGCTGATTGATTACGTTCTCTCTCCCCTCACCCTGATTTCAGGAGGCTTCAAAAGATAGGACAGTATGATTCAGGTAACTTTAACAGAGTTCTCAGCTGTGAAACAAGCTGTAGAATATTGATCAAATTGTAACAAAAATTATTTCCTCTATATGCTTCATCACTGTGGAAATCAAGAAGTGTTTCAAGCTCCTGATTCTGAAAACTGCCCCCATCCATCCACCAACACTTAAAGTTAGCCTGGAAAACTCTCAGCCACAAGAACGTGAATGCGGTTCTTTTAAGCTCTGGGTTTTCCAAAAGGGGTGTGAAAAAAAAATTTTTTTTGAAGAGAATGGTTCAAAAGTCTTGTTGACTGATAAGCAGAGGTGGCATTCAGCAGGTTCTGACCAGTTCTGGAGAATCAGTCGTGGAAATTTTGAGTAGTTCGGAGAACCGGCAAATCCCGCCTCTGACTGGCCCCGCCTCCATCTATTCTCTGCCTCCATCAAGTCCCAGCTGAGTCTTCTTTTGTTGCCCTGCACAGGAGTACAGAGCTGGAAAGCTGGTTAGTGGGGTGGGGAGGGAATGGGGATTTTGTAGTATCCTTCCCCTGCCACGCCCACTAAGCCCACAGAACTGGTAGTTTGAACCCCACCACCGCTGACAAGGTTGTGCAAAGGTAAAACAGAAGCTCCAAAGTAGTTTCTTTTCATTCTGCTATTTTGAGTCTCCTAACAGCGCTCTACAGGTACTTACAGCAGCAACTGCTCGCTTCTTTTCTCTGTCCGAGGTTTCCCTTGTTCTCCCACTCCTTGGCTCCAGATTACGAATGTCTTCCCTGTGGAACAAAGACGGACAAACTGCTGAATCTAGTTTGCCCTTGTCTACACTGTTATTTCAACAGAATCCAACATTCTTTTAACTGTTGCTGACATCTTTCGCTGACAGCAGATAAATGTCTGGGTTTAGACACCACCTTAACAGATGAAGACTCAGTGAGAAAAGTGTAAAATAATTTCTGAGAGGAGAAAAGAGGTACAGAGTAACTGAATGGAGTATCAGTGTGAGCCTTTCCTGGAAAAGTACTGGAAAGATTCAAGTGCCTGAACTACACTGACAGATAGAAAAAAAGCGGAAATACTTTCTAAAACAAATTGTTGCACTAAAATTAAAAAGTTACAACTATTATGCTAGATATCAAAGACTGAAAGAGCAGACCATCGTTATCCAACTTTTTCCTAAAATAGCCTTCTTAACCACAAAGCTAAAATTAGTCAATATAAAATAATCTTGACTCCATAAGTAAATAAAGGAAAAACCCAGAAAATTAAAAACTCATTAATCTTGTTAATCAGCTGGGCAAATATAGAGTTCATGGTGATCCAAAATCTTCCCACGTAATAAACCTATGCATACTTTAAATCAGGGGTCCCCAAACCCCAGTCCATGGACTGGTGCCAGGCTGCAAAATGCCAGAAACTGGGTCATGCAAACAAGCGAAGCCCCATTTGCAAGATGCAGGCAGCACACGAAACCACATCCACTCCGGTCCTTGGAAAAACCTCTCTCCATGGAACTGGTCCCTGGTGCCCAAAAGGTTGGTGTACGCTGTTTTAAATCCTCCCCTATTATCTGATTCTATTGCATTGCAGAACATTGCAACTATGGAGCATTTTAATTAACAACACGATATGTTCAGTACCAGCACAGGATATAAAATTCATTTCACAGAAAAACTGACTTTTCACATAATGAAAAAAAGTCAATTTAATTTTAAAGAACATTTGGAACACGATCCCTTTGTTTTTTTCTCTTTGCATTTACACATGTACGAATGTGTGCTTGTCTATAAGCACAATAAACACACAAAGGTTTTTTTGTACCAGATTGTGTTGTTTTATTGTTCAATGTGTTTGTTAATTTGTTCTTGATTATATAGTTACATTATTTTATCAGATATTTTGTGCACAGATTAGGGCACAAAATAGGACAAATATATAATCAGGTAATTACCAGTATCTATGTGGTCACTAAGAGTCAGCACCAAATTGATGGCACATATTGAATCAATCAAATACTGTATAACACATTTTTTAAAAAATTGGAAAAAATGCCTTGTTGATATTTTCTGAGTAAACTGAATAAGATTAGTAGCTTTCTAACAATCACAAAGTATTTAAAAGGAATAGAGCATAAGAATAAATTAATATTATTTTAATAAACATAATTAGTTTCACCACAATAATTTTTGTTATTGAGAATCAGGACAAAGATAAGTTTCTGTACACGTTGCATAATTAATATTTGTTCCTTTAAAATGTATTGCCTGTTTCCCTCTTTTGTATGCAGCAAGCCTTAGATTTAATCCCAGATACCTCCATCCAGGTCTGGGTCAAACTCCCTTTCAGAAATATGGAGAGGCACAGTTGGTTAAATACTCAATATCAAACCATATTCAATGAGAAGAAGCAATGGTTCATTGGTTTGTTTAGCATACATAGCTTGCTATAAACTGCACAACCAAACTTCCTCTTACTTAATAAGACTTTCCATTGCTCTCTGTCTGCATTCAGCCCCAGTGGTTTCTCAGATCTCTCCCTAGAGTGAAATTGGGGTTCCAAGAGAATTCAGGGAGAATGAGTTTCTACAGCCATGGTAATTATTTCTGGAAACCAATTGGATTAGCATAAAATCAGAGGTGGTATTCAGCAGGTTCTGACCAGTTTTGGAGAACCAGTAGCAGAAATATTGAGTAGTTTGGAGAACAAGCAAATACCACCTCTGACTGGCCCCACTCCCATCTATTCTCTGCCTCCCGAGTCCCAGCTGATTGGCTGGGTCTTCTTTCGTTGCCCTGCACAGGAGAGCTGGAAAGCAGGTTAATGGGTGGGGAGGGAATGGGGATTTTGCAGTATCCTTCCCCTGCCACAGCCACCAAGCCATGTCCACCAAGCCATGCCCACCGAATTGGTAGTAAAAATTTTTTTGAATCCCACCACTGCATAAAATCCTATGTTCCTTCTTGGCAGAAGTTTTCTAGTTCCTCATTTTTAGAGTTTGAATTTTCCAAGCATTTCCTCTTAGATAGTTTCATCCCAATCTGATTGGTTAGTTTAATCTTGTCCCAGTTTCATGCTGGGGGGGGGGGAGAATGCTACAATTCCCCCCTTTGTATGCTTTTCTCCTCGTCTTTACACTTTCACTGTTTGTGTTGCATTGATTCACACATCACTATTGTGACAGGTTGTGTTGCGTAAACTAAAATGGCTAGATTCACACTTAAAACTAAAATATAAACCAGGCACGGAAAATCTTTTAGTGTTGCTATGAGATTAAAAATATGCATACAGTAAACTTGATCCAATCATTTGATTAAAATGGTTGATTCATGACAATTTAATCTCTTTGTGACCCATATGCAATTGATCATTTGAAAGACCTGCTGTGTTTTCATCCGTTGTGAATAGGGCATGGGACCAGATTATTTGAGATTACTTCCAGATTACATGTCCTATCCCATCAGGTGAAGCAGGAGGTGTATGCTATGTGTCCTTTCTACTAAGGACTTATATCTGGTGGTACCCAGGCAGTGTGCCTTTTCTGCTATGGCCCACACTATCTGAAATATCATTCCTCTTGAGGCAATGTTGGCCCCATCTCTACTTGCCTTCCAGAAACCTCTCAAGACATGGTCTTACCATCTACATTGGGGATCAAGGGGTGAGCTGGCAAGATGTCATGCAATGTTAAGATAGCAAAAGAGACACTATTATTTGAATTTTTAAAATCTTTTTTGCTTTTCTGTTTTTAATGTTCTATGATATTGTTTTTATTATTATATGCCAACCAGAATCATATTTTGAGGGATGGGCGGTTGTATAAATTTGTTAAATAAATCAATATTTATTTAACAAATTTGTTCTGTTTATCAGCTAAGGTCAACCAGTTCTCCTGAGTTTTAGAGTAGTCATGTCATTGCTGAGCACCTTGTCTTAACTGGCTCTCCTCCTATGTAATTAATTTTCAGATTTGGGGTTTGAGCCAGCATTTAATAAAGCATCAAAAAAGCATCTTTCCCATTAATTATTTAACTTTTGTTTTAAACGTAGTAACACATAAGACGTCAACACTGTATGTTATGAACCTTTTAGTATAAAGGTTACTTATTTCCAATATGAAACAGTTGCCAAGCATCTGGATTTTGATCATGTGACCATGGGGAATGCTGCAATGGTTGTAAGTGTGAAAAATAGTCATAAGCAGGGGATGGGATTCAGCCAGTACAGACCGGTTCAGGCAAACCACACACTCACCAAACCGGTTGTTACACCAACTGTATCCCACTACTGGTCATAAAAGTCACCTTTTTCCCAGTGCCGTTATAACTTTGAACTGTCATAAAATGAACTAAGTCGAGGACAACCTGTATTATAAAACATTAAATGATATGATGAGCAATGCTGCTCAAGCTAAAAATGTCCCAAAGACTGTTCTTTTTGACAAAACGGCTCCTCATCAATCCTGTTGCCTCGTAAACACATCCTCAGCAGACTCAGTGAGAAGCCTATGGAGCCCACCTCTCGTGGCAGCTAGGATACAGTCTCCAGGCCGAGATATACAATAGCCATCCTCTCCTTTGAAGGGGGATAATTTCTCTCTCTTTCCAAAGGAGTCCAGCCTCTTCTTCTCGCAGCAGCTTCATTCTTTTAGCATTCCTTTTTTCTGAGCTGCTGGAATCTGTCATTCCACTCCCAGGACTCTGATTTAATTCTCTTTACTGGGAACTACATTTTCCAGAAATCTCTTCTAGAGCTTCTTGCTGTCCCAGTTCCAGACCCAGTTCCATTAATGAGGCCCCAACCAGCCAGCTGACCAGGAAACTGCTGCTGGTGGACTAGGCTATGGCAATAAACCAAGATGGACTGAGGAGACATTTGAACACAACCCACAAGGAAAGAGGTGGCAAATTGGCTGGGCTATAATGTTGTCTAGCAGTAGTTGTCAACCTGGTCCCTACCGCCCACTAGTGGGCGTTCCAGCTTTCATGGTGGGCGGTAGGGGTTTTGTCCCCGACTTTATAAATCACCATTACTGTGGAACTGGTGGGCGGTTAGAGAAAATTTTACGACTAACAGAGATACAAAAGTGGGTGGTAGGTATAAAAAGGTTGACTACCCCTGTTGTAGGAAAACCCAACTGACCACACTGGCACACAAGACATTTATAAGCTAAGGAGAAGAGGACAAGAAAATCTTGCTGCTGATGTTACCTACTGCAGTAACAAAACATTCAGAAACTAATTTGAAACAAATATTTTCTATTATTTCAAAGTCAATGGGGTGTAATGGTTAAAATACTGGACTCGGGTGATAGGCTTAAATCTGTCCTAAAGCATGGAAGCACACTGGCAGAGTTTTGGCCAGTCTCTCTTAGTCAGACAGAGCTGTGATTGTGAGGATAAAATTGGAGGATGAAGTATTAGTGTGCCACCTTGATCTAAGATAGGATATACTTTTACATAGTAACAACAATACAACAGGCAATTTGCTATGCTTTCTAGAGATGGGATATCATTTCAGTGCCTAAGAAGGCAGGCCAAAATAAGGGCATCAGGCCCGAAACTAAGACAAAAAAAGACTGGCAGACCCACCTGAGGACACAGATTGTGCTGAGAGGCAAAGCACATAACAGGTAGCAGCTGTTTTCGATTAGTTTAATAACATTAATCTCAACCCAGCATTTGCAATCAAGATATATGCTTAGCCCAACAGGGAAACAGGCCAGCTGTCACCATGTTTCTTGTTCTTCTTCCTTGGTGGAGTCCAAGATGAGGATAGAGAAGTGAGACCTAAGAAATTAAATTGCTTGAAAAACATGTCCTTCTCAAAAGACTATGTGGGAAAACAAAGGGAATTTCATAGATAGATGTTTCTGATAGACCACTCAGTTTGACTAAGCCTCAATCTTATTTTAGTAAAAGTAACTGAGGGGAACTAAGAAAGGTCTCTTCCTGGTATGATTATTAATCCTTGTCTGTTCTTAAGGGTATGATGTAGAGAAAAAGCTGATTGGAAGCAGTTACTAAAAATAATACGTCCAACATAATCAAAATGGTAGGTTTATGCAGTTTAGAAAAAGTTCTTATAGTTAGATCTGAAAATGGTTAGGAATTTTCAAGAATTTCCCCTAGAGGTCTCACTGATCTTAAATAACAATTCTACCAAATGATTGTTTGCTGGCAAATTTGATTACAGCCTTGTACGGTATAATCTGTTTTGTAATCATGGCTGCCAGACATTCCTTAGACTGAAGCATCAAATAATCTGCCTTTCTCAGTGCCTTGGGACTGGCCTCAGGTGAAGAACCATTCTAAGAGTTGTCTCAGCGTTTAATGACTCAGAAGAAATAAAAATGTATTTAATACATGGGGATTTTATATTGACTTCAATTGCCTTTAATTTCAGATTATATTGATTTAAATTAAATTCATCACAGCTTTTGTCTTGGCCTTCATTCCTGCTTGGCATGTGATCTCCCATCTTTTTATTCAAAAATTAAATGTGGCCTTTAGCCAAAATCTAGTTAAAACATGTGACAGTATTAGGCATCTCAGTCCCTCTGTGAGTCTGTGCTTTGGGCTTAAATTCCCATAACCATGCTAAACTAATTCCCTGCCCATTAGTCAACTAGTAAAATGAAATGGCAATTGAATAAATTGTCCACTTCGTATGTTTTTCTTTTTTATATAAAGTATAATATATACTGTGTGAATCCAGCCTTTATCTCTCTTCCACTTGCCTTTTTGAATTGCCCAGAGGAACACGTGAGATCAGCTTCTAAGCAAATAGTATAAGCGTTATGAAGAAAGCTTTTTAACTTCTTACAGAGTTCTCTCTTGTTTGCTCAGGTTTGTTATTTATGTTGTTGCAGTTGCTTCTGGCAGAACTGGTTTTTCCTACTCTTTCCTTCCTTCTCTTCTACTATAAGAACTCTGATAGGAACATGATACTACATACTTTTTTATATTGTAACCCCCAAAATTCAGCCTTATGTAAACCTCAGTCCTTTGACCCTTGGAAAGATGTCCCAATGGCTATTGAGTAGATTGGATCAACATCCAAGCTCTGAGAAAGAGAGGCACAGACAATCAGGTGAGTTAAAGAGAGATCCACCAGTCTTTCAGTCAACAAAAGAGTATGCTGGTGTAGCTATAGTTGTTCAACCCTATTCTGTCTCAGGAATGAGGCCAGCATTAGATGGTGTGCTTATTGTTTTCATGCAAGACACATTATTCAAAGGAATGAATTGATTCCCCCAGTTTTGCTTCTTTTAAGAAGAGCTGCTTATTGACAGGGAAAACAATAACTTTCCATAATGTGTGGTGGGATGGAAATGGGTAACTATGGGTAGATGTGTTTGTCAATCAGTAGGTTGCCCAATTAATAGACTGCATATGCAGAGGTACACCTGAATGAAACTTATCCATTGGGCTATTTCTCAACATGGGTTTAGTTTTCTTATGAAAGAAAAGTAAAACATTTATTCAAAAATAGGCCAGCTCAAAGTTTCAGGTATGGAACAGGCATAGGAAGCAGTGAATGGGCCTGATCAATAATACTGTACTAAGTAAATTCTCTCCTGGCTGCAAAGAAATGGCAGAGTTAGCAACAAGTTCAACTTTCTCCTTGTAGCTGGATGTAACATACAGACAGGTATGAAGCCAGAAGCAATAACATGAAATGGCAGAGATGGCAGAATCAGCGATACACAGCTGATAGATCCCAGTTTCTCCCCAATTCAAATCGACTTTGGTGGAGGTTAACACTCTCACAAGAGAGTACTAGTCCTGTTCATTCAAAAGAGCCCTAATCCCATGTTTAAGAAATATCTGGCATTCTTTAAAAAAAAAAAGCACTAAATTTTGGAGGTGTGTATTAGACTTTGCAGCACTTTTATTTCATAGATGGGTGCCTTTGGGGAACCCAGGGGTCCACTGAGTCCTGCAGCCTAAGGAGAGATGACCACAAAGGGCAGAGAAAAGTGGAAGCAACTGCAAGAGTACTTTTTTCTGTGCCCCCAGCCAAGACGTTAACATTTGCAGAAGTATCAATGTAACAGCTATGCAACCATTTCCAAATGATGGACGTGTATGTTCCCTGATGTGCAGTGGCACAGAAGTCCAAATCAGGCTCAAACCTTCCCTGTGGTCACTCCACTGTTTAAAGTGTGAGTTCCTTGAGTTAGATGGTATTCCCATGCTTGTACAGCCTGAGAAAGGTACATTTTATCTTCCCCGTTATGGCTCCCACATAATTGTTCCTTGGTTTGATATATGCTGGATACATTTGTCAAAATGCAAAAGCAGATGATAATCCTAATGATGGGCATAGCTGCGATTCCAGCCTTACTGGCACTATGGGATTGGAAGTAATTAAAAAGATTTGTGAAATAGAAATAATATGCCCTGTAATCTTACAGTATTTACATTGGCGTAAGTCTGACTGAAATCAAAAGAAGCTTTGTTCTGAGTAAGCACCAGCAATTCAATTATTATTAGAAATCAGGGGCATAGGAAAGGAGCTCATGAATGGACTGGAGACATGATTTTCAGGATCCCCATTTCATCTCTCCAGTCTTGTGTAGGAATCCTTCTTCCCTCTATGTGTGGAAGGAAACTCCTGAGCTGGGCTAGAGAGGCATAGCTGGAATCCAGAAGATCAGAGCTTCCTTTCTGCAGCCTGATAAGGATTTCTGCCTCCAAGCCCCTCTGCCCATATATGGAAGGGAGGGGAAATCCTTTGGCAGTTGGCGGCAGCTTGCAAACTTCCCTGGCAGCTTTCTCATTGATAAGGGAGATTGGCAGAGAATATTGTAAATGCTGATCACTTGATTACAGGTCATTTAGCAACTGGTTGTAAGTGTGCCCGTGTTACCAAGGACCCGGAGTACGATTATGTGACTGTGGGAAGGGTGCGCCCAGTGCACGCCACTGCACTTTTCAGTGGTTGAAGCCATTTTTCCACAGACCATGGATATGTGGTTTTTCACACTATCTAGATCCCGCGCATGCGCAGATGAAGTTTTGCTCACTTGCACAGACTGGTTCTTAATGGGCTGTGGTCTGGGGGACCCCTGCAATAGAGTGTCTTGGGGCTGTTCCAGCCCCCTTGAGGTGTTCCTGGTGCAACTGCATTTTTCAGCGGTTGCTACCTAGCAACCAGTATTTAGGATATACTACGTTGTATTCTGAAGATTTTATTTATTTCATTTATATCCTGCCTTAATCATTTTTACAAATAATATAAAGTGGCAAACATATCCAGCATGCTTTCCTCTTCCTAATTTCCCCACAACAACAACCCTGTGAGATGGGTTTGGTTGAGAGAGACCAGTTGAAGGTCACCTAGTCAACTTTCACGGGTAAGGGGGGACTAGAACTCACAGTCTCCTGCTTTCTAACCTGTGCCTTAACAAATAGCATATAACTCTCATGTCCACCAAGAAACCTCTGAAAATTTTGGATTTCTCCTAAATATTAAAAACCATCTAAAATGGTTGCCATCATTGCATGTGGTGTCCTTGGTTTCCGTATTTAACTTTGCCTTCTTTTTACAATTGAACATGCTTTACATTTAGACACAATTTTTCTGCTTTTACTTCCTTTTGGATACATTTCTTGTTTTGTTTGTACATTATTAATAATTGCATTACAATTATTACACAAATCCCAGGAGTAGGTTTTTATTTTCTTTCAGTCCAACTATTCTATTAAAGATTAATTTTTATTTGATTTTTAAGGAGCCAACATTGGGATTGGAGCAAAGTAATTTTCAAGAAGGCAATGCAGATAATACATTCAATAAAGTTCAAGCACAACATAAATTTTCTCACATGTGAGAATTCCTGTGACTTCACACAGAACCACAGATTAGTTGTTACTCAATGCCAGAAAGTGCTTTAGACATTTTTTCCCTTCACCGAGTCTTGCCAAAAATTATCTGTAGGGGATAGTAATGAATTTAAGTGGCTTAAACACAACTTGAAACAAAGGGGAGTTAATTAAAATAAGTTGTGGGGATCAGATGAAGAGAAAGGAAAAGACATGTATGCAGTCAGGACAAATCATCTCTCTGCAGATTACTGGTATATACTGCTTTTACCAGGGTATTGCTGGAAATAGCTTTTTGAGATGTTTAACCGGACCTAAATCTAATCAGAGTTTTTGGGCAGTGTTGGTGGTCTTTTAAATCCTCGACAAGGAGGAATTGTGGATATGTGTTATAGGTAGTCATTAAGACCACAATTGGGATAAGAGTTTCTGTTGTTTAGCAAGATGGTTATTAAGTGGGTCACACTCAGTTTTATGACCTTTTTTGTCACAGTTGTTAAGCACAACACTGCAGTTGTTAAGTGAAATCATTAACTTTGCTTGCCGGAAAACCTCTGAGAAGGTGACAAAGGCCAATCACATGACCCCAGGATGTTGCAACTTCCTCAAGATATGCTGGCTGCCAAGTGCCCAACTTTGATCACGTGATGATGGGAATAGTACAACGGTTGTGTGAGGATCAGTCGTAAGTCACTTTTTTCAGTGCTGTTGTAACTTCAAAGAGTCACTAAAGAAAAGGTTGTAAGTCAAGGACTACCTGTACTACAGTGATACTAAGTGCATCTAAAAGTTCTTAAGTGTTGCTTCGCATTAGTCTCTCCAAATGCAAATTAAGATTAATAAGCATTATTAGCACTGCCTGTTTGAAAATGATTGGACACATAACTGTGCCCCAAGAATTTTTTCAAGCTTTCATGGAAGTTTTAAAGGAAGCTGAGTGAAATATAGCGGATGGTAGAAGATAGGACTGATCTACCCTGACCCAGCATTCCAAAAGAGCATGAAAAACTTGATAAATCAAACCATTTATGCTGAAAATCTGTTTGGGTGAAGAAATTGCAGACTGGCAGGAAATCCCAAAACTTTGGCTATGAAACAAGCAATTGGCATTGAAAAATGTTTTGCAATGTGCTGTGAATGCACGTGAGTTGAAACACTTCTGAACTTCTGCTGTTCAAAACATGGCAGGGCCTTTGGAATGCAGAGAAATATGATAAGAGCCCACTGGGGCTAATATGACTGCTCCCTTTGGGGAGGAACAATGTTTTAATTTGGGGGCTTTTGAATTCCAAGCTGTGTTAATTATGAAGCCAGACATTTCCCCTTTGTTTTGTATTTAAAAGTTTACCCACGTACCCTGATCTGCATTGGGATCACCATGTCCAGAGAAAATAGATCGAATCCTACCTTTTCTAAAATAGATCGAATCCTACCTTCACCGACACAACCCCCTTCCAAGGCTTCATTAGTAATAGCAATAGCTCTTAGACTTATATACTACTTCATAGTGGTTTGCAGCCCCCTCTCTAAGAGGTTTACAGAGTCAGCATATTGCCCCCAATAACCTGGGTCCTCATTTTACTGATCTGGGAAGGATGGAAGGCTGAATCAAGTTTGAGCCAGTTATGATCAAACTGTTGGCAATTGGCAGAGTAGTCTGCAATACTGCATTCTACAGTATTCCTTGTATATGGTGGCACTTAATGCAATTCCTTGTATATGGTGGCACTTATTGAGACCCTGAGTTTGTGTAACTGTAGTGCTGAAATGTACTGGCCTAGGAGAAGAGAGTCTTGGGTTCTAGTCATCCCTTCCTCATGAATGCCAAGTTGGGTGACTTTAGGCCAGTCATTCCGCCTTGGACTAGGAGTTGAAAAACATTCTGAAAGAGGATATCAAATCCTTTCCAGAATACTGTATGGATATAGAACAGTGGTAGTCAACCTGGTCCCTACCGCCCACTAGTGGGCGTTCCAGCTTTCATGACGGGAAGTAGGGGTTTTGTCCTCGACTTTATAAATCATCATTACTGTGGAATCAGTGGGCGGTTAGAGAAAATTTTACTACTAACAAAGATACAAAAGTGGGCGGTAGGTATAAAAAGGTTGACTACCCCTGATGTAGAACATAGAATAACAGAGTTGGAAAGGACCTTGGAGTTCTTCTAATCCAATCCCCTACTTAAGCAGGAAACTTCAGGCAAATGGTTGTCCAATTTCTTCTTAAAAATGTCCAGTGTTCGAGTATTCACAACTTCTGGGGGCAAGTTGTTTCATTTATTAATTCTTCTGTCAAAAGATTTTTTCTTAGTTCTAGGTAGCTTCTCTCCTTGATTAGTTTCTACCCATTGCTTCTTGTCCTGCCCTCAGGTGCCTCTTCTTTGTGGCAACCCTTGAGATATTGGAACACTGCTATGTTACCCCTAGTCCTTCTTTTCATTAAACGAGACCCAATTCCAGCAGCCATTCTTTATAAGTTTTAGCCTCCAGTCCCCTAATCATCTTGGTTGCTCTGCTCTGCACTTTTTCTACATCTTTCACCAACATCTTTTTTTACATTGTGGTGACCAAAATGGATGCAGTATTCCAAGTGTGGTCTTACCAAAGCATTATAAAATTATCTTGATTCAATCCATCTGTTAATGCAGCCTAGAACTGGGTTGGCTTTTTTGGCAGCTGCAGCACACTGCTGGTTTATATGTAAGTGATTGTCCACTAGGACTCCAAGATCTCTCTCACAGTTACTACTATTGAACCAGGTACCATGTGTCCATGAGGTCACCTGGAGCCAAGGTTGACTTGAAGGACCATTACATCAGCTTGGGATCATATCCTAAGTGGGACAATTGCATCACAACCAATAAGAATCATAAAGATGAATCCTAAGGCAATGTTATTTTTTTGAAAAAGAAGCAAACTCATTTGTTTAAACTGGAGTTTTCCTACCCAAAAGGCAGGAGTACAAGAAGGGGGCTATTTCTGTTGTATAAATGCAATCTTGTAAGCTACCTTCAAAGTATTATTTTATTTTGGCTGAGTTCAGGTACTAAAAGTGGTGAAGGGAGATGAAATGCAGGGGAGCTGCAGACCAGAGAGAGGGCTTGGGAGTCATCCCTTCCCTAAATTCTCCCACACACACACTTTTTTTTTCCAAAAAATAAAATTTGTCTCTGGTAACCAGGCAGCTTTAAACAAAGCATGAACCAGCCCATCGGTTTTTACCAAGGTGAGCTAGTAGCAAATATTTCACAGATAAACAAGAAAATAAATAATAAGAATTATTTAATGTTTGTAGGATGATTCTCTCTCTCCCTCTCTGTACTCTTTGTTCATATTATATACCTTATCTTGGAATGTAATTATTTATGTATATGTACAACCATTACAATTTCAGTGCTGCCGCCAATAGTTTCCATCTACAGTACTGATGAAATTGACTCCCCTTCTCCCATCATTCTTGTATGACCCTTTGTTCTGTTCTGGAAGATGGAAACTTTCCAGAATGGTTTTACAGGAACAAGGACAAAACAGCAAAATGAGTCTTCAATGCAAACATCTAAAGGCCAGATATAAGCAAACAAATAAACCGTAACCGCTGAGGAATTCTGGGAGTTGAAGTCCACACTTTTTAAAGTTGCTGAAGTTGAGAAACTGTAATTTAGACTCTTCAAGTACTAAAACAAAAATTAAAAGCTTATTTCTGATGCATTAACAAATCTGATCATATTGGTCATAAGCGTCAATTCCCTTCTCCCATCTCCACTGCTTAGTTAAAAAAGAGATTAGAATCATACTCTGGTTTCTTCTTGATGTGGCTCAGTATGATCTTCACAAGTCATGGATTTTGCCTTATTAAAGGGAATAAGAAAAGTACAATTTGCTGTGAAGAAGATGTGTAAGCTTGTCTTTCACTCCATGGGAAGGAGGTGAGAAGAAGTGTATAATCCTACGCCTCTTCATCTTACTTGAAACATGAGCCAAAGCAAGATACCATTTAGAATATTATTCAAACATAAGCTTTTAAAAAAAAATTGAAACCACTTATGATGTTGCAGCCATGAGTGTCAGGAAGTCTTTTGTGTAAGCTTTCCTAAGCTACAGAGGCTTTAAACAAACCTTAAGGAAAGACTGAGTGGAAAGACACTTTTGAATTAATCTTTTGGCAATCCTAAAATAAAAATACAGGTAATCTTTGACTTACAACAGTTCATTTAGTGACTGTTTGAAGTTACAGTGGCACTGAAAAAAAGTAACTTATGACTGTTTTTCACACTTATGACCATTGCAGCATCTCCTTGGTCATATTATTAAAATTCTGATATTTGGCAACTGATATTTATGACAGTTGCAGTGTCCTGGGCTCTTATGATCACATTTTGTGACCTTCTGATAAGCAAAAGGAATGGAGAAACTAGACCCACTTTACAACTGTGTTCCTATCTGAACAGCTGCACTGTTTCACTTAACAATTGTGGCAAGAAAGGTCATAAAATGGGGCAAAACTCACTTAACAAATGTTTTACTTCACAACAGACATTTTGAACACAACTATGGTCTTAAGTCAAGGACTACCTGAACTGATCTATTATATCAGGATTATTTTAAGAACTGCTGAGATAATTAATATATATTGTGTGAAAAAATAGTGGCCAGTTATTGTGCTTAAAAGTGCTCCTATAAGTCAAGTCCAAAGCTGACTTTATATCACTGAGAAGTGTACTACAGTACATATAGTCTTCCATATTTTATCATGTTGTGTTTCTGGTCTCTTTAAGTACAGATAGTCCTTGACTTACAACCAGGGGTGAGATTCTACTAGTTTGCACCTATTCGCTAGAACCGGTTGTTAACATTCTAAGCAGTTCAGAGAACCGGTTGTTAGAAGAAATTACTGGCCTAATCCTGTAAGAAAGGCAGGAAGGAAACATTCTGGTGTTGCTTACAGAAACTGCCTCTCCTCCGATAACCCTTTTTACATTCTTGGCAGGACTAGACTTCCTGTCTCAGGAACATCTCTGAATTTTTTTCCCCTTCCTTTGCTGGTACTTTGCTTGTGTGGAGTGACCATTCAAAGTTACAATGGGACTGAAAAAAGTAACTTATGACCATTTTTCACACTTACGACTGTTGCACCACAGTCATGAGAGGCCTGGCAAGGAGATGCGTGCCTCGATGTGAGTGATATTGAGTTGGCCACGCCGAGCCAATAACATGACCACCAAGCCATGTCCACCTAGTCACATGACCACCAAGCCACACCTACCACCTAAGCCACGTCCACAGAACTGGTTGTTAAAAAATTTGAATCCCAGCCCTGCTTACAACCCATTCATTTAATGACCATTCAAAGTTACAATGGCACTGAAAAAGTGACTTATGACTGTTGCAGCATTTCCATGCTCGCATGATCAAAATTTTAATGTGGAATGGATACAGATTGAGCAGATTAAAATGGAATTTGAGTTGTGATCCATTGTAGAATAATCATAAGGCTTCGGCTCATGCAGAGCATTATACTGCCTTCAGTGTTTATGATGGTCAGGGATGGATATGAGAGAAACATCAAAAGTTGGATTCTTGGGCTGGTGCCTCATTCTCAGAAAAAGAAGGGGGAAATAATGAAACAAGTGCCAGAAGAAACAATGAGAATCATATATTAGCCTGAATATAGTGAAGGCAAATCTATTTCTCTCAAGAGATCTTTAGTGAGGAATTCATACCTTTCGGAACCAGTATAGCCTGATGACTATGATTCATGCCTATGTAACTAACCTTAGAGTACTGTATTGTACTATTATATGGGACTATTTTTGAGGAAGTTTCAGAGACTTTTGGTTACACTGATGCCAAATTGTATTACTTAGTTTGCAATGTTATATAAGCTTGGAATCATAATTGGGCATATCCAAACTTATCTTTGATAGTTCTCCTGTCATGTGCTCATGCTGGCTTGACTGTAAACCATTTTAAGAAAGTTCTCCCTGAACTATCACATTTCTACAACAGGTTGCAAAGTATTCAATATGACATCAGGTTACCATAGCTTCCCATTGGATAATTCCACCCCTGCTATGCTCTCCCATCTTTTGTTTTAGGAAACCAATCATTTTCTTTCCTGCAGGCAGATCTTCCTAGGTATGTATTTGTGTGCACATGGGTATCTCTCACAATATGCACATATTAAAATGTACATACATGTAGGCATAACAAGCAAAATCTCACTGGTGTCTCTTCTAATCTCTTTTAGATCCATTTTGTCACAAGTGTGCTACTTACACAAAAGCTATAATTCTTGTTTCATAAACGTAAGATTTTCATTCAAAATGTGACAAAAATGTAGGTTTATTTTTTCTTTCCCTAAGCCTATTATTCTTCTCTGTGCTTTTTTTTAAATGAAGCTCCAATGATACACTGTATCATCATTTCCCCAATTACTTGATGTATAAGGATTGTACTCCAAATTTAACAGAAGTCTTTTGTTTAGTTGTTTTAAAGAAAGTAGAGGGAAAAGTAGGCAATTCACAGAAATAAAATAGTTTTTAAAAATTATGCTGGCTTTCCAATCAGCTATCTTCTATTTGGAAGGCAAATATTATATTCATTGTGCTATTATTGATATTCAAAATAAAAGGGAAGTTTAATAGATGCTAGCAGTAATGGTAAGCACTGCTTCAGCTCTACAGGTGTGTTTTTTTTCCTGCAAAATAGTCAATGAATTGCTGGTGTAGCTTGCAACAAATGGAAGTGTGCCATCTCAAATGAGCAGGCATGTTGAAGTGATATAATATAAAAAACTGCAGAAAAATTGTGCACTTCTTTGATGGTAACACAGGGCAATTTTGATGCTTCCACTCTCTAGGAATGTCTGTCTGTCTGTCTATTGGGATGATGAGGTAAGGGAACAGTGCAATTTTTTCCCCACAGACTACTGTAGTTCTCTAAATACATTAAACTTGTATTTTTATAGTTCTATAATTTGAATGTGTGTGTGTGTAATTTTTTTTAATTATAATTGTCATAGATGCTTATATTCTAATTATGCATAAGTTTAATCTTAATTTTATAAAGTAAGTATGTTGTGTTTATGTGCATGATCACTTTATTAAATTATTAACATTAAACATTAGTAGTGACAATAGGAAAAATAATATATTTCATATTTAACATTAATATTTTTTCTATTATAATGTTTAATCAAAATATTAATTTTTCCATCACTGTAATACAAATACTAACAACTGCGTGGTCTGAATTAACAATGAACTGTGTAAACAAAATTTGACAAGGACTCTTTCCTGAATTTCTGTAGGAAAAGAAAGGCTAATTCAAAAATTTAACAAATAGTACACATCAGCGATTCACTGCTGGAATTATTTTTCTATATAAATCCAATAATCAGTCAAACAACAAATAATAGGCAATGCCCTTAATGGCTACCTGGCTCAGGAGTCTCCTCTTGAGAAATGAAGTTGTTAAGCTAAGAGGTCTGCAAAGAAGCTTCTTTTTAGAGGAAAAATCAGGCAGTTTTTAAGCTGCAATGAAAATAGAGACATCTTTTCAAGTACAATCTCTGTGGTAGAGAAATTAGTACTATCCCAAACCACACACCACTGATGCTCCGACAAAAGGGTGCCATTTTCCAGCCTCATGCTCTTATAGCTTCTGAGATTTTGATATGATTAACATTATTTGTTCAAATCAGCAAATCTGTTTAAAGTGTAAAATAATTTTTTTTAATTATAAACTCAGGTACAATCTAAAACAAGAAATTGTAGCAAGGATAGTGCAGTCATGTTGCAAATAACTTTTTTTAGTGTGCCTGTGTATATCCAACTATTGTTATTGAGAAACCTGGAAGAATAGAAAGCTTTTTTGAAAAAAAACTCAGTTTAGTGTCAGACAGACTTGGGAGAACCACTGCAAAATAAATTACCAGAGCTGTTCTTTAAGAACCAGTTGCATTACAGTACTTCATTCTGTAGAGGCTCCCAAAGAAAGCTATAGGAGGAGAAACTCCTTCAGGTAATTGGTTGTAAACTGACTGGGACTTCCAAAGTGAAAAACAGTAGCTTAAATTTAGGCAGGGAAAGGACCAGAAGCCAATATAGATCATAGCCCCTATACTGTAATAAAATCATAACGGAGTGAGCATCTGCTGCCCCATTTTGGAGTTATAGAAGTTTCCTTGGCACTACTCCCTGTTGAGAAGATTAAGCATCATCTTTTCCTTATGGAATTTCAGAATATTTAGCTCATTTGTCTTCCTGAAAAATTGTTCAGACTATCCATTGCTTTACTTGTAAAGTAACAGATGTCATCTTATACCAGTGAAATTTTAACCCACATCGCCAGGTAGCCCAACTTCATGGTTTCATGTAAATACTTCAAAAATCTGAACTTTGTAGAACCATTAGGCAGAACCACTCTCTCTTAATACTGGGTTTTGGAATTATTCAAATAGCAATGTAGTACTTCCAAAATCATCTCAGATCATCTGATCAGAAGATTCCCACAATTGGTGGTGTAGAAAATCTTTAAAAGAATTAGGTCTGAAACCCCCAAAACAAGTGATTGTATTAATACTGATGTCAATTTTATTTGTGCAAGATACAAACCTTACCTTGATTTTATTATCCTAAAGGTACACTAGTTTCCTTTCCCCATAACTAGAGCATACAAAACATTTACTAGACCTATACTTGAATACAGCTTATCAGTCTGGAACCCATATCATGTATCTGATATTAACACAATTGAAAAAGTCCAGAAATATTTCACAAGAGGAGTTCTCCACTCTTCTACTCTTTGCAGAATACCTTATGCCACCAGACTTGAAACTCTAGACCTAGAAAACCTAGAACTATGCCACCTCCGGTCTGATCTAAATATAGTATATAAAATCATACATTGCAATGTCCTATCTGCAAATGAATACTTTAGCTTTAATTATAACAAGACAAGAGCAAACAATAGATACAAACTCAAAGTTAACTGCACCAAACTTGACTGCAGAAAATACAACTTCAGCAACAGAGTGGTCAGTATCTGGAATACTCTACCTGACTCTGTGGTTTCTTCCCCAAACCCCAAAAACGTTAACCTTAGACTGTCTACTATTGACCTCACCCCTTTCCTAAGAGGCCTGTAGGGGGCGTGCATAAGCGCACCAATCTTGCCTACTGCCCCTGTCCTATTGGTTTTTTTTTTTTTTCTTATTATCTATCTCATGTATTCAAAACTATATTTATTCTTATACTTGTATCTTGTAAGCGATTAATAAAATAAAAAAACTATATTTATTCTTATACCTGTATCTTATAAGTGATTGACAAATAAATAAATACTAAAAAAATACTAAATAATGGCACAATGAAAGATTGCCTCTGCTCAAAATGCAATCCTTGGAAAGAAAAGCTGTTTTTGTCTCTCAGATGTGGATCTACATCTCTACACTCCCACCTCTGAAAAGCCCACCCTTCATGTTCTGTAAATCACAAAACCCCGTTTATGGGGCTTGCCTTTCCTGTAGAATTTCTTTCAGGCTCATTTCTAGCAGCATAATTATTTCAGAACAGGCAAGTCACGGTGATCAACAACAGATCAATCTAGCTGCAAAGCTATTAAAGTTGTGTTTTACGTATTCACGAGCTTTCTTGTCCTTCTGTACTCTTTGATTATAGGGAAATGAAGTAGCTCCGCATTCATTTGACTACTCTAGGGTGACATCATAAACCAGGGAGTGTAACAGCATAAAGGCAGGAGTACTTAGGCATGTTAAACTGTATAAATAGCCGTCAGAGAGCATAAGCTCTTCTGTGCCAACAAGTATCTGAGATAAGAGTAAAGCTCTTAAACCCAGAGTAAATTTTCTGAGCACAAAAGTTATGCTTTTAGAGCTTTCCACTGAGGTCTTACTTATAAATATGATATTTTAAGGCATAGATTGCACCATAATTGAATGAAATATTTAGCCTTTTTAATGAACCTACTATAGTGCTTTTTCTTTCCAATTCATAGCACGTCCTTCCTATAAATGCTTCCATCTTTTACTAGAAACATGGTCGATGCACACTGCAGATTCCCCACCCCCCATGTTATGTTCTCACAGGTAAATCCCATAGGGGTCTAATAAGAAATAAACCTCACTGGGTTCAGTGGATCTAACTTCTGGCTAAGTATGTCTAACTTTGCTGCCCTACCGTACATAATATATACTTTCCAATAGCTTCTTCATTGTTATTATGCAACTGCTCTCACCATGTGCATTGCGAGTATTGCAAAACATATCAAAATGTGGCAGATTTCAGCAGCAGGTCACACAAATTGGAAATAATCTTGCAGATACAGGCCTTTTATTTCCTGTTGACATGATCGCACACATCGGGGTTCTTGTTTCCTAAAGCCAGTGAACTCATTGTTTTTAGACTGGGCACCCAGAAAATGTCTAGCTCCTTGGAAGTTTAGCTAGAAAATTAATAATGAAGGACAAGACTCATTGGAGTCAGCTGCTCAGTTCCCTATTATGTTCCTGCAACAAACAGCAGTGCCAAATACTAGTGTTGATTTGGGAGACCCTTACTTCAAATAAAACAATGCTCTTTAAGAGTTACACCACAATTAATTAAATATTAATTTGCCAGCACACAAAACTTAAAAAACATATTTAATATGGAAAAAAACAACTTTGCTATGAATGCTTTGCATACCAAATACATATCAATGCACATAGTTCTTTTACATATGTCAAATCTAGGTAACATTCCAAGGATTTCCTTTTCTATGATTGCAGCAGGTGTCTTCCAGTTATTTCCATACAGTCAGTAACCGTTAGATAGATTGCAGAAAATTGACGGAAGCATGTCAAAACATCTCCTGGAGAAGGAAGGCAGAGACAGCAAAGAAGAGGGGACCAAAATAGGAGGTGGCATATCAGTGGTGTTTTTACAAAGGATGAAAACTTGGAAAGATGGAAATGAGTTTAAACTTAATTCATCCAGCCCAGATACTTTCCCACTATTTTTGGAAGAAAAAAACCCCAGATTATCATGACAAAGTCATATTTAGGAATTATTTGGCAATATTGAGGGGTTATACTTATATGAAGTCATAATACAACAGAGAATTATATGGATATCATACAATAACAGGCATTTTGATATATTTTTTTCCATGGGGACAATTTTGAGAGCCCAAGAGCTGAAAGCCAAAAATAGCTATCACTTTTTGTGTGGGAATTCCACTTGATTTTTGACTACAAACACAATTAGTGGATATGATTATAGTTTAAAATGCAAACTGAAGCCTCCATCCCCAATTCCAGTAGTTTGTTTTCCAGTGAATTGAAGCAAATATTGTTTCAATGCCTTGCAAATGTAACATTCAAAAAAACAAAGCATGGGAAAGATGGAGGCTTGCCTATAATGTTGTTCTTCTGAATGAGATAGCATCTTAAGATATATGATAGTTACTAAGCAAACACTTGATTTCTGTGTATCTAGATGACCAAGTGTTTTGTTCCAGAAGACAATCCAATAATGTCAAAATTTTTCATGCTTCCTAAGATGTCAGTTGTTCCTTTATAGATTTGCAGCAATGCAATTTTTAGGATTGCAGCATTATAAACATTTTATACTGCACTTTTCAATACAACAAAATGACTTTTCTTTACCTTTTGTATTACATGTGATTGACAGTTTTTATCCTGACATTAGCTGTGATTTTTCTTCCGATGGCATTTTTTCCAGGATTTGAAAACTCTTACCATTTACTCTGTGCATAAACCTTGTTTACTTTTGTGTATTTTAAAACCCAGTTGTCTTTTTTTTAAAGTCAGGCAAAAACTGATTTTCTAAGAAAGGTGTTAGCTTTTGATCCATAGCTTTCTGAGTGAGATATCTGATTGTCTATTTTTATAATTATATTCTTCTGCCATATTTTAACTCCAGGAATATTATTGGTAAATTCTGAGGTTATAGAACTAGTGACCCAATCAAACATGGATAGACTTTGGCCTTTGAGTTAATTAAATGTGGGTTAATAATATATTATAAGGAAATCATTATTATTATTGTTATCAGGTAGTTACTCAAATTATAGCTTCAAAGGAATGCAGAACATGGAGAAACTCAGGATTAAATTATGCATTTGAACTATAGGCCAGCTTTTACTGTTAAGACAGTTCACTGCTAAGAGAAATTGTGCGTCATTGAAATTAAATGCTTTTCTGAGGATGGAAGGCTCCAGTTTTTTAATGAAATTACCGAGTGTGGAATAGTGAAATGATTAAAATCTGTATTCCGGGAATGTGGCAGCATACACCAAAAAAAAATCAATAAATGCTAGCACAATTTTGCTGCTGAAAGTGAATACTAGGAATGAAACAAACTACCACCAACTGCACAATTAAAATTGTAGGTCATTAACTGAGATTTTGTCATCAACTTGCTAAGACATTATTTCTACATTTATTTTCTTTTGGAACACATTTTCCTGTGTAATGAGGAGCTTTTCAGATAGCCTTGTTAGATGGGCAGGATATTTAGCCCTTCCCCCAGTGGTTCTTGCATTGCAATCATTGTGCTTGCACTTATTATGTTACAAATGACCGAGGTAAGGCTGACATTCTCATTGCATGCAAAAAGACCTAGCCTGCCAAGAGGTTTTTTTTCTCTTTCTTCTCCTAATGAAGCAGCTTTGTGAAATCTCTCTATGCGCTAATACTAATGAAGATCCTCCAGCACAATTAAAATCACAGCCAGGGCCTGAAGAGGAAACCCAGGACAATGGTATCTACATATGCATATAATTTTGATGTTGCAACCAGCTTTTGTTCAGAACTGATGTTAAAAAAAACCTGCAGATTTTAGAGGGCCCTACTCAAGGCAAACAATTGTTAGCAATTTGCATGCTCCAATTTCAGAGTGCCAAAACCAACAATATTTTCCTGTACTTTGCTATTTCTAGTCAAAATCTCTTATCCGTTGTAGGTTTAAGGTTATATGTTTTATAGTTTACAGGAAGCAATGGTTTTCTTGCAGTGTACTTTAACCCTGACTTAGCATGACTTTAACCCAATGCCAGGAAAGCTTTTAAAAACTACTGAAAGAGAACAAATAATAATAAGTATTTTACATTTCTCGGTCTTTTTTTTCCTGGAAAATGACAGAGTAAGATGTCTGTGTCTACATTAACTATCACTTCCCCATATGTTAGAATGCGTTTACAGACAGCAAAAAGGCCAAGAGCTGATGACTTGGATACCAAAAACACATTTTGCCGTCTTGCTGTGGCCTTAACGAGAATATGCAAAATGCAACTGAAAAGAATTATGGGGACATCTTTTGATATTCTTTCCATTTAAAGGAGACTATTATTGGCCGAGGGAAGTTAGTCCGTTTATCGGCTGGGGTGGGGGTGGGGGGGCCTCCCCCCCCCCCCCCCCCCCGATGAGGGACGGTTCTCCCTCTCCTCTTACTCCGAATGTGCCTCCACCACTGGATAGCCCGCACACTCCTTACTCCGGAGGGAATTTGGATCTGCTCCTTTCTGCGCCGATCGTTCAAACCTCCCTCCCCGCCCCCCTTTCCCTCAATTTAAACTTCCCGAAAAATGTTCGCGACCCTTTCCCGCCCCACCCCACCCCACCCCCGGCGTGCTGCCCGGGACGCATTTGGCTTCGGGAGCCCCGCCTGAGGGATCCCGCGTCTGGCCAGCCCCTTCCTTCTTGGGGCGGGCGGGCGGGCGAGCGAGCGGTGCCCCCCTTTTGCCCCAAACAAAAGCGGCTCAACTTTCTTCCAAACTTGAGAGGATGCTCCTCGAGGAAAGGCGAGCCAAGCAAGGGGGTGAACTTCCAGCGGGAGCGGGCGCCCCCGGGTCCCCGTCCCCTCACCCCTTCGGCCTGCTGTTGCGGCTTCTCTGGCCCGATATCGGTCCTGTATTGCCGAAGCTGAAAAGAGAGGAAACAATTCTCTTTTTCTGTCTCTCTTACACACACACACACACACACACACACAGAGAGAGAGAGGCACCACCACCACCTCACCCCGGTCTCTTTAACAGCAACTTTCATTGTTAAGAAAGAGAGGAGCGAGGTGGTTGACGTCACTTTGGGTCGGCTAAGCCTTCGCCTGGAAGTGAAGCTGAATAAACCGTGAGGGGAGAGGAGACTCGGCTTCAAGCTTGCCGCCGCTGGAAGGAACTAAAAAGCAGAGACGGAGCGGGAACGAGGCGTGTTATATCGCTATCGGGAATCCTTCTACTTAGATTCACCCGCCGCCGCCTCCCTCCTTCTCTCTCTCTCCCTCTCTCTCTTTTCCAACCCCCTCCTTCCTCGGCCCGGTCTTTCTTCACTCCCTTCTCCAGCCTGTTTGGAGGAAGGCAGCGTTCCCAGCGGCATCCAGGTCACACAAGCGGAGCGGTGCGCGCGTGTCGTTGCAGAGGGAGCGAGGCGAGTCCTCGCTCCGCGTCTCAATTGCAAAGGTGAGTTGGAATCGATTCCGGAGGAGGAGGAGGGGGAGGGGGAGGAGCGGGTGGGGGGGGGGGGGGGGGGGGGGGGGGGGGGGGGGGGGGGGGGGGGGGGGGGGGGGGGGGGGGGGGGGGGGGGAAGCCGCAAGTTGTGGTGCCGGCCGAGGCGCGCCCCGAGCTTGGGTTTCCAAGCCCGGGGATCGCGGCGGGAGTGGCAGAGGAAAAGGGACGGGGAGAAACTGAGGATGGCGCTGGGTGGGTGGGTGGGTGGGGGGGGTAGAAGGCTCCAGGCAGCTTCGGAAGAGTATCAGGCGGTCCTCTGTGGCAGTTCTTTGTTGCCGGGGCGCCGCTGGGCTTGTGCATCCGAGAGGCGTTCGCTTGGGTGCCCGTCTATCTTTCGGTCTTTTCACGCGTTCGTTCATTCACAGACGGATATACAAACACACACGCGCACGCACACACACACACACAGGCGAGGGGAACTGCCAGTAGCCGGCTCGGTGCGTCTGCCTGCCTTAGCGGTGGCTCAACGAGTAGAGCAAAGTGAAACTGACCTTGTGCCCGAGAGACGGGAGGGGCGGGTAGATGAAGACGGGCTCGGGGCGTTGGAGTCGCGGGTCCGCACCGTGGGTGGGGGCGGGTGGGGGCGGGTGGGGGGACACCTTCGGTGCCAAGCGGCATTTTTTTTATTATTATTATTATTGTTGTTATTATTATTATTATTATTATTATTATTATTATTATTATTATTATTATTATTATTATTATTTTGCAACACCCTTCTACCTCCTCCCTCCCACCCCCAACCCCACCCCCGTGGCTGGTAATAAAAGTCTCTGACTGAGGGGGGGGGCGGTGGACTGGCTGGAAGAGTCTTTTTCGGCGTGCCCGCCCGCCACCTTCTTCGCTTCAGATCTGCCGCTGCGCTTTTGTGCCCTTGTCGCCCTGCCTGGCTGCTTGAGTCGTTTCTTCTTCCTTCGTTTGCTGAGGCGACTTTGAGGGTGACAGCCAGCCTCAGCTAGGGGGCGGTTGCCCTCTCCCTTCTTTGGCTTCCCACCCATCCACCCTCACCCCCAAGAGTGGGAGAAGGCACACACACACACACACACACACACACACACACACACACACCCGCTGCCCCGGGGAGGAGGCCACGGGGGAGTCCGCGGCTTCGTCGCTCGCCCCGAGGTCCCCGGCCGTGCCCGTTTCTTTCCCCTCCCCTCCGCTTCCTCAGTCAACTCCCCCCCCCCCCCCCCCCCTTTTAATTCTTTTTTTTTTTTTTTCCCCTTTCCTTTTTTTTTTTTTTTTTTAAAAAACGCGCCCCGGCCAGCGTTGAATGTGAGGCTGCGGCCGCTTTGCAAAAAGCGGGGTGTGGGTAAAGCTGAAGGGTTGAGGGGACGGGGGGGGAGGGAGTCGTGGCTGCTTCTCGGGGCATTTGCTGCTTTCTTTTCTCCCAACAACCTCTCTCTTTCTCCCCCCCCCCCTCCTCCGGTCTTTTGTGTGTGTTGCTTCCTTATAAAGCCGGAGACGCAGCTGCTGCCTTTAGTCGAGTTGTTGAAATTTATCCCTTTGTGTATATTACAATATCCTCCATTTTTCTGCCCTCTAAACAACAAGCCTTTCGCCATCTTGGGCTTTAAAAAAAAAAAAAAAAATTTCAAGTCCGGGTCTGCGTGTGTGTGTATGTGTCTTTTAAAAGGATAAGAGGATGAAATGGTTCAAGTCCTGGTGAATAACCCACAAAGTTTAGGCAATCTTACAAGGACGGATAGTGACGTCATGTAAAGTTTAAAAGAGATTCCCCCCCCCCCCCAACTCCCTCTCCTTTCTCTACTATAACGTTGCGTTCTTGGGTGTTTGTTTTCTTTCAAAGGATTTCTGGTCGAGCAAGTTTTCAGCTACGATTGAAGGTTATAATTTACATTTATAAAATGCACTGAAGGAAGTTGTATGGCCTGAATTTTTGGGACAGGTGGAGAAAGAATTGGTTTTCTATGGGGCAGACTATATTCTTTGTGGTGTTTCAGTTTTCACCCATATATTTTTGTTGTTAATTACCAGGTTTAAATGGTAATGCTACACAAAGGACAAGACTTGAGTGAAAACTAAGTATTATTTTCATTTGCAAACACTGTAGTTTTGTGCTTGAACCATGTATAGCTGAGGATAGTGCTTAATAATCTTTCTGGTATAATTGAGGGCACAAAAAAGTATTATCAGGCTGTAGCTACATTTTTTTTTAAAGTTTGTGGATTGGTTTTCTTAGTTTACCAATACCATAACCTGCCCCCATTCTGGAAAGGACCTGTGGATTGTGTCCCGGGTGCAGTGGCTATCAAAAATACTATTAGTATGCTAAGTTCCCAGTTGCTCTCTAACAAGATTAAAACACAAAACATTTTAGTTGCGTCATCTCACCTTGATGTCTTTGCTTGTGACAAGGGAGACCAGAGGTATTATTCAATTTATTTTTCAACAGACATCCCTTTTCATTTTATAAAGTTATCCTGATCACAGAGCAGAACTTAATGAAACACTGAGAACTTCATAAATAATAAAAACATTAAGTAGGCTTCTACTTTCCTGCTTCTTGCATTTGTTTTGTATTTATTCGAACATCTCAGTAACATCTGCATTAACATATCATGAAATTCCTTGTGTTTTATGTGCATTTTCTTTGTTTTTTTGGGAAGAAGAAAAGAAAAAAAAACCCCAACATTTACTACAGTTAATTGGAATGAAAAGGAAGCTTTTTAATATGTCAAGTTCTTCAATACAGTTAAAATTGAACAACAAATTTAGTGTATTTTTGTGCTTGGTTTGGAGGTATGCTTTCATGTTTACAAAATTAAATTATTTTCGTTAATATGTCTTTTTCTTTCTTGCCTGCCCTGTTTTCCCTTTATTTCTTTGAAAAGAAGCCACTTCAGAAGGCTTGGTTGAATTGAATGGCTGCCAGTTATGTGGATCTTAGGTAGATGAAAACGTTGAAATAGTTAAAGCACATAGAACAGATGGCTTTAAATTATACATGCAAAAATGCCTGGAAGATTTGACAGATTATAAATGGTGAGCCACAGAAGATAAGCAGTTTAAGAAAATGGCAGTTAATACATTTGATACCTCACACCTATTGTAAACCGTGCCCACATTTTATGATGCATATAATCAGTAAAGCATGAAATCCTGTGAAAATTAGATTGTAACAATTTTCCATATTGGGTATACATGGGAGAGTTGGAAGTCTTAAATATTTTAAATTTCACTTCAAATGTTCAAATAATTTCAGACAGTTTAGATCTGTTCTGGCAAGAAAACATTTTTAATTCTTGAAATAATGTTGATTTTGAAATGTTGTAACAACATAACCTGTTAATGCATGCCTCTTTAGTTTTGTGTCTAAAAGTGGTAATAGATAGTAAATATAGGGGTTTGAAATTTTGGAGTTCTTGGTTTCCTTTTTTCTTTTAATGGGTGATTAGCTGTACTATTGTTATTCTCTGAAATTAGTAGATAAATATATTCTAAGCAATATGTTCCTTGGACTTTTTAACTGCACAATATGTGTTTACCATATTGTAGATTTACATTCCAACTGAGACCCAGTTTTAAAGTTAGCTGTTGTACCATATACAGTACATCATGACATTGTTAACATTTCTGTTTGTATTGTATGTATGTGTTTGTGTGTCTGAGAGAGAATTGGTTATAGATTATATTTCGGTGTTCATTTCTTCTTTAAGTACCAGTACTTTTAAAGTATGTTTGTACATCAGTTAAATAATGCACCGTCTTTTTGGTGATCTGTAGAATAAACCATCACAACTTTGGTGTAATGCTAAGATAAGAGCTGCCACACAAATAGCTGATTCTGTTTTGATTCTGTTCTGATTTGCTTCCTCAAGACACTTATTTCAAATTTAGATACAGGGGCAATGGAAATATTTGTTTTCTGGGTGTCTTTCTCCTTTTTTCCTTCATTTCTTTGTTTGCATGTTTATTATAAAACTGCAGTGCAAAGGAGCAGATGTTTTGCCAAACATCCTGATGTGTTGCTTTTTCTTAGGGGAGCATAACTGTTCCTTCTGATGCATCAGCCTGACAGCTGGTTGATTTCATGGAGCTGCTAAGAAGCCATTAGTGGTGTCACTGAATTGAAACAGAACAGTCACTCCCAGCTTGAACTGCAATTGTTAATGTCTTTGTTGTACTTTTATGTTCCTACCCAAGATGTAGAATATCGCGGTTGCAAGAAAGGCCTGTCTTTCTTTTGGATCTCTCTAAATCAGTGGAAAGATGTGCTGTGATTTGATTGTGTCTAGATGCTCAATAATCTTTATTATTTTTTTCCTAGAATATAAAGAGTTTGTTCCTAAAGATGAAGCATAAAAGACTTTAAAACTTATAAGAAGAACACAGTAGGATAAAAACAGTTTCAGTATTAACACCATTCTCCTTCTAGCCTTCATAGGTAGAGGAGTAGTGACTAAGATTGGCTACATGCTGTTATTTATTTTCAAGAGTGCATTTCAGCTTTAAAAGTAATTATCACAATCCAGCACAGTTCGGCACACTTAAGTCCAATGGAAAACAATAGTCTTGTATGTAATAGATTAAGGCCTAGAGTGCAACATAATTCACAGATTTTCTCTGTTATAGGATTAGAAGTATATTTGTCTTTATTGTAGGAAGCTGAATATTGGGAAGGCACTAATCTGCTTTGAAGGAGGAGAAGCATTAGCAGAAATGTCTATTTGGAAATTGTAGTTGAGGCTTTCCAATGTTATTACCTTGAGGGATTTGCTAGTTGGTCATTTATATTGAACACTTTTTGACAACAAACCTCTGATCTTTTAGTTTTAAAATAAATGCATTTAAAAAAAATGCTGGGTTAGGCAGGAAAAATGCTGACAAAGTTAGTAAGACAGACAATTATGTATTTGCATTGGAAGGCTGCTTGAAAATTGATCTGCAAATGAATCAGTGCTTTAATGAAATCAAGCAATGGAGAAGGTGCATATTTCTGTAAGATAGATTGTTAAGCAAAACATTTCATACGTACTGCTTATAGTCAGGGGAGAAAACAATTGAGAGAATTATTAAAATAAGAATAGTGTTTGTTTAGCACATTTCAAGTATTCAGAGCATCCCACACTTATCTGAATGATAAATATCATCAATAACATATTCTGTTTGGAGACCTGAAGCTAAGAGAAAAATGGATTTTTTAATATTATCCAGTGACTTTGTGGCTGCTGAACTGGGATTCAAAGGAGGATCTTCTAGCTCAGGGCACAGTCCTATTCAGTCACTGGGCCCGAGTAAAGGCAGAGTAAGAGAGAGAGACTTGGTTTCAGTGATCCATAGCTCGGTGAGAGAGTCTGTGCTTTACATATAGAAGTCTTAGCATCTTTAGTTAAAAAGATCAACTATGGTTGCTATTAAAACTCAGAACAGCCAGAGTCAAGCAGAATAGAAAGCATCCTTCCACAAAGTTACGCCAGTTGCTTAATTCTTGGAATATTGTTTGAGCAGTTTTCAAGATGGTTCATTATTTGTGTTTTGTTTATGCAGGTGTGAAGGCTGTACATAAACTTAGAGTAGGCCCGTGAATCCAAGGGGATTGAAGTTGGACATGTTCGTAATCCAATAGTGTTCAGTGTGGCTGATTATGAAGCGATGTTAAGCTCAGCAGCTCGTCTTGATTTTTCTTATTGAAACTGGGATCCATTTTTATTTTGAATAGGTGACCCCAACAAACCTTGCTTGCACCAATAGTAACTCTATTAATTATGGGGCAGTTTCCCATCCTGGGGGGGGAACTATTTGAGATTTTCTTCTTTAAGTCATATACCTTATGTGTCATATATCATACACATATTATGTGTGTTGTGGAAGAGATACCAGTAAAATCAAGAAGTCCAGAAAATTTTAAATTACCTCAATGCTCATTAGATAAGAACTACTAATTAAAACCTCTCTCACTCCCAGTGGTAAAAAGCAAAAGCATATCTGCTCACTCCAGTATAATTGTAATATAATGTATAATTTGATCCTATGTTTGGCTAGAAAGAAATTTCAGCCTAAACAATTTATTTGTTTTAGTTATTAAATCTACCGACCACACACCTTGTGACTCTTGATGGTTAATGACAGTAATGTACGATTAGAATGTTCACAGTAAGCTATAAATAATCAGGTTGTTCAAGTCACCTAACAACATTACATAAACATCCCAAAGCCCTCTAAAATAGATAGGTTTATAACTGACTTCTGGAAAGCTCTTCTGCGTGAAATCAATTTCTCCCTCGGAGAGGCCATTCCAGGGGGCCTAAAACACCCCAAAGAAATCACACCTCCAGGTCTTGGTTTCCCTCAGCCAATCAAATGCTGCAGCACCAACAGTTTTTTTTCCCCAAGAAAGATGCTTTCAGTGAATCTACTCTAATGGGAAGGTGATGGTGAGTTACCCAGTTGCGAAACCATAAATATTATCCTTGTGTATTTTGATCTAATTGGTGCCTCCTCTAGATTAGAATTGGGGCATAATGTTAGGATACAAATGACAAAGTCATACAGTCACAAGTGGGAGGGGATGGGTGATAAGGAGTGATGAGAAGATTAATAGTAATAGTAGCGTACACTTTGTAAATAGTTGGACAGTGTTGAGGGAATTATTTGTTTAGCAGAGTGATGGCTTTCGGGAAAAAACTGTCCTTGTGTCTAGTTGTTCTGGTGTGCAGTGGTCTATAGCGTCGTTTTGAGGGAAGGAGTTGAAACAGTTTATGTCCGGGATGTGAGGGGTCTGTAAATGTTTTCACAGCTCTCTTTTTGACTCCTGCAGTGTACAGGTCCTCGATGGAAGGCAGGTTGGTAGTAATTGTTTTTTTTTTCTGCAGTCCTAATTACTCCTTGAAGTCTGTGTCTGTCCTGTTGGGTTGCAGAACCAAACCAGACAGGTACAGAGGTGCAGATGACAGACTCAGTAACTCCTCTGTAGAATTAGAGATGGGCTTCTGCCCTTTGAGTAGAATTATTTTTCAGATGCCAAATAATAGATACAATATTGAACTTGTGGTCAGCAATATATTTAATTTCCAATTTGGTTCATGCATTTACACATATTTTTCTCTCTCCCACTCTTCTGACCATCCAGAGTAGATAGGGATATGCAAAGCATTTAAGAGCTGTTTTGCAATCTCTGCTACTGAATATATTAATTGACAAAAGGGATGTGTCTGTGTATGCACACACATCTGTATAGAGTTTTCAAAGAACCTTAGAAAAGACCAGAAATGCTTCATGCTAAAGTCTTGTGAAACCCCTCTTTCTAATGCTTTGTACACCTCCAATAGGCAAAGAATCTGTAGCATAAATATGTGTATTTGGCAATTTTTCTATCACTCGAAACCAGAGGTATTCATTTCAAAGAATTCTTAGAAATGAAGTACCTAAATTTCACATAGGAATATTTCACAATGTAATATTATTTTCTTTAATCTAATTTTAATTTTGCTTACTAATGGTAGGTTTGTAAGAGTTCAGAATTAGTTGATTATTAGAAGTTAAGTGTCATTGGATTGCAGCACTAGTTTTCTTGCTACTAGCAAATGAACAGAAAGATTTTGCATGAAGTTGTGTGCCTAAAGTTGTAGCTCTTGCTAATTTTAGTGAAGAATTTTAAAGGGGCTATTTGTACAGTATAAATTGATGTATAGTGCCATTGACTTGATTAGGCTGTTTGTGCTGTACCTTTTTGATAGTCTTTATGGACTATATGGAGAACACATGTTGTGTAGATCCAGTCTTATTCACTGCAGATTTGCTGACTAAGGGTTTCAGCAAAAGAGCTACTTGCTTGCCAAGTCTTCTCCATTCACTTTAGCAAAGGGAACAGACCCAAATTAGAAGGACAAATGCTTTTCCATTTAGAAGGGTGAGGAAAGGGTCAAAATGACTAAATTAATATGTTATTTCAAAGGAGGTTGTATTTGGGGTATATACTGGCTTTAACTTGCATAATACAACCAAATTCTCCACTATTATAGGAATATTTCAAACTCACGAATCAGCTAACTTCCCTCTGAAAGTTTATTGCAAAGGAAAAATAATATTTGTAATATGTTCAGAGCAGTGGTGGGATTCAAATTTTTTTACTCCTGGTTCTGTGGGCTTGATGGGCTGGCAGGGAAAGGATACTGTAAAATCTCCAGTCAAGGTAGTATTTGCCGGTTCTCTGAACTACTCAAAATTTTCGCTACTGATTTTCCAGAACTGGTCAGAATCTGCTAAATACCACCTCTGGTTCAGAGTTGATTTGAAATGCTAGTTTTATCAAGCTGCTAAAGGCCACCATTAGCTTGAAATAATTTCATTGTTTTTCTAATATGCACATCATTATCTTAAGTATGTAGTGTAAAAAGTACACCAGTTAAGTAACCTCCAGCAAAAATTGCATTTGGATTTGCATCAAACTTCCAACCTATACTTTCCTGGTTCTCATATGGCAAAAGAGAACACAGCCATCAGATATACTCATATATTTCCTGCTAATGAATTAGGATAGTGTAATTTTGAGCACAGTTTTGAATCCTGTTGTGAGTACAAAAAGTATGATGGGAGAAAGATTGTGAATAATAGTTTCTCCTTCTTTTGTTGCTTGTTTTGTCAATTGGCATATTAGCTCCACCTCCTATTCATTGCCCTTCAGGTCACTTTGCACATGTTGAAGGCAAACTCCTGTTTGAAAGATAAAAAAATTAATCTAGATTTCCCAGTAAATTAGTACTTTTGACATTTCAGAGTTGAAAAAGAAGAAAAAGCTGCTGCTTCTGATTCTCAAGCTCAACAAGTAACACACTTTTGGTTTTGTTTACAGCTCTATCTTGTAGATCCTTTGTGTGTAGGGTAATTCCTGCTTAGTTCAGTAAGGCTTATTCCTAAATGACTAACCTTAATAACCTTAATTGCTAATATTTTAATAAAGTAGTCAAGCTCTTCAATATATATCTTTAAAGCTAAACTCTATCCACAAAAAGGGTAAACTATAATATGCTATTTTGTTGACTTTCTATTGAAAATACTTATTGCTGTATCATCCTTGGCGAGGCAATAATAATAGGTACTGGGCTTTTGATTTTGTGGAGATTAGATTAATAATGAACATGAATGAAGCTGTAATGGATCAAGTAAGAACCTGCTTTATTTTTAACTGTTCATGTTTTACTATTCCCTTTGTGGGATTTGTGACCATATTCTCTTTCAGATTTGAAAATTGAAGAAAAAGAATATTCACAGAAAGTTTACAAATGGCAGTAAACTTTAAAAGATTATTTACTATTCCCTATGGCTTTTATTTCAAGAATGTGATGTGGCTGTGTTTCAGTTGTCATTGTACAATTATGAATGGGAGGAACAGAGAAATAAATAAGCCCATTAGTATCTAATATATTGATCAAACTTCAAAAGGGCAATATCTATTAATAGATAGAAAACATTCATACCTACCTCTTTGATTTGTTCTTTTGAGTCAAATAAAGCTTGCTTTTATTTAATGTCTTCAAGATTGGGAAAAAAATAAATGGAGGCTTGGAAAATATTTTTCAAGGAAAGACATCAAAGGCTGTTATATTGGAAAGGGAGCAGACTTGCACCGAGATGCACATACATTTGTATTTGTATCTGTAAGAAAATACACTGGTTTTACTTCAGTATTTGGATGAATGTATATTGTAAGCAAAAACTGCTTAATTTGTTTTCCCTGACAGGAAATTCAGTTTGAAGATAATTATTGCACTGGTCCAATGGATGTGCAGAGCCATAATTGTGTGTTTTTAACCCTGTTTTTCTGTCCTTACACTTTTCCACACGCATGCACTCATTAATCAGAGACGTTGCACTCCTGCTGAGGGCGGAGAGGTTCATCAAATTGGCAGCTGGTTTGGTGCAAAGAACGGTGTACTGAAGCTCTTAACGCACTGGGACATAAATAAATCTAAGGTCTTTGTATGCAAACCCTGGAGGTTAATACTGCATAATTCAATGTCCTGTCTTTGTTTTTATGATTGATGTTTTTAAATGTTTGAAGCTTGATGCAAGTCTTCTGCTAGGTCAGGGCTGACAATCTGATTGGATGAATTAAAAAGCATGAAGCTGGCAAAGAGACTTTGAGTATGCTGCAAAGATTGTGTCCCCCTCCCTTGGTAGATCATTGTCATATTGCCTGAGCTGTTATAGGAATGTTCCAATGATTGACAGTCCCTGCTGTGATAATGGTCCTGATGCGTGAAATGCCAATAGTTTGGCTCTATTTGTTCTGAATCTTGCCAGTATTTGTATCTTTAACAGAGCTAACATGTAGGGGAAACTGTTGAATTGCTCTGGTACTAGTCCTAAGTCAAAACAAAAACTGGTTGTCTATTTGTCTTTTTGAGGATGCTACCTACAAGTTTCAAACAACATGCCATCATTTGAAAACCTGTATACTCACAGAACCTGATTGAGCTTCATGTACACCCCTATCACTTATTTATTGATCTTTATATGTTGTAACAATTGGTTGCTGCCTTTTCTTTCAGCTCTGCTTACCATAGAGAAGATGTGGTTTTAAATATTTAATTTTACCCAACTGCTGAAAAAAACGTTAAAGCATCAAAAGTTTGGAAGAGATTTATCTATATGAAGCTGTGGCGTCATACATCTGAAATGCACTTTAGGTTTTGCGTATTGGCAGCAGCAGAATTCTCCAACCTTTCCAGTCCTTTGATTTCTTCTGTTGATCTGTCTAGGGGATTTGTTGAGTCCTGCCAAGGTTATATTCTTCATGTGACAGGTCTTAAAAGGCAGTCTAGTGGTTTTGTACTTTGCCAATGTGTCATGCAGTTGTGTGCAGAAAAGAAAGGGAAAGTGAAGGGAGCTACATAAGCAATTACTTAGCAAATTCTTATCAGTTTTCCACAGTGTCTAGCACATCAGAAAATATACTAGCTGAACTTCAGAACCAGTTGTTTCAAAACTACCGAGCCTTTATTTTATTTTACATAATTTTCTTGTTTTAAAAAAATACTCAAGTCAGTACCTGCATTTGTTTGATTTTAATCCTCTTTCTATGATGTTTCTTACTCAGATTAATTGTGTGTTCTTCACAGCAGGATGGCAGTATTTAAACAGGTTTCTCATTTATCTGGCATTGATTATGCAGTGTTGGTGCTTTCTCGGCTAATGATAAAGTGGCAAGCATGAGATAGATTGTGAGTGTAAATGTGAAGTTCTGACTTAACCATACGTTTACTCAGAATTTCAGTGGGATTTAACTTCAGGAAGAAAAATGTTTCAAATAGCACCCTGTTACCATTTTTTCCATGAAAAATGAAAAGAAGATGAACTCTAAATTGTTTGCTTTAATTTGAATACCTTCAAGATGTAACTTGGGCAGAAGAAGGGGAGAACTTCTGAAAGAAGAGTTAAGAACTAAGAAGCTCCTTCCATTACATACAGTGGATGTAAAAAGTCTACATACCCATATTAAATGCCATGTTTTTGAGATATTAAAAAAATCAGACCAAAATAAATCACTTCAAAAGTTTTTTTTCCAGCTATTAATATAACATATTATGGTATATTAATATTAATTAATATTAAGATAATAATATACCTTATTAATAATAATTAATATTAATATTAATTAAATATATTACTATTATATTAATAACAATAAACAAGGTACAATAATGTGATTGCATAAGTGTGCACAAACTTGAACTAATACTTTGTTAAAGCACCTTTTGATTATATGACAGCATCCAGCTTTTGGTGTAGGAGTCCATCAGCTTGTCACATTTTGCCTTGGGAATCTTTGCTTCTCTTCCTTGCAAAAGCGCTCTGTTTTTTGTTGTTCCAAGCTGTCTGCTCTTCCTGAATGGTCATTTTCATTATCTAAGGAGTTTATTGACAGAGGCCTGTTATGATCTCTCTCCCTCTCTCCCCCCCCTCTCCTTTCTGATGTATATGCTTCTTTTCCTCTAAGAGCTGAAGGTGGTGCACATTACATTCATATCTCCATTTTTTTTTTTTCCTGTACAACAAAAAAGTTGGGCTGACAGATAAGCAACTGATTACAGTTCCCTCAGTGAGCCTCTGTGGCTGAGGATGGACCTTAAACAGTGGTGAATTTGAAAATTCAATGTATTGATTCTTGGTACTGGATTGTGGTATTAGTCCTAGGCCTATATTTTAACCAGTACCTTTTATTGGGTTGGTGCACAGTATTGTCTAGATATTCTTAGATTACACTTTCTGGGATTTCAATGCTAGCACAGTTAAAGGTTTCCCAGTCAAGGAAGGCTATAATAATATATTCTCCTTACCTGATCTAAGCTTAGAAACTTGTAGTTTTTCTCTAATTTACCCTATCCTGTGATGCTTTGGGGATTAGAGCATAAGTGTGCAGTAATTAAACCATTGTAGATGATAGGACCTTTAGTTCTTTTATCCTCTATATGGCATTATTAGGCCAGTCTAAATAAATGCTTATGGAATAGTGGAGAATTCTATATCTTCTGCAAGATATTGCAACCTTCTTCTTTCTTTCAAACTCTGCAGATTGAAAAAATAGCACTTACTTTTCTCTTTGTTTTTCCAATACATGTCTTTAATACATATGAAAAAGGATTCAGCTCCAAATTGTTTCTGAAATGTTCCTGTATACATACTTTTGCTTCCATTGGAAGTATGTTGCCGAGGAATAAAAGTGATAATATAGGAGGAATGCTGCATGCAGAAGACCTTGTTAGTCTCTCAGCCATTTATTGCAATAATATAAAATCTAACACTCTATGAAAGAAGTCAGTGATGCATTAATACATTTCTCTGCATCAACTGTGACATACATTTTAATGCTTTCTAAATTTTCTGGTATTTTTGTTCCTTAAAGGAAAGTCTGACAAAGGCCAGCTATGGAGCAATGAAAGACATTTTTTTCATGACATATGATACTGACTACATTGTGTTTGGGAGGCTGCATTCTTTTATTTAGCCTAACACCAGGGGTGGGATTCAAAATTTTTAACAACCGATTCTGTGGGCATGGCTTAGTTGGTGGGCATGGCTTGGTGCTCATGTTATTGGCTGGGTGTGGCCAACTCAATATCACTCATATTGAGGCACGCAACTCCTCGCCTGGCCTCTCATGATTGTGGGGATGCTGCAATAGTCGTAAGTGTGAAAAATGGTCATAAGTCACTTTTTTCAGTGCCATTTTAACTTTGAATGGTCACTCCACACAAGCAAAGTACCAGTAAAGGAGGGGGAAAAAGACTCCAGAGAAGTTCCTGAGACAGGAAGTCTAGTCGTGCCAAGAATGTAATAAGGTTTAACGTGAGGCAGTTTCTGTAAGCAACACCAGAATGTTTCCTTCCTGCCTTCGTTACAGGATTAGGCCAGTAATTTCTTCTAACAACCGGTTCTCCGAATTGCTTAGAATGTTAACAACCGGTTCTAGAAAATAGGTGTGAACTGGTAGAATCCCACCCCGCCTAACACTAAATATTTTGGACATTATTCTTATTTAATATGTATAGATTTGATTAACTATTATCAGGTTGACTAGTATTAAGTATAGAAGAGCCTATGCAGGATCAGATTTTGTTTAATTATTGTACTATTGGAATTGTTGCAATACTGGTTTGCATAATTTTCTTGGTTGTGTTATGCTAAAAATTATTAATAGAACCTTTATAGGACAGAGAGAAAAGCAGAACAATTCCCGGCTATTAATACTTATTTTCTGTTTTGCTGATCAACTGTTTTACAAGAAAAGGAGCAGGACCATGTCCTTGCTTCACTTTTTAAACTACAGTTTCTACGGTTCTTACTACAAAGCATATCTGAAAGATGCATCTTTTCCCATACAGTGTGAACATGTGTAAAATTTGATTTGCTTCAGAACTTGTTTTTTTAGACCACCATCAAGAGAAGTTTGAATGGTGGGAATATAGTCTTTTCTGTGACAGAATTCTGATTGAAAATTGTTTCCCAAAACCAAGACAAACTCTTCTTTTTGTACAGTATGAGGCAACCTATTAAAACATTTGTACCCTGTGGCTTTTGAGTAGTTTCTTACATAACAACTTAGCTCCCTATTTTTTTTCTGCTCTTGATTATGCTTTTTAATGGTTTCCAGTTCGTTTTTAAGTTTTAAACTATAATTTGTCTGAGGAACCTTTTCTGAGCTCATAGAAACAAAAAAGATCACTTAACAAGAGGCCACAATGCTGTTATGTTGGCTTATTGAATCTATTACCTTTGATTGCTGTATTTATTATCTATTAATCAAATTTATATAGCTGCTCACTCACCCAAAGCAACTCTGGGTGGTGCACAACAATCCCATCAAAAAGCAAGTTTCAAAACAAGTACAAAATGCAAATTAATCCAAAGTTATTTAACAAATGTCTCACTTAACAGCAGAAATTTTGGGCTCGATTATGGTCATAACTTCAGATCTACCTGTAGTGTGCAAGACTAAACTGTGCAAATCTCTTCTAGTCACAACTGCCATATTCTCACAAAATAGGAGCAGTGAGTGTAGGACAACCCCAGATTGTGTACTGGGTCTGTCTGTAATAATGCAACCCCTTCTAATGCCAAAGATGGCATAATCCTGGAACCAATAGGCCCTAGAGTCCAAAGCTACTCAGTCTTGCCAAAGTTCAGCTGAAGCCTGTTGTTCCTATCCAGATCTTCACAACAGCCAGACACTTAGATAAGATGTTCATGGCAGCATTTAATTCACCTAGGCTCAGGAGACATATTTGGGTATCATCAGCATAGCGATCATACCTTATCCGATGATGATGAATGAACTCACCCATCAGCCTCATGTAAAATGTTAGAAAGGAAAGGAGAAAGCATCAAATTCTTTATACATCATGCTAAGTCATAATGTTGCTTTGGTTTGGGATGAATGTGTATTAACACCAATTATTGTGGTTTATAATCCATGGATATGGTTTGATGTGTTGTGGAAACCAAATCAATTGAGAATTTAAAAAATTGTTTAATTATGGTATAATGGATGAAGTCAGTTTCTATGTAATCTGTTTTCAGGGTTAGTCAGAATGAAGAAGTTAGGAATACAATGTGAAATTTGTAATTGAAATTAAGAATTTTTTTTTAAAATTCTCTTTTTCCACTTACATTCACTCCCAGTTATAGAGAGGAACAGAATGAATGAACATGATCCATTAAACCTTCGATGCAGGTAGGGGTAGAAGCAGGAAGTTCTGGGAAACTCTTACACTAACATTTTTGGGGATGGGGGGGGGGGAAGGAAAGTATATTTTGCACAAGTCCATACTCCAATATTGAAAACAGTGTCTAGACTCTAGACTGCTTCTGCTTAACAGAAATCTCAAAAATTGAGCTTGAGTGGTTAAAGAAAACACATATTTCGGTATTTTTAAGATAGCAAATAAGGGGTAGCAAAGTCCATATCTAAGAAATTATCTAAAAAACACTGTTCTGTTTTGTCTCAAATTCCTCTTTAAAAGAAGTATTTGAAAATATTTAAAGCAATTACCTGTTTGTCTTCATAAGTTTCAGAATTTGAGAATAATACCTAGGAGCATGCACTTTAAAATATATGTTTAGAACAGTTTGGTGCATGCGCGCGCACACACACACACACAGAGCAGAGAATCTAAGAACTGACTGCTTGTATATATTGCAAACTAGGCTCCAGATGGTCTCTCCCTGGCTTGGGGAAAGCTCAGTCTACTATCACATTTAAAACACACAAGCACTATACCTATATATGGGTGTGTGTGTGTTTGTGTGTATGTGTGTGTGTGTGTGTGTGTGTGTGTTTTAAGTTTTCGCGGGTACTTACATGTATGCTGTTCAGCTTCCTTTGGGTATTGTCCCACGTCATTGTAGTTGTGCTTTTAAAGTTGTAGCAACATTTCGGCAGAATCTCATCTGCCATCATCAGGCTTCTGTATTTAGGCGAATGCACGAAAACTTAAAAAAACATATATATATATATATACACATACACACACCTAATGTATTTGTGTACCCTTTCCCCACCTTCTTCTGGTCCTCCCCAGACATCACCTAAGGAAAAAGAAATATCTTGCTAGCCTTAGGAGGAAGGAATGAAAGAGAGGCAAAGAAACTGATGAAATTAAATTGTGGAAGGAGAGACACTTGTATCAGGTTCAGAACTGTTAAGAGACTTATATGACCTGGTTCTATTATGGTGGTCCTTGCATCAACCAGATTTTCAAAGAGAGTTGGAGTTGGGACGTTTTGAAAAAGCTGAATCGAGATAGATACTTTTGCGGTTGCTGTTGGAGAAAGGATTTGGATCTAATCCATATTCTCTCTTCCAGGTCAAATTGAGAGACGAAAATCTTTCATTTTAGTTTTATGCATTTACTTGTGATTGTTTAAAACACACCTCCATCTCAGAAGTGGTATTCAGCAGGTTCTGACCAGTTCTGGAGAACCGGTTGTAGAAATTTTGAGAAGTTCGGAGAACCGGCAAATTCCACCTTTCTGACTGGAGACTTTACAGTATCCTTCCCCAGCCATGCCCACCAAGCCACACCCACAGAACTGGAAGTAAAAAAAAATAAATCCCACCACTGCTCCATCTCAGATTTAAATTTATTTACACAAGGGTAAGAACCAATTATTTAAATTCCAAGCAATTGTACTTGGAACTGGAAAGTCCACTGAGGACTTGGGTTAATGTCAGATGTTTCTGTTTGAAAAAAGTTGTTGATTTTTTTTTTTTGAAGGCTAACATTTTCCTTCATGAAAGTGTACTTCATGCAGTGTCCCTTGATGCCGCCTTGGTTGCTAAGGAAACTGGAAGCTTGACATGGAAGAAGAAACATGCTTGCAACTGAACTGATAATCTTCTGCTTATTTCCATTCTTCTCCTCCGCTTTTCATGGAAACTAAATTATTGTCTCTGGGGAAAAAAACCCAGAAGACTTGGAAACTATTGTGTACTGTTTTCTAATCATTTCAGTTTCTGAAGGAAATCTGAAAATGCTTTCTTGGTTCTTTAAAAAAATGATTTCAGTGTCTGGCAGGAAAAAGAAAATTTTGAAGTCTTAGAGAACATACTGTTCATTCAAGTATCAAAAATCTCCTGACATCTACCTAGTGATTTTTAGAAAATTATGGGGGAATCCTTTTTTAAATCTATCTTTAGAAGATCCTACTAGTTTAAATGTTTTTAAAAGTTGCAGAGGTTATATATCACAGGGCATATTATTTTAACTAAGAGTCACAGGATAATGTTTCCCTCAACAGTTGGTCTGTGAATATGAAATCATTTTGCATTTTATTAGATTAATAACTGACTGTTCAAACCTAAAATTGTATATTTTTGTCTGGAGCATTGGTCAAAATTATTTTGGTGGAAATATTGGAAATAAACCTAGAATTTTATATAGCAAAGCATTTCACTGCCTTCCGTTTCCTCACTGTGCTGCCATTTCATCAATTCTTCAATCAGAGAAAATACTTAAAATAATTTCTGCAGATGATCCGATCAGGAGAAGATCCTGAACTTTTTCTCTAAGGGAGAGGAGAGAACATACAGTTATGTATAACAAGTGGAAGATTAAAATTAATGTTCTTGCCACTGCAATCTGAGAATTGTAGTGATATGTTTTGTTGCATGGGTAGACTAATCAGCTCTGTCATTGGAAATGAATAAAAATAAAACTTGATGGTTTTAGTTAAAAATGATAGAATCCAAGTCCAGCAATAAATATTTTTATCCTGTCAGTTGACCATTTGAGTACTTGAAGAGCAACTTATTACAGACAACATCAAAACAAGAAGCTTGTATTTGTATGCCAATGTTGTCTGTTTATTTAACATGATTTCTAGACTGCCCAAAGCACAAGCTTCTTGATGGCATATATCACTAAAGCAAAAGCACACAGTATACTTCCCAACCCACCACCCATTGACATGATAAATACAGAAAGATTGCACCATAGCACTTTGGTTGCATCAGCATCCCACTAGCTGTTAGAGATCAGTTTCACATCATAAAACTTGTCTTCTTTTGGCTCTTTGAATGTTTCAGCTCCATTTCAATTTTACAGAGCAGCCTTCTTGAAATTGTTTCCATGCAAATGCTTTGCATTTGAAAGTGCATTTGTGTAAGTTGCTCAGTAGATTGATAAGTTACTCGAGTTTATTTAAACAATACATATGGGTGCCCATCTCACAGAAATGACTATGAAAGCAACAATCCCATGATTCAAACCACAAAGTCTGTGATTAAAACATTTCATTTATAAAAATAACTTTAACCAAGAGAGTCACTGAATCTTGAACCCCTTGAACAAATATCTGGGGGAACAGCCAGATCTTCGATGCCTTATAAAAAATTAACAAAACCAAGGATATCTGGATTTCCAGAGGGAGGCTGTTCCACAAGCAGGAACTGTCACAGAGAAAACACTATTGGTTCCAATAAAATGGCATTGTTTGATGGAAAGGTGCTGGAGCATGTATCTCTGTTAGATCTAGTGTGGTAGCCAGTAACAGTGGGAGATGGGCTCTCTTGCAAAAACATACACCCTGCTGTATCTTTTGACTCAAGAGGACTGATGGCAGCTTTCCCAAATGTCCTATTGGCTCATAATCTAGACTTAGATGTATATTTTTTTCCCAACCAACCATGCCATACAGCTAGCTAGTTCTTTTTATGAACTGAGTCGCTTACTGAGTGGATATCTGTTTTGAAGAATCAAGTGGGATGGATGGTGACCTGTGCTTGTACCTGGTACGTTGGTGATGATGTCTGTGAAAATCAACCCAAGATATAAGTGGATATATTCTTCTGTCCAAACTAAGCAGAATTTTTTGTAGGGCTTGAAAAGGGATGTTCCTCAGGAAACAAATAGGAAGCAAGCAAGTTTTCCAATTCTGAGAAAGTTGCACGTTCTACAGAGTGTCTGACAGCAACTCTCTTACAACAATGCAGTATTATATGACTTTTTTATGGAAATACCCACACAAGCAAGCTGGATTCTGTGCATCTCAAAAATGGGTGGCGTTTGCTGATGGATCTTTGAGTAGTTCCTTGAACTGTTCTTGACATTTTATTTGCCTGTGTAGGGATTATACGTGTTACTTGAGTAAATTTGTGTTTGGAGTTTTCACCTTGTTTTTTAGTAGTAAAAAGCAATGGCTTTGAATGATTGACTCCCATATTTGCAGGCTACCTTGTTTATATTTACTGCTGGTTTTCAGAAAATTCATTTCTTGAATGCCCCACCATTATTTGGATTGAATACAGACTGTGAATGAGAGAAATTTAGCACCAGCAATGCCAACCTCTGTGGCAGGTATTGATTTTGGATCAGTCTTTCACAATCCAGAATCTTCTAGGTATCTTGAATTGGTAATAGTATGATTACAGTATCCTTCTGATTCTACTGCTGTGTGTGGAAAAGGTTGTCCTAGACTTCCTGCCTCTTCTCTTTGTGGGGAGATTAAGAGCCCAACTAGCTTAGAAAATCTAGTCCATTGTATGGTTCCTGTAACAGATTCTAATGGGAAGCCAGCAAGTAGGAAACAAACATCAGAGCACTCTTCCTTAGTTAATAACAAGGTTTATTGCCTGCAGGGTTTCAAAACAAACTTATATCTTTGTATATATCTTTGTACGTGTGCTACATTTTAGTTTAAAATGGCCTAAAGTAAAAATCTGACCATAATCCTCAAAAGTGTGTTTCCATACACACAACTGATTATGATTTCATTAATAAAACATGTTTTTCATTCTCAGTTATTGTTGATACACAGGAAAACCGAAGGTTATGAAGCTCATTTTTGAAATTGTTCATTGAAATGCAGGCAATGATAGGTTTTTAAGGCTTCTGGCTGGGTTTCAAGCCTGCAATGGATTTTTCCCCCTTCATTTCATATTTTAACTGTAAACTAGTTTAGCAAGATTCAAACCTGTTTGACAGATATAAAACAACCTTTTGCAATTCTTACTTTAATATCATTTAAATCACATTAATACACGCTTGAACCAACTATTGCTGACAGTTGGAAAGATGTCAGTAACCTTTTCCCTATTGTAAAATAGGCATAGTGTTAAATCCACTGAAACTCTATTGGGTATATCCTACAGACTTCGGAAAACTGAAACGTTTGGTCCAATAAAACCTGGACATTTCTTCATCATAAAAATTGCAATAGTATTTTGGAATATGGAGAGAACAATAGCGATTTATCACTAGAAACACTTCGTAACATTTTAAATTAATTTGTAAATGTTAACATATTAGTATTTTTACAATATAATTTTAATTCTGCAACTTGTCAGGTAAAATGAGGTAGTTGAGAATGAATATTTGATATTGGAGCGATCTTTAAGAATATCAGGTAGTATAGCAAAGTTTCGGAAGCACCCTATTTCAAATAATAGGTGAAAAGTGGCATGTTTGAATATTTCTTGATATAGAATACATGGAATCTATCTGTTAGTTTTGGATCAGGACAAATTTATTATTTCTGGGAAAATTTGTAGATATAGATTGCTTCCAGATGCGTAGCTGCAACTTCATTTTCAATCATCTTAGGAACAATCTTGCCACTCTTCCATATAGGGTGTATTTAAGAAATACCATGAGTGTAAATGAAAATAAGACAATCAATAATAACCATTTCTAATGTTGGAAGATGTTAAGGATAAACAAAAATCTCAAAGTAAATTCATCTCCTGATCCCTCAGTACATAAAGACAAGTTAGGGAAATGATTCCCCAGATATATGACCCCACATGTTGACTAGTGATTGGTATAGCAGAGCACAGGGATTGAGGCTTCTATTTTAGTGCCTGCTTGGAATGAAGAATCCTGGGGATTTATCAAGATTATGTTGGTTTTAACCAATGGTTTGGGTCCTAAATTTGCATTGTTGAATCACACATTCATGAGGTAAACTGTTTCTGTGGCTAGTGCAACATTTATTATTATCTCTGAAAGCTCTTTTATGCCTTCCATTTGGTCTTAACCATTGGATTAGACATCCAGGAACTTGTTTTCTTGAAGTTTGTCCCACATGCTAACTGATTTAAATTAACCTTAGCTTAGGCTATGCTGGTTCAGTGAAGAACAGCAGCTAAATACTGTATGAGTATCTGGATATTTCTGTAATTCAATGAAATTTTAGATCTTTTCACTTTATCTATATAGATATCTAGTTTATCTGTATAGATATCTGCCTTGTTTTTCCAATATTTTCACAATTTGTCACACCCATTTTATGAGAGGGTAATGTTTGCAACTTGAACATCATGTTTTTTTCAGACTGTTTCCTCCCAGGAGGCATTGTGAACCTCCTCAAATGCAAAATTTCAGTATATGAGTTTTACTTTGGAACCAGTCTCCAAAGGAGCTATACTGCCTAAAGTCCAGGGAACGAATGAGAAATACACAGAAAAGGTTCTACATCTGCTGGGCTCTAACTTCTTTTAGTCTTTAATTTAAATAAGAATAATATTATTTTTGTTAACTAATATTATTGAGATGCAAATTGCAGTTTGCACAATTTTTAGCACGGCCCGGCCAATTGCTCCTTTTTGAAACACATACATAAAATAACTCGATGTGATCGTTACCTTGTTTTTGTCCCTGCAAACAGGTTCAGTCTGTGCTTGCACTGGGACTGAGTAGTCACAGATGGAGAAAAGTAAATAGAAGCGCAAGGTGAGCACTTTAAGAAAACAAATGCAGGGTAAGTAAGTATTCACTAATAACAGCCACAGGCTCAGTGGTGTGTAATATGAGATCTTACTCTGAGTTATAATCAATGACATACGTTGGAGCTTTCACATATTGTTGGGGCCATACGTTCAGAACCTGTAAACAGCATGAAATAAAAAATGGCATGGTTGTCATTTAGCTCTTAAGTTTCAGCCCTTTTCTCTTATGCTTTATTTATCTTGCTCTTGCTTTCATCTTTTGCCCACTTGACTAGACAGCCAGTTATAACTCTGGAATCCATGGCCAAGCCTTACATCATCACCACTCCAAGAATGGGCTCTTGGGGAAAGCAAAAATAAACACGGTCCATTCTGGCAGCTGAGAGCAGAGTGTCTGCCAAATTCTCACCCCCATTGGCAGGAGGAACTGACTTCCTATACTTATTTCCAAGCTCTGGTTCTGAGGGAAAGGCTATTTATAATCTGTTCCACATTAGCCCCAGTCCTGGCTCCTAGGTCTCTAAAATTACAATCTTGGGAGTTAATTTTACCGGATCAAGGGACTCCTGCATCCCCTGATAAATTAAATATAGGATATATTAAAAATATGATTCCACACAAAAGGGAAACTCTGAGGCTTAAGATTCTTTTTTTACTAAAATAGACCAGTTTAAGGGACTAATCAAAATATGGATATCTGCAAAGACTGATAGACATAGTGGACACTGTGGGACTGTTCTGATCTGTCAGAGGAGAGCTTACATTATGTATGTATGTATGTGTGTATATATGTGTGTGTGTGTGTGCTATTCAGCTTCCTTCGGGTATTATCCCACGTCATTGTAGTGCTTTTAAAGTTGTAGCAACGTTTCAGCAGAATCTCATCTGCCATCATCAGGCTTCTGTATACAAACAAATACAAACTCTATACAGAAGCCTGATGATGGCAGATGAGATTCTGCTGAAACGTTGCTACAACTTTAAAAGCATTA
>BLBF01000011.1:8526820-8563369 GCA_015471245.1 Laticauda colubrina | reverse complement strand
GGTATTTATTTTTGATGATTTCAAGAGTTTCTTTTATTGGGACTTGAGTGAATAGTGAAACCACGTCGAAACTTACAAGCAGATCTTCTTGTTCTACGTGTAGATCTTTGATAATTTCTAAGAAGTGGTATGAGTTTTGTACATATGAAGCTGCGGTTTCAGCATGGGGCTGTAGTTGTTTTGCTAAGTATTTAGCTAGGTTTTGTAATGGTGCTCCTATGGAGCTGACTATGGGTCTGAGAGGTAAGCCTTCTTTGTGTATTTTTGGGAGGCCGTATAATTTGGGGCATCTAGAAGATTTTTCTCTTGGAATGATCGTTTGTTGGATTTCTTTGCTTATGTGGCTGGTTATAATTTTCTTCTTGGTTAATTTTTCTAGATATGTGGTTGGGTCTGTGTTTATAGGTTCGTATGTGGAGTCTTGGAGTAGGTTCTGTCAATTTTGTTTCATAGTCTTTTCTGTCCATTACTACTGTGGCATTTCGTTTGTCTGCTGGGAGTATTATAATGCTGTTACCATTTTTTAAGGTTTGTAACGCTCTGAATTCATCTTTTTGCAAATTATTTTTTGGTGGTTTCGTTGTGCATAAGATGTGAGTAACCTGGTGTCTTATTCTGTCAGCTTCATCTGTGTTTAATTTGGTTAGGCTGGATTCTACTGCACATATGATGGATTTATATATGTATATATATATATATATATATATATATATATATATATATATATATATATATATATATGTGTGTGTGTGTGTGTGTGTGTGTGTGTGTGTGTGTGTGTGTGTGTGTGTGTGCTGTTCAGCTACCTTCGGGTATTATCCCATGTCATTGTAATGCAAAAGAACAGATGGCACACTGGGACACACCGTATACCAGAAGAAAACACACACCAATCGCTACCTCAACGCCCAATCCCACCACCACCCAGCACAGATAGATTCCGTGGCCAAAACACTAATTACCAGAACCAAACGCCTGGCAGATAAGACACATATAAAGACTGAACTATGCACCCTGACTAAAGTATTGACAGCCAACGGTTTCCACAAAAACAAAATCACCAGCTTGATCCACAAAAACACACCAAGACACCATAACAGAGACCTAGAAGACTGTCAATCATTTGGAAGCCTGCACTCTCAAATAGAAAGATCTCCATGCCACAAGCCAGGCAAACACCTGGGCAAAAACAGACTCCCTCTGATAGCTCCAACCCAACTCCCCCACCAGGCACCCAGGTGAAACCCAGCTTGCTAATGAATAGCAGCTTGCTAATGAAGAGCAGCCGTCCCTTCACACGGAGCCAAGCTGCACTAAAAGCCTCCAACACAAGAACAGAGTGTTGCCAGCCAATCAAAGCCACAAAACAGACAGAAGAAACCAGAAACACCAATCAATCAAACTCCAAGTCCAATGAACACAGGTCCAGGCTCCCAACCAATCAGAATGGACCAGCCTCAAATTTAAAACCAGGAGCTGTAAGAACCACATCCATACAGAAGCCTGATGATGGCAGATGAGATTCTGCTGAAACGTTGCTACAACTTTAACAGAACTACAATGACATATATATATATATATATATATATATACATATATATATATATATATATATATATATATATATATATATATATTTATATATTTATATATTTTCATATATTCATTATAGTTCAGTATAGTTCTTATTTATTTATAAAATAAGTTTCTAGCCACTTTTCTACATCTGAGGAAAATTTAACATACAAACTGCTCTCCTAAACTTATTCAGAACTTAAAGCAACTTTGCTGAAGAAAGTGTTTAGCAATTTAAAGTATTTAGGAATAAAAGATTTTATTTAACATGAGGGAGTGCTAACTTAACTATGTTATAAGAATAAACTGATGCTGGATAAAGAACAATAAAAAAAGAGAGTGAAATAAAAAAGAGAGTGAAATAAAATACATGACAGTTTACTTGCCATCTTAAATGGAGGTTGTTCAGAAAAACAAGTGGCAAGTTGTTTTTTAAGTTACAGGGTGTTTTGCCAAAGGTGTTAATCTCTTTCCCATAACAAGATCAAGTTACTAATTTATTTGTATTGCATATTTCTTGTTATATTGCATATTTAAACTGCCCATCTCCTTCAAATGCATGAAGAACATTACAAAACAAACCCACGGCAGTACTTTTCAACTTTCTATAGCTTTTCTTCTGCAATTTTGTCAAAATGGGTTTGATTCAAGGGTGAAATTACTTTGGTCCATTGACACATTTGCAAATGCCAGACTTTCCTTCAGCTTATTGTCAGAGATACCAGTAGCATTTTTATCAAGGTAGAATTTTTTTTTTACTTGAAGATTCATAGTGCTGCTGAAAACAGACCTTGATATTAGTAGTGGCAATTTATTTTTCTCTTTATTGTTTGGTAAAATGTTCTTTGTGTCAATCATTTATGCTAAATCATTATTCATCAGAATGAGAGCTAAAGAGAGGAGTTGTTTGAATCTCCATCATACCATTTAACTCTATTACTTTTGATGCATTTTTTGATCTACAATTCACAAATTGCGATTCAGTTGCAAAATAGTTTCTATAGTACCATCAAAACATAAGTGCTCATTAAGTGCAAAATGAATGAATGAATAAATGAAACTCGCGAAGCAGGAACCTGTTGTTGCCAGGCTAGGGACAACTCGTATGTCAACACATACTAGATGCCAACCAAGGCCTTCAAGAATAAGTAAACATTCATTGATTTGGAAAAGCAGAAGGAAAAGTTTAGAGTTGAAACCCTGGAATGTAGTGCTATGTAAAGCCTTTGACTTTTGTGTAAGTACATTTGTGGCTGTGTTCTACTTGCCCATGGCCACATTTTTGTATGCAATAAAGAGACTAATCTGGTCATGTTTGAACCCCTGATTCCAAGGAAGCCAATCCATGAATAAGGGTAAAGTATCCAGGGAACCAATGTTTCCAGCTGAGTTTGGTGTGAAGGCTTGACAGAATCATAGAAATCTGCTTTAGGCCATGCAAAGTTGGTTTATCTGTCCTTATTTGTCTGTTTTAACATTTCCAAGTTGAGGTTTTTCCAGAAGTACAGACAAACTCTCAGAATTCCAATAGTGGTGCCATCTGTGGGAATTCTGGGAGTTTGCCATGAGAACAGATACACGCATGTGGTAGTCAGTAGCTCTGCAAAATCATTGGCAGAATTCTTTCCAATCTTATGCTATCAGACCCTTTTGGCTGAAAACACCAGGAATTAAATCAGAGATGTTCTGCATGTAGAATATCTGTTCTCATCTACCATCCTGACAATTCAAGTTAGCAGAGCATAGGATTTCAAAAGAACTTCCTTTTAAACGTCTGTTTTTTTATATTTTGATCAACTATGGAAGCTATTGACATTGTGTTCATCTATGGAGGAATAACTTATTGGATGCAAGTATATATTTATGTCAAAATCATGGAAGTGTGTGTGTGTGTGTATGTGTGTGTATAGACAATCTATTTGGTAAAGTATCCCTTGACATTCTGCTAGTTAAAGATGGGCTTGTACAGATTTCAGTTAAGGCCCTGTCACACTGCCCAACGGATGCAAAACGGACACAACGGACGAGAAAAATGTTCCATCCGTTGTTATCCGCTCTCAGAAGGGGTAAAAATTTTTATAACCGGAGCGGATAACACGGACATGGGGAGGACGCAGGGCGGATGGAAAGCGGATGCGGAACGGAAGCCCAGCGGATGGAAGCGGATGGGAGCGGATGGCACATCCGCTAGGCTTCCGGGGGGCCGCAGCAAAGCAGATGCGGAACGGATACAGCGGATGCACAGCGGAAGCCTAGCGGATCCCGAGCGTTAATTGCGCATGCGGGGAGGATGCATTACGTCAGCCCCGTAGATATAATGGAAGCAGCTCGGAAGCAGGTCGCCATTCAGAGGAAAGACCTGCTTCCAGACACATCAACTGCCTTGCCTGTCCTGCCTGCATGTCTGGCTGCCAGCCTCCCTGCCAGCCTCCCTGCCAGCCTTGCTGTCTGCCTGCCTGCCAGCCTTGCTGCCTGCCTGCCTGCCTTGGTGCCTCCCTGCTTGCCAGCCTTGGTTCATGCCTGCCTGCCAACCTTGGTGCCTGCATGCCTGCCAGCCTTCCTTCCAGCCTTGGTGCCTGCCTCCCTGCCAGCCTTGGTGCCTGCCTGCCTGCCTGCCTGCCAGCCTTCCTGCCTGCCAGCCTTCCTGCCTGCCAGCCTTCCTGCCAGCCTTGGTGCCTGCCTGCCTGCCAGCCTTGGTGCCTGCCTCCCTGCCAGCCTTCCTGACAACCTTGGTTCCTGCCAGCCTCCCTGCCAGCCAGCAACCCCACAACCATGCTGAAGCACAGCAAGCCTCAGCCATCTGCTGCCAGCCCTTGCAAGAGGGACAGGGCTACCATCCCGCCCCCTGGCCCTCACTCTGGTTCTGCTGGGGCTTCTGCAGCACGGGCTCGCTCTTCTGGGGCTGGGGCTTCTGCTGCTTCTGCTTCTGGAGGAGCTGATGATAAGCACTCCAGCACCAGCCACCTCCACAGCACCTGGACCCTTCACCCCTGAGACTGAGCGACCAAGAGGAGTGCCAGAGACTCATTTTTGTTTTATAGCTTCTTGTTAATAAAGTCTATTTTTGATTCATACACTTGCTTCATTTCTTTTTTTTAATAAAGTCTTGGTGGAAACTTTTAGAAATGGTTTAAGCCTTTGCATGCTTGTGGGATGGGTTAAGATACCTGTGGAATGGGCAGGGATACATTTGGGATGGGTAATAGCTGTGGGATAGATAAACCTCCAGTGCATGCATAGTGGGACTGTATGGTCCACCCTCCCAGGTGCCACACCTATGGCCCTTTATTATCAATAATAATGTCATCAATCATCCACACATGTCAACATAAACACAACTCTTTATTAAATGCCCTGTTCATTGTAGGCCCACCCAACATACATGGCCCAATCTCATCCGTGTGATGAGACAGGCTGAAGGAAGCATCCATTAATCATCTATCATCCTGTCTTGCCACTCCACTGCTCCAGCTGGGGAGTTGCACCAGTGTTTCAGGAGGTTGCGCTGCTTCTTCCCTTCACGTGAGGCTCTGTTGGGGCCTTGCACATCCTCAGTGTCTATCAGGTTTCGCCCTTGCCTCCATTCCCCAGGCTTCATGTCCCCATTGCCTTGTTGGAGGTCCACGAGCCTGTTCTGCAAGACTGGGTAGCGGGTGCACATGAGATTGTGCAGGATGCAGCAAGCTTCCATGATCCTCCTCACGGTCTGTGGGCGATGCTGCATGGTGGTGAGAAGTACCTGGAACCTGTTGGCCAGGATGCCAAAGGCGTTCTCCACCACCCGCCTTGCCCTGGACAGCCTGTAGTTGAAGATCCTCTCTTCATGGGTGAGGCATCTGGAAGTGTAGGGCTTCATGAGGTAGGTTGCGAGGGAGAAGGCGTCATCCCCCACGATGAAGTAGGGCACATCTTGTGTGTCACTGGGCAGGGGGTCTGGATCTGGGAAGCCCATGATGTGGTTGCGTTCCAGCTCCTCCTTGAGGTGACTGGCGTTGTATACCTTGGCATCTGAAGATGAGCCGTTGCCTGAAGCATCGATGTACATGAACTTGTAGTCAGCATCGACTATGGCGAAGAGGATGATGCTGAAGAAGCCCTTGTAATTGAAATAAGTGGACCCCGACTTGCCTGGAGATTTGCAGGCCACGTGCTTGCCATCTATGGCTCCAACAGTGTGGGGGAAGTTCCCCTTCTGATACCACTGCTCTGCAACTTTCTTCCATCCTTCTTCAGTGGAGGGGCACTGGAGGGCTCCTCCTTGTATTCTTCGATGATGGCCTGCACCACTTCTCTGACCACAATGCTGATGGTGTTGTGTGGCACCCTCCATCCGTACTGCATGCTGCTGTAGGTGGTCCCTGAGGCCAGGTGGCGCAGAGTGAGTGCCACCTTGAGCCCAGGGTCCAGGCTGGGCCGGAAATTGGTGTTTGCCTTGGTCAACCTGGGTGTCAGGCGCTGCACAACTTCGTCAAACATGGCTGGAGGCATCCTCATGAAGTTCTGGAATGCCCGAGTGTCTTCGCTCCTGAGCTCCACCATCAGCTTGTTGTACAGTCCGTCCTCTGCTCTTCTGGCAAACCATCTTCGTACCTAGACGCTTCTTGGCCGCCTCTTTTTCTTCCCGTAGTAGAGTTCACAGAGCCTGTAGATGGCTTCGCACTGTTGCAGAAGGATGGTGGCTGCCAAAAGGATCCACGGTGGACATGACTGGATGCTGTGGAAGAGGAAGAGGCACATGAAGGCTGCAGAGGTCCACATCGCAGGGCTGCTGTTCTGAAAGTGAGATCCAGATGGGTTGCTCCCCCTTTTTATAGGCAGTATAGGTGTCCCTTTGCATTCTCTAGGCATCCTCTAGGAATCCTGTAGACATCCTTAATATCCGAGATAGGTCCCCTCTGCGGACGTTTTTTCCGTTTTAAATGCTTTGTTTCCGCTTGGCATCCGTTCTGTGTCTGTTCCACTTCCTCCCTGTGTCCGAGCGGATGTGAGTTGCGCGGATGCGCAGCGGATGCCTAGCGGATATAGCGGATGCGTAACGGATGCCTAGCGGATGCCTAGCGGATGCAGAACGGATGAATTGGATACATTTTCCGCGCAAAAGTTTTGTGCAGCTCAAAACTTTCTGAGCGGATGAAACGTCAGTAAACGGATGCTGGACGGATAGAGAGGAAGCAAAATGGAGGCATTGAGTACATCGCGTTAACCAACGGATGGCAAGCTTTTTTGTCCGTTTTACATCCTCTTTGCATCCGTTGGTGTAGTGTGACATGGGCTTTAAGTAGATACATTACTTGCTTAGTAATATCTTCAGTAATATCTAGGGCAGTGTATTGAATGGAGAGCCGTGGCTCAAATGTGACGCAGATGAAACAGTGAAAAGTATACTTATTAAATTTGTGGATACTGCAAAACTGACTAGGAAGTGCCAATACCCTAGAAGAGAAAAAATTAAATTCAGACATATCTTGGTATGTTAAAGAAATTGAATCAAATAATAGAATAACATTTAAGAAATAGAACATTGCTGTCAGTAAACAAGCATAAATGCACAGATATAGAGTGAGGAATAGCAAGCTTGGTAATGGTACTTATAAAAAAGTCCTTGGTTTAGTACTTGATAGCAATTGATTGGAAAATATTGTTAAATATGTGTCAAAAGTGCAAAGCATATGTAAAAAACTGGATATAGAGAAGCATATTTTCTTTTTGATGGCATTTTTATTAAATATTAAGTATAATTATAACACTTGAAAACTAATAACTGAAAAACGAATCAAAAGAAAGAATTGAAGGAAAAAAGGAAAAATATTCTATGATATTCTATTCTAAATATAGTAAAGAAAAAGAAAAACATTCTAATAAGTGACTTCCTGTCTTAATTGGAAGTATAAACAATTTTAGGAATTTATCATCTCTTAAAATACAATGAATGGTCTCTGTTTGTCATATCCCATTTCTTTTTTTGTAAGCCTAAAAGCCTTCTCATTTTAATCCTGGTATCACCAAAAGTCCATTAAGTTTACCAGAGTTAACAATATATCTATTTTAATCTTAATCAAGGTTATCAACTTATATCGACTTTATATTCCTTCCTTTACTTTCTACCAATCCCTTCAAATAATGTATAACTTGATTTCTTTTTATTTTTATATTTGTCTCTTTTCATAGAATACTTCAAATTTTTAACAAGCCATAAAGGAAATTTTTTGAGTTCACCATTTTGTTTTATATTATTTGTTTATTCATTTTAATTATTAAGATATCAGCTAATTTCTTGGTGTGTCTAGTGTAACATCTTTTTCCATGTCATTTTAAAATCCACTTTAAAGTCAGCCTTGATCTTGTCAAGTAGAACTTGTTCTTCTTCCATAGTAAATTTTAAGACACAGTCTATCAATAGAGGCAGATATTCTTAAAATTAATTTCTTGGTCCATTGTTCAAAAATATCAGCATGTTCAATGTTAAAATATTTTGCTTCATTCTGTAATTGTAAGTCAAGTTTAGGTATTCTTCTCATTTAATTATAATCTTTAGTTTCCTCTAAACTCTAATTCAAAATGGAAGTATTTTCCCATAGGAAGGATTGTTCATAATTAATCCCAAAACATTATTTTAGTTTTTCCAGAATCTTAATCTGTTTTAACTTTCTAAAATCACAGCTTTAATCACCCTTTTGCTGTTTATTAAAAATATGCTTGGAGTTAAAACTCATTTTGCTAAGGTTTGAAGGAAGCTCATCGTACCTGGGCTATAAAACATATTGATCTATAATTTCCCATTAACTTCTTTATTATCTGAAAATCAGCCATTTCTGAATGATTTGAAAATGAAGTATCGAAACTTAGTATCTTTTCAGAGGTACTGACCATGGTTTGAGCAAGATGGCTATTCTTTTGTCTCCAAAAGCTCTAAACTTTCTGAGGTTCACTATTTTCAAATCTCTTATGAGGAGCACCTGTCTAGTTCACATACTTATGGAGGATCTCAAGTCTTTTCCTTGTTTGAAGAGGAATTATCAAAGAGCCAGTCTACTCACCAGCTCTTCATTCTGCCAAGGTCGTCAGCTTGCCATTTTTTTTGTGGTGCCATCTTCAACTCACCATTTTGTCCCTGGAATTTTAACAGAAGCATACTTTCCAAGGAAACTATTGCTCAACTTCATTCTGTTTCAGTGACATCCTGCTTCTAATACTGCATCCAGTCTTAGACATTATCCTTTAAAACATTACCCTTTAGACATTACCCTGTCACAGACAAACTCAATAAAGAAGCCTGATGATGGCAGATGAGATTCTGCCGAAACATTGCTTCAACTTTAAAAGCACAACTACAATGACGTGGGATAATACCCGAAGGAAGCTGAACAGCATACATGTAAGTACCTGCGAAAACTTAAGAAAACAAATATATATATATATCACTCATTCCATTCCAATTCAGTTCTATCATTAATATTCATTAGAATCTTAACATCTTTAACATTTCTTTTCAATTAAATATCATACTTCCTTGGGAACACTTATAAACTTTCCATAGTTAATTCTTTCCTCCCCCCCCCCCTTATTTCTCTTCACTTATATTTTATAAATAATTAATAATAATTAAAATGTTCCCATCCTTTCCTAGTTTAATTTTCTCATTCACTTTATTTCATTTATTTATTAACAAACATTCCACTATATTACGATATTTTATCCATCATTTTAATCATATTTTCTAAAATTATTTCTATTTGTAATATAACAATACTATCTTATGTACCTTTGCAGAATCCCTTTTACAATTAAGTTTTCACCCATTAGCTCTAAACAGGCTTATACTTTCAATTCTTATACCTTTTCCCTGTTTCTTTATGTCTTGTTCCTGTCCTTTTTAACTTCTTTTCCTTTCCTTCTTTCCCCTCTTCTTCTCCCTCCCCTTTTTACCCCCTTGTCTCTCTACTTCTAATTCTCTCTTATGTAATCCCCTCTTCTGTTGCTTTCTAATATTATACTTATTTTTCAAACTGTTCTTCTTTTTCTGGTTGTTTTTTCAAATCTTAAACTTTTCATTCTCTTTACCCCCTTTCCTTTTTCCCCCCACATAAAATTACTTGATCATTAAAGATGATTTCTTCTTTGTCCCAATCTTCTTGTTCTGCAAGTGTTTCTTGTTGTTTCTCATAGTTCCAGATCTCCATTTCTAAGAGTTGAAATACAAAGCCAAAAGAACCTCTCCCTTCTTGTTCATCTTCTTTGTACTTTTTAAGTTCCATTTTCAGTTCTTCTAAAAGTAGTGCCATTTTAAACAATTTTAAACAATCACCCAATTGATTTTAGTCATTTAAATGCAATAATCAAAAATCCAAAGATCACCAAGTAATCCAAATAATCCAAAGCTGTTTCTGCTTGCTTCTTTTTTTCCACTTTCTCTTCCTGGGGTTCTATTATTTTGTTACCAAGTTTCAGTTAAAATGTATCTTTTAGGAATCTTGTTGAGGTTTCACTGTAAATTCCTTTTAGTTCCAGGCAGTCTCCTCCGTTTTTCTAGATCCTGCCCTTTTATTCTTTTTCTCTCCTTTCCTGCTTTTAAAAGCTTTTAAGTATGCAGAAATCTTTATTATCCCTTTGACATTTTATTTTCAGCTTTAATGCCTATTGATGTCAAAGTGGATTTTTTTTCAATTTCTTGCTTAAGTCTCTTACCTGTCAGTATAGGGAAGGGAAGAAAAAAAAAACCCAAATCCTTTCACTTCCCTCTCTCCTTTGCCGCTTCAAAATCTTCTTTGGGAACAATGTTATTTTTTTATAGTTTAAATTCCAGGGTACCTTATGTTGTTGCTTTTGCAGTTTAACCCAGTCAACCAAAACTTTCTCTTCTTATCTTCCTCCTGCACATTCTTTTCTGGTCGAGTTCTTCTTTGAGGTGGCCATTTCTGACCACCGCTGCGACTTCGGGAAAGAGAGTGATGGCAGCTGAGGAGGAGAGATGCGGCTCTCCTCAACCCTGCTGGCATTCTCCCCCCTCTTTACAACCTCTATGGGGTGGCTTAGCTCCCAAACCAGCTGCCTCAGGGCACTCCGGCAGTGAGCACGGATCAAAAACGTGCACGATCGTGGTTTCGGTCTGTCGGCGAAGGAACTCAAACGGAAGTCCAGCCTGCAATACTGCATTCTAACCACTGAGTCACCATGGCTCTTTTAGCTGATGACTAATAGATTTAGTCATCTTACCCCTTGTGAGCTGGCAACGGAAAGCAAACTTTTCTTTCAGTTTAGGTTATACTGAAAGATTATATCAATGAAGGCTTCTACTTCTGAAACACAAACCGCCCAGAGACATGTTATATGAGATGGGTGACTATATAAATATGATTTAAATAAATAAGTACCATTTTCTAGTTTTACTTTCTGGTAATGATGGAGGAATGCAGGAAGAATCAGCCCATATGTTACAGCTGAACCTTAGAATTTTCATGCCCTTATAAGAAAAAATTTCAAAAGTTGCTGGTTTTCTGAAATATGCTGCTACATTAATGTCCTATACTGTGTCCATACAAAACCAATGTTTGGCTTTTTAAGGCAAAAGGCCAACATTTAAATAAAATAAGTAGTAACAGTGCATATCCATGATCTCTGGAGGATTTATATATTTGTAAGATTTTATTTAACAAACAGTGGCTTGATAATGGTTTCAGATATAATATTTTCTCCGCATCTTATGGACTGCTTATAAGTGTTATCTTGTTTACTGCAGTTAGAATTTGTGTGCAATTAGAAGATATGTTGACTATTTTGTGGCAGTTCATCAACATGGCCTCAAGTACTCCATTGCACAAAATCCATTCTGTAATTATCAGAAAAGAGTCAAACTATTTGGGAATAGTCAAAATGCCAGTTTCTTTTAAAAAACATCAGAAGTGAATTTTGACATTTGCAGAAATGGAAGTAAATGTCACTTTAACTAACTGTGTGCCTTCTCAACTCTTTCTTTTTTCTTGTTTCCCTATGTCTCTTAATTCAGCACTGCTTGGTTTGTTAAAGCATAGTTTCCTATGATATGCAAACTCTGGGATGAAACCAATTGCCTGGCTTGGATGACACCTATGAAATTGTTATGTAATTGCAAAGGAAATACACAATTTAAGTAAAGTCAAGGTAGTTAGAAAAGGAGAAGCAAGAACTTGTAGCACAGGGCTTAATCCTGTTCATTCCTGTTGAACAACTGAGGTTTATTGATTTGAGAATTAAGGCTGGATCAGAAGTCGGTGTGTTTGTGTAGATATAGAAGCTATATGACTAATTTATAGTGTTCCTTAGAGAAAAGGTAGAAAACAGATATAACAAATAAATAAACAGTAGAATCAGGAACTCGCCTCCGAGCAGCAAAACCTAAATAAAAGGGCAACCAAAATTGTAATTTCAACAAAAGATTGAGAGATGGATTTTTAACAAGCCAAAATGAAAGACAAGTTATAACACAAAAATTAAAATGGATATTGGAGCTGAATGACACTGGAAGTTTCAAAAGAGCTATACAAAAACATTCTTGGTACAATCTTTGTGAGGATGCTGTGTTTGGAAATTGACCTTTTAAAGGCTTTGTTTTGTATATTTTAATTGTGCAACTATGCTGTGGAATTGCATTAACTTTTTGTTTTCATTAGGCAGTATATGTGCTCATTCTTACTCATGAGTTCTGAAAATAAATACCACTTAAATCAATCTTTTAATGAAGTTAACACAGCACACATAAACGTGTACACACATCAACTTTCCAAAGATTGAGAATGGGAGAAGACTCAGAATTTAATAAAGACATAAACATTAGCATATGGCTCTTATTAGTGCTGGAAAATGTTCACATTAAAATATTGCATGCATTGACACAATAGTCTTTGAAAAGAAACTTCACTTAATTTTAAGAAGTTTCTGTGCCTCTGACTGATATTTTTATTGTATAAACATGTTCATATTGTGTAACTTTCTCAACTGTATGCCAGATCACATCCTCATAGCTGAACCTCAGTTTATTTTCCATTTGCTATAAAGTCAGAAGCATTGTTTTAATCTGTTATGGCTGCAGGAACAATTTATTATTTCAAACACCATAAATGAAACATTAATGGAAAAGCTATTAATGTGTATTTTCCAACTGCTAAATTTGAAAAGGGTGTTCCTTTTAAGTATCACAGGAAAAATGATTTTCATTACAAAACAAGTTTTGCATTTCAAAAGTACTTAGGGCTGTCATCAGTGACTTAGATCTTCTTGAATTGATTGGCCAACATAGGCTTGTCCAAATTGGAGTGTGTCCTTTTTATTCAAAAGTATACATATTCAATCTGGTTTTCTGAGTTAGACGAGATGATGAAGGTACCGTAGTTCTGTTGTCATAGACATATTTCATTCTGGAGAATTGAATCCCACAGGAACATTTTGAATATATCTAGTTTGGAACTTCTTTATATGGATTGCGATTCCATGATATTTAAGTTCCATGATATTTAAAAGGAAGGGAGCAAGACTCTTTTTTAATTTAAAAACCTTCATTAAATCCTGCTACTTAAAGGGAAAAATAACTTTTTTTCAGTTTTGGGCAAGGTGTTTGAGCATCTGATGCCAACTCATCACCATTTGTTTTTCAATGAAGTTCATTACTGAAATTTAAGCTTGGGAATGGGAAAGGTGGTTTTTGTTTCCTTGATTTTTTTAAAAATTATGTATTTATTTGTATTCTGTCTTTATTACTTTTACAAATAACTCAATGTGGTGAACATAAGCAACACACTTTCCTCCCACTATTTTCCTCACAACAACAGCCCTGTGAGGTGGGTTGGGCTTTCTTCTGAACTATTTGCCTTGGATGGAATTTAGAAACATTGCTTTCTTATGGTTCAAATGCTACTTGATGTATGTATGACTTCTGAAGGACATACTAAGAGAGGCGTGTTCCATGTGTGGCTAATGAATGGGCTGTTCCTTAGGGCTGCAATTTGTCTCTATGTTATGTAGTATATTTATTTATTAGATTTTATCCCACCTTTATTATTTCATAAGCATTCAAGATGACACACACAATATTCCTTCCTCTTCTTATTTTCTTCATAACAACAACCCTGTTGGGTCGGCTGGGCTGAGAGAGTGACTGGCCTAAATGTTAGTCTGGTTTTTGTGCTTAAAACAAGACTAGAACTCACTGTCTCCTAGTTTCTGGGCCAATATCTTTACCATTACAACAACTGGCTCTATGGAAGAATAGAGTTTAGAGGGTCTGTATCACCACTGTATAGGGATGCGGTGGCTCAGTGGCTAAGATGCTTAGTTTGTCAGTCAGAAAGGTCGGCAGATCGGCGGTTCAAATCCCTAGCACTGTGCAATGGATTGAGCTCCCGTTACTTATCCCAGTTTCTGCTAACCTATCAGCTCAAAAGCAGGTAAAAATGCAAGTAGAAAAATAGGGACCACTTTGGTGGGAAGGAAACAGCATTGCATGCACCTTCTGCATTTAGTCATGCTGGCAACATGACCATGGAGAAGTCTTTGGACAGCGCTGGCTCTTCGGCTTTGTAACAGAGATGAGCACCACTCTCTAGAGCCAGAAACGACTAGTACATATGTGCGAGGAGAACCTTTACTTTTACTTTATCACCACTATGCTGATGATTCCACACAATGTGTGGAAATTGTATCTAAAATAAAGAAAAATACTCTATTCAAGTTCTAAATTGGTGTTTAATGTGAATAATAGATTATATAAGAGTTTTTAAAGCAAAACAGGTCAAGCTGCAGACTTGGAAGCCCAGTTTCACAAAAAAAAATTCAATGAATATCTCTTCCACTGTAATCAGCCATTAAAACTATAGTCTATGTGCTACTTCACAGTTGGTGTTACTAAGATGTATGATATAAGCCTTTATTCCTTTACTAATTTAATGCTGTATCAGTCTTTTTATCTTAACTATATTTAAACATCACCAAGTTCATTGCCATCTATTAAACAGAGCTTGGTGGATGCTGTTTGGTAGGACCTCATTAATAAAAATAATGATTTTATTAAACTTGACCAAGTTTAATAATACTTTTAAAAATCTCACCTATTTATTTATGATTTCTTTAATTTATGATAATCTTTTCATTAAGTCTTAGTGTCAACAGACTCAGCGCTTAAAGTGCTATATCTGATATTAAAAAAGTAGCATCTGTGCTGGCTATGCTTGTTTTTATTTATTTTTCTTTTCATTTCAGTCTTTTTCCATGTTATTTTATATTATTTAAAAGTAGTCAACAACAGTGGTGGTATTCAATTTTTTTTATTACCGGTTCTGTGGGCGTGGCTGTGGGCGTGACTACTCAAAATTTCCTCTACTGGTTCTCTAGAATGGGTCAGAACTTGCTGAATACCACCTCTGGTCAACAAAAAAAAGATTATTTCATTATGTGGGTTTTGAATTAATTATCGCTTTGTTATATTAACCTAATTCACTGGATTAGTCCAAAAGGTTGTTGTTATATTGAATAAACAAATACAGGAAGCCCTCATTTAGGGATCATGATTGGGACTCACAACTTGTTCGTTAAGCGAAGTGCTTGCTAAATGAAACTGCAATTGTGCTTTTGATCTCATTTCAGCTTTCCTTTAATTACAGACTCGCAAAGGTTGTAAATGTGAGGATTGGGATCAAAGTTACTTTTTTCATTACTGTTTTGAGAACAATTGCTAAACAAGGCAATTATTAAATAAGGACTATTTGCATGTCCCCTGTTTTTTTTTGCAGATAATCTTAACAGCCTATCTTCGTACTTGCAGAAAGATGCATATTTATCAGGGGGGGAAAAGCTGTCCTTTTAATAGAATTTGAGGCCACTTGGAATAACATAGTACTTATATGATGTGTGACTTAAAACAACTGCTTTTGCCTGGGCTAATTGCCCATCTCCCTGATTTTTTTTCCTTTAAAAGTGTGCAATCACCCCTTTTGCTGTGGAGTACCCCCCCCCCCCCCTGTGATGGTATTCAGTTCGGCCTGGTTCTCCTGAGCCAGTAGCAGTGATGAGCAGCGGAGACTGAAATGGTTCTCTCTACCACTCTGCTGTTGGGCCCACCCGCCTGCCCAGGCTCCCATACTCACCTTTATCTTCTGAATTTGAAGCGCAGCTGCTTTGCGTGGCATTGAAGAGTGTCGTGTGGCAACTGCTGAATTGACCAGGATTGTGCAGGCTTGCAGGAGGTGAGTTAGAATGCCTCTGCGCCTGTGCAAATGCCTCTGTGCCTGCACAAAGTGTGCATTTGACGTGCGTGCAAAGTGTGTGCACGTGCACAAAGTGCACCCACCAAGCCACACCTACCGAACTGGTGGTAAAAATATTTGAATCCCACCACCTTTTCCATGAAGCAATTCCCATGTCATTGAAGCAGATTGTTTTGGGAGCGATTGTTCCATTTCCATCTCTAGTGGCACCTGTGGTTTGTTAGAGCCCTGGCAGTGCAGTGGTTGGAATGCCGTATTGCAGAATCATTCTGCTGACTGCCAGGAGGTCGATCCTGAGCAGCTCAAGGTTGACTTAGCCTTCCATCTTTCTGAGGTGGGTAAAATGAGGACCCAGATTGTTGGGGGCAATTGGCTGATTCTGTAAACTTCTCAGAGAGCGCTGTTAAAGCACTGTGAAGTGGTATATAAATCTAAATGCTATTGCTATTGCTTGATGGCAAATAAGCTTCAAATGCTTCTTTCCTACTTTGAAACTGAACACTCAATAATCGTGGGTCTCCAGCCAACCTTTTCATGATTTAGTTTGTGGAGTGAAGTCCTGATGTCTCCTTATGTTACCATGATGTGAACTGTTTAACGAATTAATAATACTGAATCAAATGCACAGTCAACCTTTTCCTTCTTGGTCCCTATGGTAAACTTCAACTGGCTTTTTCCAGGCATGCCTCGTGGCTGGCAGAAAGGGGAGAGGGAAATATGTTGCAATAAATGCGTGGTCTGATGTAAAACTGGCCACTAGAGGTTCTTAATATGGAAAGAATAGATTTAGGATTGATGATTTTGGAGACTTACTTGTGAACTATTGCTAGTCAATGTAAGGAAATATGGGGAGAGATGCGGAGTCCAGGTTCAGGCATGATGAAGAATAACTGATCTATTTGATGAAGCATACTCAATGACAGATTAAAATAATAGTAATTTGCCTGGGATGGTGTAAGGATTCCTGTCTTGGGCAGGGAATTGGACTAGATCTCCAAGGTCTCTTCCAGCCCTATGATTCTATGAATTAGGCTTGTAAGGCAAGAGAAACCATTTATGAATTTTTCATTTGGTGTGAGATGTGGTTTAAAAGTGAATTTTCAATTAAATAAAAAGCAAGTTTCCCTTAAGGCAGGTAAGAAAATGTAAAAATGCTATTAAGCTCACTTTCAAAAGCAGATGTATTTCTTGTATGTTTTCTCTTCAGTGCCATGAATAGAAGGTATTGTTGAAGATTGTGCAACTCAAATATGCTTAGTTTCAGCAAAGGTATTGTATCATATTTCTAAACCAGGATATTATATACTTTTTTTCTACAGTCTTTATGAATCTTTAGACTGAAACTGATATTTTAAGATTTCCACAGAAGATAATGTTTAAAGGACTTGCTATTTTTTCTAAAATATAAATACAGTATCATTAAAAGCAAGAAGCATATGGACAATTCAGGGATATTTACTTTTACTGAATGTAAAAGATTCTTCTTTTATGAACTGATGCTATAAATATAAGTCACAATTAACACAGTTGTTTGGTATGAGCAATTCCAAAGAGTGACATCAGTGGGCCTTTCCAGATGTTAAGAGAATTGTGTGTGTGTGTGTGTGTGTGATTATTATTGAATGCTGTATTTCTGATATATTAGTATTACTTTAGGTCCAGTAAGCTGGTAAAATGAGTCTTGGTGGCATCGTGGTTAGAGTGCTGTACTGCAGGCCATTTTTGCTGACTATTGACTGCCTGCAATTTGGCAGTTCAAATCCCACCAGGCTCAAGGTTGACTCAGCCTTCCATCCTTCCGAGGTGAGTAAAATGAGGACCCAAATTGTTGGGGCCAATAGGCTGACACTGTAAACCTCTCAGAGAGGGCTGTAAAGCATGGTAAAGTGGCATATAAGTCTAAATGCTATTGCTAAATTGTAATCACAATTGAGTCCAAAATTTCCATTGCTAAGCAAGTCATTTGTTAAGTGAGTTTTGCCCCATTTTACAACCTTTCTTGCCACAGCTGTTAAGTGAATCACTGCAGTTGTCAAGTTAGTGACATGGCTTTTAAGCGAATCTGGCTTCCCTATTGCCTTTGCTTGTCAGAAGGTCACAAAAGGTGATCACATGACTCTGGGACACTGTAACCGTCATAAATATGAGTCACTTACCAAGTGTCTGAATTTTGATCATATGACCATGGGAATACTCCAACGCTCATGTGAAGAATGGTTATAAGTCACTTTTTCTAGTGTCATTGTAACTTCAAATGGTCACTAAATGAGCTGTTATAAGTCAAGAACTGTCTGTATATAGACATCTACCCCGCTCCTGGTTTTATCTTTGTAGCACTAACTTTGAACAATGCTGGGCTATTGTATGATTGGCACAAAGTTACGGGGTAAGTTCTTTGGTCCAGTACCAAAGGTGGGATGTTGCCAGTGTAACAACCCGTTTGCTCATCGTGCAGTGTGCGCACATGCACAGCTTTCAAAATTATTTACCTTCATTGTTAGTTCAGGGAAGTAACACAGCTGAGGTGTGGCAATCTGCTCTGGCACGTGAATCAGCTGAGCAGATATAGGTGAGTACAGCGCAGGGGATGGCGGGTGGGCCTATATGATTGTCAGAGCGAACCAGTTTGGAGCCAGCTGATCATTGGAGCTAGGGGTTTGCCCGAACCGGCAGAATCCCACCCCTGTCCAGTACTTCAATCATTACCTCACATGCTGTTTCCTATCCTACCCTTTGCTACACCTCTCTTTTAAGCTTCTGAATGATGCTGGTCCTGTTTGCAAAACTGATCCCAGGGCGATAGAATTGGGTAGAGAATTTTGGAAATTATACAATGTTAGGGTCCCTTCTTGACAATATCACAAATGACACCATTCGACAGCATTTTGGTGCAACAGCAAAATGCTGTTGAGGATGAGAGAAGGATGAGAGAAGGCCGGCTCCACTGGTATGAACAGGTCCAGAGGGCATCACCTTCCACTGTTGTCAAGACAGCCTATCAACTAGAAGTCAATGGCCAGCGACCTCATGGGCATCCAAAACAGAGTTGGCGAGACACCATGAACAAAAACATGCAAGCTGCGGGCCTGCGTCCCAGAGACACTTAAGAAGAGGAGGGGTGAGGGCAAGGAGGAGGAGGAAGAAGAAGAGGAAGAGGAGGAAGAAGAAGAAGATGATACAATGTTAGGATCCCTGGGATACTTCCCCAGAATTATATATTTTGTGGAATTTGTGCTGCTTTTTAGAAGAGAAATATAAATTGCACTCAAACAAAAGAAAAGAAGAATAAATTAGAAAGATGCATATAGGAAAAAAACAAAGTACAGGGAGTCCTTGACCCATTTGTTTAGAAACCATCCGAAGTTAGAACAGCACTGAAAAAAGTGACTTACAACAGGTCCTTACACTTATGACCATTGCAGCATCACTACAGTGATGTATTCAAAATTCATCTTCTTGGTCACTGTCATATATTTATGATGACTACAGCACCCCAGGGTTATGTGATTGCTGTATGCAAGCTTCCCAGCTAGCTTCTGACCAGCAAAGACAATAGGGAAAGCTGGATTCACTTAATGAGTATATGCTTCACTTAATAACCATGGAAAAAAGTTATAAAATTGGGTGATTCACGTAACAACTGGCTTGCTTGGCAACAAACAATTCGACTCCCAATAGTGATCTTAAGTAGAGGACAACTGTATTACACAGAAATAGTATATGAAAGAGGATAAAGTTATAGATGTTATTGATTACTTTGATTTAAGAAGGATATATAGGCACATTAACATTTATATATCTTTGTTATTAATCTACCGTAGATAAATGTATTTTATTTGTATATGTATTTGGTGCATTTTGGAAGAAATCAGGCCTTAAGGAATTGATTTAATTATTTTTAAAAAATGATGTCCTTGTAATATGATGATTTAAAATTAGCACAAAAAGCAGGCCACTGAAAGAGTCGTAAAAATGCAGGATAAATTTACTCAAAAAGGTTTATCATTTATCATTGGTACTAACAGAGCTTTCCTTAACATATAAGTTTCACTGTACAAATATAATTCTGAGCAGAAATATTGAATATGGATGATTAAATTTGTTTTATTTCTCACTGAAATAATAATAACCCGTTTACATTACATCTTCCTATTCCATGATACTACCGTGTTTCTCCACCAATACAGCCTCCACCAATAGGAAGGCCCAGCATGGTTTTTAGGCATGAGGTGAATTTAAGCCCCGCCCGCAAAATTTAGGCCTATTTAAACCATGCTTTTCCCTGCCATTTCTCACATCGTTCGTTAGAACTACACAAGGTGAAGAGAAATGGGTGGGGGAAGGGCGGGGGGGATGGGGGGAAAACTTACCTTTAGGAGTGCCCTGCAAGAAGTCTAGGCTAGAATACCCCGATAGCTGACAGAAGCTCCCCGAAGGCAAAGTCTCCAGCTGCTTCAGGGCGTGGCGTGGCTATCCGTGTCCCCTTGCCTTTAGGCAGTCTCTTTCAGGCGATGGAAGCTCCCCAAGTGCAGTCACCAACCATTTCAATCGGCCGGTAGAAGCACCCTCGGGCGAGTGCACATCCACACTTCCCTCGCTGCGAGACCACTTCTACCGACTGATCGAAGTGGCTGGTGACTGCATTTGGAATGACTGCATTCCATTGCTTGAAAGAGACTGTCTAAAGGCGATGGGATATGGGCAGCCACGCCTCGCCCTGAAGCGGCTGGAGCCTCAAGGGAGCTTTTGTCCGCCGATAGAAGTGGCCTCATGGTGAGGGGAGTGTGTGTGTGCGCTCGCCCCAAGGCTGCTTCTACTGGCCGATCGAAGTGGCTGGTGACTTCATTTGGGGAGCTTCCATCATTCGAAAGAGACTGTCTAATGGCGAGGAGACATGGGCAGCCATGCCTCGTCCTGAAGAGGCTGGAGATTCTGCCTTCAAGGGAGCTTTTGTCTGCCGAAAGTAGCAGCCTCATGGCGAGAGGAGTGTGTGTGTGCGCGCTTGCCCCGAGGCCGCTTCTACCGGCTGATCGAAGTGGCTGGTGACTGCATTTGGGGAGCTTCCATCATTCGAAAGAGACTGTCTAATGGCGAGGAGACATGGGCAGCCATGCCTCGTCCTAAAGAGGCTGGAGATTCTGCCTTCAAGGGAGCTTTTGTCTGCCGAAAGAAGCAGCCTCATGGCGAGGGGAGTGTGTGTGTGTGCACGCTTGCCCCGAGGCCGCTTCTACCGGCTGATCAAAGTGGCTGGTGACTGCATTTGGGGAGCTTCCATCGCCCGAAAGAGCCTGCCTAAAGGCGAGGGGACATGGGCAGCCACGCCACACCCTGAAACAGCTGGAGACTGCCTTCAGGGAGCTTTCATCAGCCGATAGAAGCGGCCTCGCGGCGAGGTACGTGCGTATGGGCAGCTCTAGGTGGGGGAGGAAATTAAGTCGCCCCCCAAAAGACGGCCTAGCCGTTTTTTCAGGGGTCAAAAAAAAATAAGGTCCAGCCTTATTTTGTGTGAAACACGGTAATAGCTGTTAATGTATCCTTATATACGTATCCTATTATGATCCATGTTGATTGCTTTTATTTAGTATCTTATGACTATCCCTGAATGTTGTATCTTATTAGTTATGATGATTGTTATTTTATTATTATGATCATGATTCATCACTTGTTGCTTGCATGTACATTGGGATTCTGTTCTGTTCTGTTCTATTCAGCCCTATCTTATCCTATCCTATCCCATCCTATCCTATTCTCGTTAGTAAAGAGATAATTTTGTTCAAAAGCTTGGACAGTTGTTTCTGCTTCCCATGTAGCACGTGTGTCTGATGGTTTCAGTCACACTACAAAAAGCAAGGTACTGCTAAGAGCAAAATTTGGAAAGCAGAAACGGCTTTTGTTCTTGGTTACTTCAGTGCTACGATTTCCACTCTCCGGTCTGTTCAAAACAGTTTGAAGCTCAGACATTATCATCTTTAATTCTGCCAACCTTGAAATAAAGAGCATGTGTGGAGAATATCACAAACCAATTACTGGTCTCTCTGAGGAACTTGGAATAACAAAAATCCCTTAGAGCCTACTCACTCCAAATAGGAAAAAAAAAAGGCAACAATCCCCTCCGAATCTATGTTTTTATTTATGCTGTTACTGTTTGTCTGGTCACTTGCAAAAAAATGATGAGTGATTTTTTAAGAGCAGGAGATACAAATCACCAAGTTACCTTCTCAAGTGGCTCTAAAGACTCACCAGCTGTGATAATGAAAAATAGCACATCAATATTTTTGCAACTAGGCACCTTTGTTAATGTGATGGCTGGAGAGAGGCAGGGAAAGAAATGGGTACTAAAAAAGCAGAACACTGAAGCTCAGTGGTGGGAACTCCAGGAGATGGGAGGCAGAGTGAAACTATAGTTCACATGAATAATAGACCACCCACAATCTCTGTGCTACTGCAGCACTACAAAAAATACTCTTTAAATCAGTGGAACTGGAAAAAAAAAAGATTCACCAATATCATATGACTCTACTGGTCCAGAGTGATTCCAAACTAGCACATAACCGTTATATTTAAGTGCCAATGATCAGGGATGGATAGGAATTTAGTAATGATTGCCTTAAGGAAGGAAGCTGCTCAGTGACTGACACAATTAGATCTGATGACCCAAGAATATAAAGCATAGCATAGCATAGCATTTTAGGCTTATATACCATCCCATAGCACTTTATAGCAGTGGTCGCCAACCAGTGGGCTGGGGACCACTGATGGTCCGTGAGAAATGTCACCTCTACAGCAATTAATCCAGGCTGCACGGGAATACAAGACTTATGTTGCTTGCATTGCGAACAACACGAGATAGTGAGGGGAGGGGGATAAGGGTGGAGGGGGAGACTTGCCCCACTCACCCCACTGGCCTGGCCACAGGGCTGCTTCTTTCTGCTTCTGCTTCTGCTTTCGGCTGCATGCAAGGAAAACAGCAAAAGTCTTTCTTTCTCTCCCCCAAACTCCGCCAGAAACGAGTCTTTGGGACCCTGCAAGTCATCCTGCTCCAAGACGCTGCACTAGCAAAGACTCATTTCAGGCAGAGTTTGGGGGAGAGAAAGAAAGACTTCTGCTGTTTCTGCTGCTTTCCTTGCATAAAAAGTCTTTCTCTCCCCTGAGAACAGAGCTGGAGACGGTATCCTGTGACCCCAAATAAGAATGATCGATTGGTAGGAAAACAGAGTGGAGAATTTTCCTGCAGACTTTTTTGGGGATTTTCCCAGGGTCTCTGGTCCGCAGGATTTAAAATTATGAGTTTGGTGGTCCCTGAGATCCAAAAGGTTGGCAATCCCTGCTTTATAGCACTCTCTAGGTGGTTTACGTTGTTGGAACATTATTTGCATATTGCCCCAACAATCTGGGTACTTATTTTACCAGCCTCAGAAGAATGGAAGGCTGAGTCAGCCTTGAGCCCCATCAAGATTAAACTCCAGACTGTGGTCAAAGTTTGCCTTCAATACTGCATTTTAACCACTGTACCTCCAGGGCTTCTCTATGTGCACACAAAGTTATTTTTACTCAGCTAGATCATATCACAATATTTTTATGTATTCAATAATATATAATCAAAGTTTCTTCTCAAAAACTTCCCAAATGGGTGTCAGATTAACCTTTCTGTGGTGTTTACTAGATACCATATTGTATATGATGTTTTATTAAAAAAGAACAATTACATGAGAAGGTTTCAGGGTGCACAGAAATATACAAGCCTCTATCATCAGCCTTATTAAAAAATATTTGAGGCATTCTTAGGAAATAAAGAAATTATTTTTAAAAATAATAATGATGGGGCACAAACAATCAAAGATGGGTAGCATCCTTGTTTGTTTGTTTGTGCCCCACCTAAATTATAGCATAGTTTTTTATCTGGAAATGTGATCTTCTTGCAAGAAAAATTATGTGCATGTAAGAATTGAGTAAATCATGAGAAATACGAATGTAAGTTGAACATAGAGGGAATGGGGAAATTCAGAAATATGTGGCGTAAAACAAGACAAAAGAGCATCAAGAATGCATGGCTTCTAAGTTAATATGGCTATGAGCAGTACAAAAGAATTACAAACCAAGTCTGCTTTGGTCATATAGAATAAATGAAGATTAAATTGCAACATATAAGACATATAAATATGTTTAAGTCAGTGTTGACTACAGGTGGACCGCTTGAACTGGTCCCTACAGGTTCCTTGGCAGGATTTTAAAAGTGCTTTGCCATTGCCCGCTTCTTCTATTGGCTGGGAGAGAGTGACTGGCCCAAGATCACCTACTTGGCTTTATTCCTGAAGCAGAACTACAACTCTGGTCTCCAGGTTTCTAGCCTGCGGCTCTCATTACTGTACCAAATTGCCTCTCTGTCAAATATGAGAGAAGTGTGAATAAATCAAGAGGAAGAAACCCCAAAATTTGTGGTTTAGAATATCAAAAAGAGAGGTGAGAAATCCTGCTCAGATCCACAAATGGATTTTTCATTTAAAATTATTTTACAATTAAATTCATTCTCACGGTTCAGTATTGAATATTATAATCTTGCCACCTAGTAGCTGCACCAAAAGGGAAGGAGAAAGATGGAAGCAATGAAGACTAAGATACCTGTGAGGCTCTGGGGTATCAAGAGGAACATTCCAGAGGTTAAGGGATGGGTGTATATATAGGAACATCTGGGCTCCAGAACATACATTTTATGCGTCAAGAATGAGCCAGAAGATAGTGAACCTTGTCTCTATTCCAAAATACCTCTGAAAGAAATTTGAGCTGGAAATTCTTCCCACCATGACCAAACAAATCTAATCAAACATTTTAGATATGTAATAATGAATGCTAGCAATGATAATCAACACCCAGATCTTGTTTTTTAATTTCACTGCATTTGAGAATGTCAAAATTCATGTGAAGTATGAGATATCTCAAATGCCACGTTCATTCACTATAGCTTATGCAAAGTGTAGTTGGTGGTGCTTAAAAGTCCTTCCCATTGTGTGGTTACCAGCACAGCTATTAAAATCTTTGTGTCAGAAAGCCAGAATCATCTGTTACACACACATATATACACACACATACACAAATCTGCTCGTGCTCTTGATTTACACTCCTTTTTTTTTTACTAGGACATGAAAACAGATTTGAGTTTCTTGCCTACAACCAGCTGGCTGTATACTATATCTGTTGCAGAAATTGTCTGAAATATAATTTCAGAAATATGATTTCTCTCTCAAGTCTTCTGACTGAGCAGACTGCCCTTTCTTGGTTACAGATGGCTTTCCTGTCATGTACGCCCTGTAGCCTAATGGCAACTATGTGCCAGACCTGCTGCTCTACAAAATGTTCTCCTTTTGGAGCACCCGGCTAATATTTTCAAAAGCACTCAGAGTGTTAAAAGGCTGTTTTTTAAGAGTTAAATGGAATGGTGGAGTAGAATTGTTGAGTAAAATGTAAGGGAGCATAACCAGAGGGAATAAGATAAAAGGCCAAATCAAATGTAGGCCTAATATTGAGAGAATTTTTGCACTTGGAGTTTTATGAAGGCATCAAAGTAATTTTCCAAGAAATCTGTCATCATCTCACTTTAGGACAAATGGACTCTAGCCAAGGAATGATTGCCAGTCGTACTGGCAAAGGCAAACATGCCAAGTATTTTGTCCGAGAACAAAACTGAGAGATTTAAAGTCTATTCTCTCTTCATTTCACATTGATATTTAGTATTCTTAGTATTTTATTTCATTATTTTCCAAATAAATTCTTTACAAATTTTCTTTTCTAGGTTTACATCATTATATGCTTGTATATTACTTGTTTCTTTTTTTTCTGGCATCTGGATTTTATTACAAACACATACATGTTCCTTAGGTTTGGAGTATTTCTTCTAAATGTCAAAATAGTCCTCAATGACATAATCACCTCAAGTGAGGTCTAGTTAATTTAGCTTCATTTCTCAGCAGCTGAAAAAGCATATTTTATCTCATTTATATTGTTGAAAAATAACAATATACTCTACAATGATTCCTTTAATACCATCAAACAAGAACATCTGCCTATCTCAGGTCTTTGGGAAGGGCTTGATAAAAATGCCAAATCCAGTTTAAACATCTGACTGTACAGTGAATCATAATAATAATAATTCAGAACCTGCAAATAGAAACAGAGTGTGATAAAATAAAGCAAAGATGTACCAATCCTAATAGGTGCCTTGGGTACAATCCTAAAACAATTGTAGCTTCATTTAAACACCATGGGTATTGGCAAAATGACTATTGGTCAATTGCAAAAGGCAGCTTTACTTGGAACAGCTTACATGCTGTGATGATACCTTTAACACTATCAAACTACATCTGCCTATCCCAGATCCTTGGGAAGGATTGAATAAGTGAATAAAAATGTCAAATGTAATCTAAGCTTTTGGCTGCAATGAACCATAATAAAAATAACAATAGCCTGAAAGGTACTGTGAATTAAATTACTCGAGATGTTCTAATTTCTTGTATGTAATGGAGAGTATAATGCAAATCTCTATCAGGCAGCTTTAATCTTTACCATTTGAAATTTTAACCAGAGTCTATCCAGTGTGCTCATTTCTGTTAAAGAAAGTTATTTTAAGAATATAATGAGAGCATGACAATTTTTACTAATTATAGTGAGAGGCTGGAATATATTTAACTTCTGCCTTGGAAGATGCTTGTTAATAGTCATTTGTCAATCATTTTTAACTCGTGACCTTGCAATGTGCAGTGTGCTTTGGAAACAATGTTAAAATGTAAGGAAATGATAAATTTCTCAACACAGCTGAACAGTTTCTTAAAAATATAAAATATGGACATGTTGTCTTTGAGGTACAGGATTATTTGTAAATGCCCTTGAGCATGATTAACAGTGTATAGCAAGCAGTTCTTGAGTAACAAACCAAGATGTGAACAGCAATAATTAAAAAAAACCATGCTGGTCTATCAAAAGGAAGGACAATACCAGTAATATAAAACAAGTTAATTGAGACTGCTGGCCTTTGCTAGACCAAAATTAAAAAAACTGGCTTTCAGCAGGAGCCGACATGATCCAAAATGAATGAAACACAATCCATTAGAATAGGTCCCACGTATGTACATGCACCTATATCCATACTGTTGGTAAGGAAAGGGAGGACAATGAAGGTATATAGAGTCACCAGACTGAATGTGCAAATAGATTTAGCATCACTCAAAGTTCATATCATAAGCCACACACAAAGCAATATAAATGAAGGATATATTTCAAAATACAGGCAAAAACAGAGTCGACAATCTCAGATTCGCATCTGTGCAATGCCACACAGCGTCGGAATCAACAGTTGAATGCAAATAGAAAAAAACGCAGTGTGAAGAAGATCTTGTTATTTGTGACCGTTCCATCCTGCATGACCATCCAAGCTGAAGGCAATGCTGCCTCTGAGTGAGCAGCCAAACATTATTGCCGTTTTCTTCTCTTTCTAAAATAACATAAGTGAAACCAACATCTATAACATGATCATCCTTTGGCCAGTCATAGTATGTAAACAGAGATGTTTGAGGTATTTTCATGCTTAAATATACTTTCTCTAACCAGCCCATCAGTTATTTCTATTAATTTTCCGATCTGTTATCATTGCATTTATTTTATTTTAAAATTAATTCCCTCCAGCTTTTGACCATTATGACAATCTTGTGAGATGTTAGGTTGAGAAACCTTAAGAACTTGCATGATTGATACACTTTGTCAACCAAAGCAATATCGATGGCTCTTTTCCCCATATTTATTTTTGGAATTCACAGGTGGAGGTGAGATGCCATTCAGGCTGAGTTCAAAAGGATGTTTTCTCTACTGATTGTTACTGATTATGCATTTTACCTGACACTGGAAAAGTTCTTCATTAATTTAACTGCATCTTAGGTAGTTTATCCATAATTTAATTTAGCTGTATGTTTGTTCTCTCTGCTTGTCTTGTGAATTTATATTTTTATTAGCCATTCTTGGGAGAAAATTGAATTGGAAAAGGCAAATTCTGCTTGTTAAAGGGGAAATGTAAATACTATCTAGGAAGCTTGAAATGCTGAGCTAAACCTAGGACATCATGGTCTAAGTCCAAGAGTCTAACTCTGATAGTTATGGCAATAATCTTGGCTTAAAGTCTATTTATGATTAATAGATTGCAGTTTAATATTAGATCTTTGACTGCAAGATTGCTTCCAGAGAAAGGTTTCTAATGCTGACTGTTCTGTATTTCCATTGAGTTCTATAGAAAATATGATACCATTAACCCCACTTACAAAATTCTAGAAATAAGCAAAACAGGTTTGTTATAAAAATTCAGTCTGGAAAAACACATGATATTTAGCCAAAGTGCTAAGCCACAGACTTTTAAACACATTTCACAATTGGCAATGATTTACTTTGAGATTGCGACATTGGCATACTACAATATGAATGTACTGTATAATATAGGCGTTCTAGGTAGGATATAGCAGGGTAGATAATGTATTCACAATATTTCCTCTCAATAAAGTGTTATTTATTTACCGAAAGCTTTCCTGAAGATATTGTTCTTGCACTAAATTGTGCTGTGGAAAAAAGTGTACTGTGTTTCTCACAAAATAAGGCCGGGCCTTATTTTTTTTTGACCCCTGAAAAAATGGCTAGGCCGTCTTTTCGAGGGTGACTTAATTTCCTCCCCCACCTAGAGTGGCCCATATGCACGTACCTCGCCGCGAGGCCACTTCTATCAACCGACGAAAGCTTCCCGAAGGCAGAGTTCCCAGCTGCTTCAGGGCATGGCATGGCTGCCCGTGTCCCCTCACCTTTAGGCAGTCTCTTTTGGATGATGGAAGCTCCCCAAATGCAGTCACCAGCCACTTTGATCGGCCGGTAGAAGCGGCCTCGGGGTGAGCGTACACACACACTCCCCTTGCTGCGAGGCCGCTTCTTTCAGCAGACGAAAGCTCCCTTGAAGGCAGAGTCCGCAGCCACTTCAGGGTGAGGCGTGGCTGCTCATGTCCCCTCGCCTTTAGGCAGTCTCTTTCAGGCAATGGAAGCTCCCCAAATGCAGTCACCAGCCACTTCAATCGGCTGGGAGAAGCGAGGGGAGTGTGTGTGTGTGTGCTCACCCTAAGTCCGCTTCTACCGGCCAATCGAAGTGGCTGGTGACTGCATTTGGGGAGCTTCCATTGCCTGAAAGAGACTGCCTAAAGGCGAGGGGACACGGATAACCATACTACGCTTTGAAGCGGCTGGGGACTCTGCCTTTGGGGAACTTCTATCAGCTATCGGGGTATTCTAGCCTAGACTTCTTGCAGGGCACTCCTAAAGGCAAGTTTTCTCCCCACCTCCTGCCCCTCCCCTGCCCATTTCTCTTCACCTTGTGTAGTTCTAACGAACGATGTGAGAAATGGCGGAGAAAAGCATGGTTTAAATAGGCCTAAATTTTGGGGGCGGGGCTTAAATTCACCTCATGCCTAGAAATCATACTAGGCCTTCCTATTGGTGGAGGCCGTATTGTTGGAGAAATACAGTATTATCATGTACTGTTGTGTTGACATTGTGCAGAATTTATGTTAATGTAATAAAACATAACACATTGAGAGATGGGTTAAAGTAAAAAAAAAAATTCATTGACACTTGTCAAATGACATTGCCTTGCAATACTATCCTCTTTATTCTAGTAAGGTTCATATTTAGATGAAGCATTTTTCAATTTATGTGGGAAGATTACAGTCAGAGCAGATGGTTTTTAAAATTCTTTCTGTTTGCTGATAGGCTTTATTAATATACAGTACATTCACATCCTTCGTTGCTTACTAGCAGCATTTTACTGTATGTCATTAAATTTGTTCAGTTGCTTTGTTGAATAATTTTGAAGATGATCTTCAAGAGATAACTGTTTGAGTTGTCCTTTTTCAATATGGTACGTAGAATAGAATATACTCACCGGTTGAAACTCTAAATTTATTATAGACCTATGCTTATTTGGAACTTGACGTTTTTTAGAGTCCAAGTCTGTTGTATGTTGGAGTAGTTGAGGAAATGTTTTCTTTACTTTCTCTTCTAGTATTGATCTCTTTCAGTAAACTCCAGAAAAATGATACAAATAGTAACAACTGAGAGCAAATGATACAAATAATAAAAACCGAGAGCAACTAAGCTAGTAAGAATCTACATAAATGTTGGGATAAAAATATCTGATGTTGGATTGCCATATTAGATAGACTCAGGTTGACTTTTATCCAGAGCTTTATCTAAAGCTTAGTTTGTAGACATTAACTTATAGTTTTTAGTTCCATACCAAAATGTTATCAACCACCCATTTCTACAGACATTTTTTGTTAAATATCATAAGTAAGGACACACTCAATAATTTATCAATCTACCATGCATCTTTGTTCAGTTTTCCTAGTCACTCTTAGGATTTAATTTTTCTTTTTTAAAATATTTTTTATTAAAGTTTAGAAATACAAAGATTAAAAAACAAATCATAAAAATAAAAAAAGAAAAAACTGAAGATATAAAAAATTATAAACAATAAAAAGAAAAAAATTAATAAAAAAGATGTATAAGGAAATAATTCCCACCTTCCATCATATCAATTCCATACCATTTAATTAATTTATCATCTTCTTTTATACAACAATCAAAAATTTTCATACATGTCTTAACTACAACAAATTTTAAAGCTTCATCATTCAGCCAGCAAGTTATTATGATTTACCAAAAATAATTACATACATACATACCAGAGATGGTATTCAGCATGTTCTGACCAGTTCTGGAGAACCGGTAGCGGAAATTTTGAGTAGTTTGGAGAACTGGCAAATCCCACCTCTGACTGGAGATTGTACTGTATACTTCCCCTGCCATGCCCACCAAGCCACGCCCGCAGTATCGGTAATAAAAAAAAATTGAATCCCACAACTGATACATACATCTCGATTCTTGGCTTCTTCCATGGGGGCACTCTTAAAAGTCAACACTTTAAGTGGTCCTGGGCCATCTGGCTGCCTGCTTGGCACCCACCCTCCCGGAGCACACTTTCTTCCTTCTCTTAGTGGACGTGCCTCTTCCAGCCTGGCCCAACCAGCCAGCAGGTGGCCACATGTCCCAGGACTTTTCGCCTCCCCTTGTCGCGAGATGCCTGCAGCTGTTGTGTGCTTTTTTCGGTGTGTCTGCTGGACTGCAGCCGCACTGAAAAAAGCATGCAGTAGCTGCAGACATCTGATGACAAGGGGGGTGAGAAGCCCCGAGACATCTGTCCATCACCTGCTGGCTGCCCAGGCCAGTGCATCCGCTGGGAGAAGGAAGAAAATGTGCTCCAGGAGGATGGGCTGTCAGGCAGATGTCCTGGGACTGCTGCATATGCAAACTGCATGTGTAGTGGCTACACATGCAGTATGCATGTGCAGCAGCTCTGAAACATCCGCCCAAGCTGCCCCACGGCTGCCATGTGGTTGGGAAATCTAGGAGAGCGATCAGGACAAGTGAGCGACCATGCGACCATGCGACTGGGTTGGGAATGTGGCCAGCCAGGGGTCGCCACTGGTTAAGCGACCCATGCCAAATCACTGCTACCAGTTTGCCTGAGCCGGTGTGAACTGGTTGAATACCACCTCTGCCTGTGGGGGTTCAGAGTAGGCAAATAGAAGGTGCTATTTCTTTCCCTTGTTCTGATTGTATTAGGAAGGAAAAACAGCAGGAACAGAGGGAAGTAATTCTCAAGAGTTTGGCAACTGGATCAATCCTCTCAGATAAAGGCTACACAGTAATGCCAACACCTCATGCTGAATGGTGGGCTTCTAGTCGACCCTCCCTTCAGGTTGACATGTGGTATGGCTGGTGTACCAGCATCCTGCCAAGCCAGGACAGTGAAAGAAGCAATTTTCTCCTTACTTCTTTGGAACCAGACTGCACATTGCATGTTTTATTTTAAAAATGTCCATGATCAGCTGTTCCATTGTGCATATTTATTGTCTTGATTGTTTATGGAAATTCTTAAATATTACACCTCATGCATCTGCTTATAGGATGTTGTTTAACATCCGGGAATAATTCAACTGAGGGTTGCCTTTCTTTTGTGTTTCAGCTTGCAAAACAGTGATGACGCAGAACTGACCACATTGATCGCAGTAAGTTAATTGTTCAATGTCTGACATGAAGATTTTTTTTTTTACAAATATGATCCATATTGGAGCACTAGAGAATAGTGGGAATGATCCAGGGAAAGTTAAATGCGTGAAAAATTTGTAGCTTTATTTTTTTCTTCTGTTCAATCGTGTCCAATTTTCAGAGACTGTATGGACTGCCTGCCCTGCAGTTTTGTTGACAAGGTTTTCAGAACTGGTTGCTATTGCCTTCTTCGTGGGGCTGAGAGAAGGTGACTGACCAAGGTCACCCAGATGGCTTTGTGCCTAACGTGGGACTAGAACTCACTGTCTTCCAGTTTCTAACCTGATCCTTTAATCACTACACTATACTGACTTTTGTGTAGCTATATATATTTGCAAAGGCGTAGATTTGCAAAGGCGCAGATTTAGCCTACTATGTATTGGGTAGTTCCAGTGCTGTGAAGCTATTACTCAGAGGACTTTCTTTAGCTGAGTACATTCCATTTATAATAGTATGTGGGAATGACTTTAAGAGACAAGAAGGAGAGCAATAGACTAGATAATGGTCACATAAGAGGCAGCTGAACTTCAGAAGGATTGGAGGTGTGGCAGATATCTCAGAAGGGACTCTCCCTAGTTTTTAAGACTGTAAAGGTTGGGGGGAGATTACTTTCAGATTTGCAAGATTCTATGAATATAATCTTACAATAAATTAGAGCTAGTACTTCTGGATGCCCCTCTTGGCCTTAGTTGCAAGATTGAATGCCCCTCTTGGTCTAACTTGTAAGACTGACCTAGTATTCATGAGAAGTAAATGCCATGTTAAGGTTGTGTTGAAAATTGCACCGAGTCAATGTTTGGAGGATCAAATGGGGACAGTGAGCGCACAGAATTTGCTCTGCACTTCATAAGCTATCCTGCTTCCCTTAGATATAGACGAAGACACTGTTCTGTTTCCATGGCTGAAGTAAGATTCATCTACTGGGTTGTTCAACTTCTTTATAAGGAACCATTTTGTCATTTATTGCAGATAGCAAAATGTCATCGGCCTCTCAGGTAGGACTGCAGCAATTTTCAAATAGCAGTCCTTATTTTCTGTTCACTATAGTTACAGAGGGAAATCATGCCCTAGATGCTGTTTGATATTATAATTATTATGGCTCATTTGCTGCACAGAACACACCATTTCCAGCCACTGGTAGAAATTAGCAGAGCACTTTTTTTATTTTTATTCCGAAGGCATACTGAAGTGAATGGTGAGAATAAAATTTTAGAGCTGCCCTGGTTCTGACATTTTAAAAAAAAACCAAAATCAAGTTGGGTTTTATAATTGTAATTGCACTGCATGGAAGATAAATGAGTGAAGGATATTTCCTGATAAATCAAAATATCAGTAAGTTGAGATTTCCATGTAAAACTATTATTTTAATTTTGCATGCTGAAAAGCCCTTTGCTGAACCATAAATGATGTATTCAAGCATAATATATGGTTGGTTGGTTCCCTCTAGTGCCCATGGTTAGCTCCCATTGAACTGCTGTGTTTGTTTTGGTATATAATACACCTGAGTGTAGAAATAATTAGAAAAACAATAGTCTGTTCTCAGCCTTAGTAACGCCGAGTCCCTGATAGCATGTATTTATTGATTTCATTTTTGTGCTTTTAGACCATTTATCATAAAGTCCCTAGGCAATAAACAGAATGCCCAAAAGATCTGATAAACATACAGAAATGAACACATTCTTACATTTAAAATATATTTTAAAAGTAGCATTTTGGCAAGTTTCAAAATTTCATTAAGTAATTAAAGATGGTGGCCAATTGATACAGATGTTATTAAAGGTTTCTCAATGGCTAACACTTGAGGAAGTCTAGTTATTGTACTGGGAAGTGAATTTCAACCAGTCAGCTCTCCCCAGTAAATCAGACAGGAGGCACAATTAGATGGACTAATTCTACTTTGTTGTAAGGCTGGAACCCTGCCAAAGGCTGCATCAGTAGAATCTTGCAAGTCTGAAAGTACAACTTCCCACTGCCATTTTTAGCTTCTTGATCCATTAGTGCAGGTCTTTCCTAAGTTTCTTTGTCTGACTTTTAAGCCACTTGGGACTCCTACTTCTCTTGTCTGATAGTTTCCTGCGCAGCATCTCTTCCCCTCATTCTTCAAGGCCATCAGCATATTCTGTACATCAACTCCATTGGGTTGGCTCAGTGGTGGGATTCAAAAATGTTTACTATTGGCTCTGTGGGCGTGGCTTGATGGGTGTGCCATGCCTTGCTGTCTGTGGCAGGGGAAGGATACTGCAAAATCCCATTCCCTCCCCACCCCACTAACCTGCTTTCCAGCTCCATTCTCCTGTGCAGGGCAACAAAAGAAGACCCAGCCGATCAGCTGGGACTCGGGAGGCAGAGAATAGATGGGGGCGGGGCCAGTCAGAGGTGATATTTGCCGGTTTTCTGAACTACTCAAAATGTTTGCGACTGGTTCTGCAGAACTGGTCAGAACCTACTGAATACTCTGGGCATCTCTGGGTTGGCTTGACAGAAACTTCTCCAATAATCTTATTGGGCAGAGAAAATCTTGAAGGATTCCTCAGGTGTCCTGGACCCAGGCTGTTTAGGACTTTGAAGTCTTGTTTTTCCCATGTCCTGGTTCAAAAATCAGCAAGTGGTGTCCAACTGTGTTATCCTTCCTTCAGTTCAAGCTCATATATTATTTCACCTACCATTTGCACAGTTTATTAAGATTTTTAGGGACTCCTGGCAGTGTTTGTGATTGCATTCAGAAAAATCTATAGTTTTGGATATTTAACTGCTCTCCCACTCTCCAGGATATTTATAAATATTAAATAGCATCGATTCCAACAGAGAAACTTGAGAGATGATGTGCCCACTGCCAAGCTCAATTTCTTTTATTGTAAGAAAAAGTCTTCATTTGCTCCTCTGGTTGTATGTGTGTTTTTTTCTTATGAAGCTAAATAAATATTAAATGTCTGTTTTAATTTGTATAACATTATATTATAATATAATATCATTGGAGTCTCTGTGGCGCAGTGGTTAGAGTGCAGTACTGCAAATTACTTCTGCAGCCAGCTGCCTACAATTTGGCAGTTCAAATCCCACCAGCCTCAAGGTTGACTCAGCCTTCCATTCTTCCGAGGTGGGTAAAATGAGGACCCAGATTGTTGGGGACAATATGCTCACTCTGTAAACTGCTTAGAGAGGGCTGAAAAGGACTGTGAAGCAGTATATAAATCTAAGTGCTGTTGCTATGACAACATGCCTCAAGAAACATTTTGTTCTATTTCTTTTTTGCTGTTTTATTGTAACCTTACATTTTTTATGGTACAATTTTTTTTGCTCACACTAATGGAAAAAGAAAAGAAAAAAATTAAGTAGCTTGAAATCTTTCATCTGTTTTTGAATTGCAGAATTATTAGGGCACTGGGAATCCAGGGTGGTTTAATTCCAAATCATTTGGGATTACAAAACTCAGGAAAGCTATGTGAGAATTAGTTTGGCTATTATAATGTTTAAAGCCTATTCATTAACTGTTCTGGGCCTTTTTATCATCTTCCCTTTCCTCCCAGACCTTTTATCACAGATTTTACAGAAAACAAAAATATATTTTGTGTTGCATAAACCTGGATGTTATGTGGTTAATCTTGTTTGTGATTATTGGAGAGAAGACAAATTCAGATCAGAAATGATGAAGTTGATTGGCTATATCATCTTTTTTGAAATTAAGCACCTTTTATCATCTAAAACATACTTTTGAGGAAGGTGGAGGGCATGCCTTCAAATCACTGTTGATTCCTGGTGATTTCCTGAGCAAATTATTGCAATTTTCTTGACAAGATTTTGTAAGTGGTTTGCCATTGCCTCCTTCCTAGGGCTGAGGGGGAACAACTGGCCCAAAGTTACCCAGCGGGCTTTATGCTTCAGGTAGGACTAGAATTCATGGTCTTCTGGTTTCTAACCTGCTGCCTTAACCTGACTTTATGATCATCTGGGATTAATCTAAGAAGAGGTTTCATCCATTTGTGGAACAAACCCTTGAAAGCATGACCTCACTTTTCTTATTGCTAATGTATTAGTTTTGGATGCCAAGTTCTCCACTGTCATTTTACCTGTAGCCATCTGTTGTAGCTAAACAGTTTATATCTGGATTTGTCATATTCTTCTGCCCTAATGCTCTGTCGTGATTAAAAACAACAGCCAAAGCCCTGAAACCTGAAGAAGAAAAAGCTAGACTTCTTCAGTAAGAAGCCTTACTGACGCTATTTAGTAACATTTACAGCTACAGTGTGGAACTTCTGCCTTCCTGTTCCTATCCTGAAGAGAACTTTTTAAATATGAACTTTTCCAATTTGCTAGGAAAAGAATCTAGCCAATTCAATTTGGTTTGTGAGAACAGGTTACTAAATTGCCACAGTCTAAATTACAGGCAAATCCAAAATTCATTTTTCACCCTAATCTGTCTGGACAAACTGGCTTATCCAGATGGAATGGAAAAGAAAGGATCAGGATTTGTATGTATGTATTTTATTTTATTTATTTATTTATTTTTGTCAATGCTTACAAGATAATAGGTATAAGTAAAAACATAGTTATGAATACATGG
>BLBF01000011.1:8427007-8521820 GCA_015471245.1 Laticauda colubrina | reverse complement strand
TATATATATATATATATATATATATATATATATATATATATATATATGTGTGTGTGTGTGTGTGTGTGTGTGTGTGTGTGTGTGTGTGTGTGTGTGTGTGTGCTGTTCAGCTACCTTCGGGTATTATCCCATGTCATTGTAATGCAAAAGAACAGATGGCACACTGGGACACACCGTATACCAGAAGAAAACACACACCAATCGCTACCTCAACGCCCAATCCCACCACCACCCAGCACAGATAGATTCCGTGGCCAAAACACTAATTACCAGAACCAAACGCCTGGCAGATAAGACACATATAAAGACTGAACTATGCACCCTGACTAAAGTATTGACAGCCAACGGTTTCCACAAAAACAAAATCACCAGCTTGATCCACAAAAACACACCAAGACACCATAACAGAGACCTAGAAGACTGTCAATCATTTGGAAGCCTGCACTCTCAAATAGAAAGATCTCCATGCCACAAGCCAGGCAAACACCTGGGCAAAAACAGACTCCCTCTGATAGCTCCAACCCAACTCCCCCACCAGGCACCCAGGTGAAACCCAGCTTGCTAATGAATAGCAGCTTGCTAATGAAGAGCAGCCGTCCCTTCACACGGAGCCAAGCTGCACTAAAAGCCTCCAACACAAGAACAGAGTGTTGCCAGCCAATCAAAGCCACTAAACAGACAGAAGAAACCAGAAACACCAATCAATCAAACTCCAAGTCCAATGAACACAGGTCCAGGCTCCCAACCAATCAGAATGGACCAGCCTCAAATTTAAAACCAGGAGCTGTAAGACCCATATCCATACAGAAGCCTGATGATGGCAGATGAGATTCTGCTGAAACGTTGCTACAACTTTAACAGAACTACAATGACGTGGGATAATACCCGAAGGAAGCTAAACAGCACACATGTAAGTACCCGCGAAAGCCTAATATATATATATAAAATTAGACAATCAAAGTCAGAGAAACTGTCCTTTGAGCTTTCTTGAGAATCAGCTTATTTTGACAGAGTGAACTTACCTGTAACTAAGATACTAGGATTTAAAGGAAGATTTATTTTCTGTAGATTCCTTGTTAATTTAATGTGATGTGCTTGATTGTTCTTTATGGAAGAATAACTTCTATTTTTAAAAAACATACTGTGCTTATTTAGTTCTGTGGGACTTTGAGCCTGAAATTGTATTAAACCATCCCAGTTCTAAGTAGACTTATGAACAGTGAGTTTCAGATTGGAGTTGATGGTCTTTATTGATATAGGCTTTAAAATATTTTAATTACTTAACTGGGTATCATATTAGCAAAACTAAAAATAGAGAGAAAAAAATGGAAGAAGATCTCATACTTTTACCATCCATACTTTAGAAGGATGTGAAGCTACTGCATCTTCTCTCATCTGTCCTCTGAGTAAAGCAATCATGATTACATTTTATAATTTTTTATTATTTAGAGATGTGATCCAGTTTGAAAGGAATTCTTTATTTGGATTTTTCCCCTACCGGTCTAGCCTTCCCAAACCAACGAATTCATCAGAGGTTTCAATCTAACAATAGTTAACATTGTTATTTAAATCAGACTCTTGAATATGTATTATCAAGGCGATCAGCAAAATCAATCCAAATTAAAATTGTAGTGATTTGCGATGTTGCAAAATTTGAGAACTTCTTTTTTATTGACAGGATAATTTGGATTGACTAGCTGTGTTCTTTATCTTTGTTGAAATAGCATAGCTTTTAAAAAATGAATTAGTATAACATTTTTTATTTATCAAATTTAGACATGGTTTACCTCACTATCCAAATTACTCTAATATTTACGATTTTGAAAGGCTATTGTGAAATGATTGGCCAATCAGATATTGGCCAATTTAGACAACAGTTCTATCTGAGCATGGCCACCTGCCAATATCTGTCCTCTAGGTCAAGACTGTCAAATTCGCGGGCTGTGGGCTGGATGCATCACACGCTGGCCATGCCCACACCCAGTTTAGCGAAGGGGAAAAAACTCGTGATATGTCACATGATGTTGCCGTGATGATGCAAGTTTGACACCCTTGCTCTAGGTAATCTTAAAGAAGAAGAATTAGGACTATTTGAAGACTATTTCTTATCCTATGAATACAGCTCCCATGTAATGTAGCAAATTATCTGCATATCTCTCCTAGTTTCAAAAATGTCTTGTTCAAGAGGCCAGCTATTTTTGAAAAGTGTATGAGGCAAACCTCTTTGTGACTTAGTGGTTCAGGTTGAAGCTGATGGCGCACTGGGAAAACAGGGCAGTTTTAAAATAGAGGCTGTCTATTTATGGGTGTCTGAGTCTTGGATGCTTAGCTGGCTATTTTGGAGAGATCTGAGACTTTTCATCACTTTGGATTCTTAAATGTGGTCAATGACTATCAGTACAATTTGAATGAAATTTATAGCTGTTCTAATTGAAAATTCATTTTTTTTCTGCCTTTGGTAGTCAGAGATAAAGATGAGCCTTTGTTTGATGGTGCTGTATTTTAACTGTGTCAGGGAATCCCAGGCAGGAGAATTCTTATCTTTCTTTCTTTAGCACAAGCTGAATATTTTATGATAGTCTGCAATCTTATATTTCAGTAGCGACCTTAATGCCTGTGTCCCACGGGTGCTTTATAATCAGTAAAGTTAAAATCAGATCTGGTAGTGGGTGGGTGGGTGGAGGGAATGCTAAAACAATTGTTTCAGAAATGCTGACTAAAAGGAATCCTTTTAAAGGTTAGTTTTAAATGGTTCCCAAATTGAGTGTGCTTTCTGCTTATCAGACAGTCTGAGCCAACAGTTGAGTATGAAACTATTTAAAGTGAACTTAAATATTTTTTTTAGAATGGAGGAAAAGATAGCATCAGAAAATGCCCAGATTTGTAAGACAAATCTATAAAATAGGGGGATGCAAGTGATTTAGTGGCCAAAGGAACAAGTTTGTAGTAAATATATACCAGAGCAGGTTCCTGTGAAAACCAAAATACCTTCCTGCTTCTCATATGCATTTGAAGCAACCAGAAGGTAGAAACCAGCTAACTGACTGGTAGAATATAAGCAGGGATTTATACCTTATCATAAACAGAAAATATCCTGTAGTGTTTTTCTGAGATACTAGACATTGTGAAATTTGCTTAAACATAAACAGGATTTGAACTAGACACAATTAGAGATCCAGCCATGTCTTTCCACGATTGATAGAGCTAGCAGATCTGGGCTGTTTGCTTACCAACTTTGCTTCTTCCACATAGTTGCAACCCAAATCTGGTAGCCTAAATATGAAGAGCTCCAAAGAGCTCCAAGAGGGATGATAGGAGGCACAAGAGAGACAAATGAGAAAATGTTCATTGTGATTTCACTATGTTGCATGTTCATTTTCCACTGTGCTTAGGTGGAGGTTAATACGCAGGTTCAGAGTTCAAGTAATCTTTGCCAATTCTCTGTGAAAGTCTTGTGAAACTATTCCCACTTATCTTTATTTTGCACATTTTATTTATTGTATTGTAATTTTGTTTGTTTGTTGTGAGCTGCCTAGGGTTGATGAGAATTGGGTGACATGCAAGTTTAATAAATCGTCATCATTTCCCCCTTCCTCAGTGTACCTCAAGATTTGAGTGTGACCCCAGAACTGATCAAAAAGTTTACCCCTAAATTGTAATTTTTAATATGCTAGAAGGAGAGATTTGTTAATTACATGGAGGGTGATCATATTAATTCTATTTGATTTAATTTTAATTAATTTTTCATTAACTCAAGCTTATGTTTGGTTCTTTTTGAAGGCAAAATGCAACCTTCAGTCTGAACAAGTTACACTTCCCCATTCCAATACAGGTAATCCTCGGCTTACAACAATTCGTTAGTGACCGCTCAAAGTTACAACATTCCTGAAAAAAATGACATGACAATTTTTCCCACTTATGAATGTTGCAGCATCCTCATGTGATCAGAATTCAGATGTTTGGCAACTGATTCATATTTATAACAGTTGCAGTATCTGAGGGTCACATGATCCCTTTTTGCAACCTTCTGGCAAGCAAAGTCAATGGGGAAGTCAGATTTACTTTTTAGCAACCATGTAACTGCCTTAACAATTACAGTGATTAACTTAACAACTGTGGCAGGAAAGGTTGTAAAATGGGACGAAATTCACTTAACGTCTTGCTTAGCAACAGAAATTTTGAGCTCAATTTGTAAGTTGAGGACTACCTGTATGGTAAAGGCTTCCCTTGAGCAGAATTCTGCTTCTAAAGTTCTGGATCCAACCTCTTTATCTATTACTTGTTGAACTAAATAATTTTGATCAGTTATTCTTGGAGAAATGATCAAGTATAGCTTCTTTTTTCTGTTGAAAATAAATCTGGACTGTCTCTTAAGAATTACTAGCTTCTTTACTGCATAACATATTTTGAATCAAAGAATCAAGGGACAGAGAGGCTACAAAGCTGTATTCAGATGAACATAATAGATTCCTGGACATGGAACAGTTAAGTTTATGAAAGAAAGGCAGAATATAAATGTAACAAATAATGTAATCTAGCAGGGATATATAATTGTTTTTCAGGCTATTCATAACCATATTAGTTTGGCAGATAGTGATGTGTGGTGATTGAATGAGTGTATTTGGTTTTGTGGATCACATATTGGACAGGCCTGAGAAGCAGAGTCATATGATTAGTATTGGGAATTGGCTACCACAGTTGTCTAGTGTGGGGTTGACACACATTGAATTCCTTTCAGGTCTGTGTCTGTATTTTGATATGAATTATTCATCAGGGAAGAAGATCAACATATGGTTGTTCAGCACTTGAAAAATAAAGAAAAGGTGCTTTGGAGCATACAGGCAGCTGAGCATAACAATTGTTTGTGACTCTTGCAAGCAAATGTGTCTTTTCCTGGGATTGTGAGAATGCCCCATTATCTCAGGAAAAGACACAGCTGCTGTAAAGAGTTGCAGACAGATGCTATGCTTGCTCCATGCTTACTCTTTTTAGGAATCAAATAAAAAGCATTTTGTTCCCCTACAAAGAAGATTGTATAAACCCATATTGGCACTGGCCTCTCTGATTTATCCTCTGATTTGACCATACATCAGTGCAGACTGGCCATAGTGTGAGTCAGCACTTAATTTGGACTGCACAGAAGGACCAAGGAGATATGCTGAATATGTTCATGAAATAATCATAGTTATATGGGACCACTTGATGAAGATACATGGAAAAGAGTGGACCCAACATACTTGTTTCTTGTTTCAGTCAAGTGAACTTAACCATGTGGTGGGAAGATTAGATTTTTTTAAAAATCCTGTCTTTATTATATGTATAAATAAATAACTCAAAGCAGCGAACATATCTATGACTCCTTCTTCCTCCTATTTTCCCCACAACAACTCTGTGAGGTGAATGAGGTTGAGAGAGAATGAATGGCTCAGAATCACCTATATGGTTTTCATGACTAAGGCAGGATTAGAACTCACAATCTCCTGGTTTATAGCCTGGTCCTCAGCTACTAGACCACGGGTGTCAGTCTTGCAGCATCACATTGCTGTCACGTGATGTTTCACAACATTTTTCCCTTCATGGAGACAAGGTGGGTGTGGCCTGTGTGTGGTGCATCTGGCCTGCAGGCCGCCAGTTTGACAACCCTCCTCTAGACCAAATTGGTTCTAGCTACTAAGGGAAATTACAACTGTGCCAACGAACTTATTTTAACTTTCCTTTCTTTCATAGACCTGGTTGCAAAGTTACTATTTAATTCCTGTCGTAATTGTGAACGGTTGTTAAATAAGTTTGTTATTAAATAAAGACAACCTACATTTAAAAAAAGAACAAATACAAATCTTTCTCTCCATTAAATCTAATGCTCTTTGATGCTTTGAAACTGAGTGCCTTTATGATAGAAATCTCTCTCTCTCTCCCTCCCTCCCTCCTCCCCCCTCTCTATGTATTTGTGTGTTGGTGTGTATGTAGTGAAAGAGAGAAAACAGGGTTTCTAAATTAAGATTTTTATTTCCTCACCTAAGGGTAATGATTTTTGTTATTTTGGGTATAGTGAATTCTCAGACCCAGCATGAAACCATAAATGTTATTTTAATATCCCAAAATATTATGGAAACAAGATCATTTCTTTTCTACAGACAGTTCAAAAAGAAAACTAAAAATTCACTACTTTGTATGTTCACAGCACCTGCAGATTTAATTAAACCTTTCCTTCCATATAATAACAATAATTATAACTGAAAAACCTAAAAGAATAAGATCTCTAAGCAGTGCTTTAAGTGCTTGCAATAAGAAAAACTGTTTAAAATGGAAGCCAAGAAGTAATTACACATCTCAAGATTATCTTTTAAAAAAAGCAATTTTGCAAAACATACATGTAGATTATAAGAGACAAATATTAAGTTTGAAGTGCTGTAAGTGAATATGAGTTATTTGGTGTTTGTAATTCGGAGACTCATTTGCTGACAAATCAGCAGTAAAGATTAAAACCTGTGTTCTATGATTCAGGAATACAGATTGACTTGAATGAAAAATGGAAAACAAAACTGCTTTTTTAATGTTAATTCATGGCACAAATTCCAAATTTAGAAGCAAATTTTATTTCAGCAGGGATCTTTCATACAAAGACCCAGAGACCCATTTTCCAACTGAAAGTGGAGAGGAAGCATAAATTTAGTTGTGGGACAGGCAACCTGGTACCTATCAGATATCACATAACATCAGTCAATAGGATCAAGGGATAGGGATGATAAAAGTCAAAAACTCAAACATCTGTCAGATACTACTGTTGCCCACTACAAAGCATTACTGAGTAAATAAATGTCAGGCTTTTTCTGATAACCTGTACATGAAATATTTTTTTTCTTGAGGATTCATTGTTATTGAAACACATGCAAATATTGTAGCATGCAGTTCTCTTGGCAAGCTTTCAGCTAGCCATGCTCTTTTGAACCATAATCTATACCAGGAGTCCCCAACCACCAGGCCCTGGACCGGTACCAGTCTGTGGATCATTTTGTACCAGGCCACAAAGAATGAATAATCGTGATTAAAATATATATTTTATATTAGCTAAAGCTAAGAAGCCCTTTACTATTGGGGAAGAATTGATTTTGCCGGTCCTTGAAAAAGTGTTTCTCCATAAAACTGGTCCTTGGTACAAAAAAGGTTGGGGACCACTGATCTATATCATTTTCTGTTCCACTTTTTTCCAGTTTTTTCTCCATGCAATAATATCAACAAGTGTTCCATGCAGAGGTGGGATGCAAATATTTTTACTACTGATTCTGTGGGCGTGGCTAGGTGGGTGTGACCATGTGACTGGGTGGGCATGGCGTCTTTCTTTTTTTGCAGCAGCAGCCTCCATGTTCTCCCATGAGCTGTTCAGAGCATCCAGAAGTGGGAGGTGCTTCAGTCTCTTCTGGAAAGGCTGGGCTTAAAACTCTGGGATGTCCCTCCTCCTCCATGGAACACTTACCCAGCATCCCCCAGTTTTAGCTCAGCCTTCGTGGTAAGAGGTTGTGCAGTCCCTGACTAGGCTCTTGTCTAATTCAGGTTTGCTCTTTAAAACCCGTTCCCATCTAATTCGATTTTTTCAGGCTTTCCCCTAGATCGTTTCACAAACAAGAAAATCAATTAGAATAAAGCAGTTTTGCCTCATAGATAGCGGAGCCTGTCACTCTACAGGCAGCTTGAGGCTACCGCCTCAGGAAACTGCCTTATCTAGCCTTCCGATCGTCCACCTGCGATCGGAATGGAACTCTCACAGCCACGGCTTTCTTTGCCTGGCTGTTTCTCCTGAGAGCAGCTTTCAGATTGCGAGTTAGAGCAACATCAGCAATGGCTCATCAGACGGTTTAGGATTAGCTTCGGTGATTCCGCTTCCCGCCCTTTTCAACGGCTTTCTCAATTTCCCGCCTAATTGCCACAGCCTCCTTTTTCTCGCTGGTTTCCCTTGCTGGGGACCGAGAAAGTAATTGCCACAGCCTCCCTTTTCTCGCTGGTTTCCCTTGCTGGGGACCAAGATATTAGCTTTCCATTGTGCCTTCCCTGGATTTAGCTATTCCTCTGGCTAACATTACACTAACCAGCTGCTCATTAATCAGGCATTTCTTTTCATTTGCCTTTGGATCTTTTATTCAGACGGAAAGGGTGACTGACATATATATTGCAGAACGTTTATTTCTGACAGGCAAGGAGGCATATCAGAGCCTGTAATAGCTGGTTTCCCTTGCTGGGGACCAGAGATCCGGAGTTTTTTCTCTCACTCGAAGCACTTGGGGGTTTCCCTTGCTGGGGACCCTTAGATACTGTTCACCATTCAGACTGTTCTACCTATAGAAATTTAAATAACCACAATATTAATAATAATCATAATATTTTTTTTGAAAAAAACAATCAAATTTACATTCAGAGGCAGACAATCCATCATACACAATGGAACGTGACAACGCTTTCCGCTCCAGGCCCAGTAAGTCCTGAGACAAGCCAGTGGGCCCCAAAAAGGTCTCTAAGGCGGCAGATAAGGATGCCCATAGACGGCACCTAGCTTTGGAAAGGCAATTGCAAAAACGGGCCAGGGAGGCAGACAAGATGGCTATGACACAGCAATCGGATCAGAACCCAAATCCATTGATGGGGCCCTTGGACTTATCTACCCAGCCCAGACAGGCTGTTTCTGGACAACCCCCCTTAGTCACATCTCCACTGAGCACTGCCTGGCCAATTTCAGAGGCAACCTTCACACCTACGGCTGCCAGTCTAAGACAGGAAGAGGGGTTACCTGAGACTATCCCCATTGAAATGAGGCAATGGATGGAGATGGCGATTCAAAGGGACATTGCGGCTGGATTTCAGCAATCCATCAGGACCAGACACTTCTCAACCGCTTCGGATGCGGGACCCCTGTCCGCTCGATCTTTTGAGCATACCCAACAACATCAATCTCAGGTATTCCCCAATATTCCTAACTTATCAGCCCAGGGCCTTCAGGAGGAAGTGGAATTTGAGGACCAGGAGGTTTCCATGAAAGGGGAGTCAATCCATCAGATGGACTTGGGGCTGTCAGAGGCTGACCCACTAGAACAGGGAATGTCAGTTGATAAAGGCCTCATTCCAGACCAACCTGCTTTTTCTGGCCTTTTTCGACCGCACCTCTTTAAATCTTTACTATTCAAGGCAAAGAACACCACTAAACTAGGCTCATCAGAACCTCATCCATTGCCAACAGGGTCTCAGGACGAATCCAAGGACCTAATATTCTCACAACCGGCTAATGAGGCAGAAACTATCCCTGTCCCTTGTATGTTTGCTGAATTAGTACAAAGTCAATGGGCATCAGCAGCATCATATTTAGCCCCAACAGGGTACGATAAGTGATATTTCAATTTGGCAAATTTTTGCAAATTTTCTAAAAACGCCAGAGGTGGATGAACCCATAGTGGCACTGGCCTCTTCTTCCACCTTTCCTAATGAGGCCGAGGAAGCCCTGAGACCGGAAGACAAGAACAGAGTTAGCACTACATAGGGCACACGTTTCTGATGCCTGGGCTATTAGGGCAGCTACAGCTGTGTCCTTTTTTACACGTTCCTCCCTCCGATGGCTCTCCCACCTGAGGGATATATTGCCGGCATCAAATGTCAGAGCCCACCAGGACATAGCTAAAATTATTGCAGCCGCAGAATTCTCCGCCGACACCACATTTAACGCAGTCAAATTGTCGTCTTGGGCCATAGCATCTCACGTATCAGCACAGAGACTGCGATGGCTCAGACATTGGCAGGCAGACACCAAGCATAAATGCAAATTGGCATCAGCCCCATTATCGAGGGATAAATTATTTGGCAGTGTCTTGGAGCCCCTCCTTATAGAGAACAAAACCAAGAAAAAAGTGCTTCCCCCTCTTTTTCAGAGGTCTGAAAACAGAACGCCCCAGTCGTTTCGAAGGGGTTCCTTTTGGTCCTACTATCAGGGCCCCTACGTTCCCAGATCTCAGAGAACATCAGGCTACAGGCCCAGCTTCAGACAGGATAGACCTGAATCTTCCGATAGAGGTCAGCGGGGAGGTCAAAAGAGAAGAAACCCCAGAGGCACTAGAGGCCAATTTTTTCGCCATCTCAAGTGAGCCCTTGGCAGCAGTTCCCATTGGTGGGTGACTGAAATTGTTTGCTGAGCAATGGGACATTTCCACCTCTGATGTGTGGGTCAGGGACATTGTAAGGTTCGGTTTGGCGCTAGAGTTTCAATCCCCCCCCCAACTTTTTCATTAGGAGTCCAAGGTCCACGGACCCCATTAAGAGGGCATTGATGCAGGAGGCTATCAATCATCTTCTGCATATTCACGCCATTAGAGAGGTCCCATCTGAACAGCAGAGTCAAGGCTGTTACTCTCTTTTGCTTGTGGTTCCAAAATTTCAGGGGGCTGAAGGGCAATTCTGGACCTCAAACGTCTGAACAAATCATTGATTTATCGAAAATTCAAGATGACAATTCTCCAGTCTATTCTGCTCAGCCTCAGAGAGAACGATGCCATGACCTCTATAGATCTCACAGAGGCTTATCTGCATATACCAATTAGACCTGCTCACTACAAATATCTTAGATTCTGCTATTGTGATCGGCACTACGAATATATCGCCCTGCCATTTGGTCTCGCTTCGGCCCCTAGGACTTTTACCAAGGTCCTTACAGCCTTGGCTACCTCACTCAGGATCAAATCTGTTCATTTACAATGCTATCTGGATGATACTTTAATTTTGTCATCTTCCAGACATCAAGCAAAATTGGACACCAAGATCACTCTGGAGACCCTTCAGAGTCATGGTTTTTCCATAAATTGGGATAAAAGCCTCAACTAGATTAGTTCATTTAGCGGCAGTAATAGATACCATGGAGGGCAAGGTCTTTCTATCTCAGGACAGATTAAACAGTATCCAGACTTTGGCTAAAGAGATCAGAGCATTTAAGAGGATTTCCCTGGCATTGCTGTCTCAATTGTTAGGGAAACTGATTTCTTGTATTTCCATTGTGCCTTGGGCTTGGTTCCATTCTAGAGAGCTGCAATGGTTCCTGCTACCCTTCCAGTGATCCGGAAGGGCCACTTCCAACGTCTGGATAAAGGTACCACACAGTGTTCTCCAATCTCCTCTGGTGGTCGGAAAAAACAATAAACAAGGGGTGTCATTTCAAGGAACCTCGCAGGGCAACGATCACAACCGATGCCAGCCTGGTAGGATGGGGAGCTCATTTCCAATCCCTCACCGCACAGGGAATTTAGACTATTTCCAAACAATCACAAAACATCAACCTGTTGGAGCTGTGAACAGTTCCCCTGGCATTACACAGCTTTATACCCCTTGTCCAATCACGCCATGTTTTGGTCTTGACAGAGAATATCACAACCAAGGCTCACATAAACAGACAGGGGGGAACCCATTCCAAACTTCTGATGCTGGAGGTGGCCAAGTTGTTCAAGTGGGCTGAGACCAATCTGCTTTCCCTCAAGGCAGAACACATAGCAGGGGCCTTCAAACACACAAGAGGACTGGCTCAGCAGGGGCAAAATAGATCAGGCAGAGTGGCGCATACACCCATCTGCCTTTTAGGAAGCAGTGCGGAGGTTTGGGCAACCGGTGATTGATCTATTTGTCTCTCCTCTCAACGCCCAATTTTCCCGCTATATTTCAAGGTACCCAACTCGGGGCAGAGGCCGTCAATGCCCTGCGATGTCAGTGGCCTCCCGGGCTTTTATATGCGTTTCCTCCACTCCCGGTAATACCCAGGTTGATCCAGAAGTTATTGGAGGAATGAGCGGAATTGATATTGGTCACCCCTTACTGGCCCAGGTGAACATGGTTTGCAGATTTGCAGAACCTATTGAGAGAACAGCCTTGGAAAATTCCACTGTCAAAGGTTTCCCTCTCCCAAGGGCCAATACTTCACCCGAACCCATATGGCTAGCCATATGGAGGTTGAGCGGAGCCATTTAAGGGCCGAACAGATTTCAGAGGATGCTATTGCCACCATTCAAGCATCCAGACGGTCCTCAACAAATCGTATATATGAGGCCACATGGTCCGCCTTTTGTCGCTGGGGCCAGGGGTCTAAAATCGACCCAACTGCCTCATCAATAGGACAATTACTGGATTTTTTCCAGGAGTGGTTGAGCAAGGGCATATCTCCAAATACTTTACGCAGACAGGTGGCAGCTTTAGCCTGAGTGATAGCCTGGGGTGACCTCCGTTCCATAGCGCACCATCCAAATGTCAGCAGCTTTCATCAAGGTGCCGCAAACTTACGACCTCCTGTAATTCACTGCTATCCCACCTGGGATCTCAACAAGGTGTTAAACGCACTTACAGCTGGCCCATTCAAGCCTTTTAGATCCACTAGTCTTAAATTCCTGACATATCAAGTGGCCTTCCTAATTGCAATCACATCAGCTAGGAGAATTTCTGAATTGGCGGCATTGTCAATGAGAAAGGATCTGTGCGTGTTTCATGCGGACAGAGTGATTCTCTGATTGGATCCATCATTCATTCCTAAAGTAAATTCAGCCTTCCACAGAGCGCAGGAGTTGGTTCTTCCAAATTTTTGTCCGAAACCATCTCATAGACTGGATCATCAATGGCATCAACTTGACATTTGAAGGGCCTTAAGCATCTATCTCGACTGCACGACGGCATTTTAAAAATCTGAGACTCTATTCCTATCCTTCAACCCATCCACTTTAGGGCAAAAGGCGTCATCCCACGACCATTGGTAGATAGTTGAGATCTACCATAGCTAAAAGTTACGAATGCCAGTCTATCTCAGTTCCTAAGGGCATTACAGCCCACTCAACAAGGAGTGCGGCAACATCAGCAACATGGGCCACAAGGATTTCCATTGACAAAATTTCCAGAGTGGCAGCTTGGGCTTCACCATGTCCCTTTGTCAAAAATTATAAAATTGATGTCTATGCCTCAGCAGATACTTCATTTGGCAGAAGAATCCTGCAGAGGGTCCACAGAGTTTAGGAGTGGATTTTGATGCAGACGGAGTCCCTCCCTAAGGACAGGCCAAGCTTTGGTATGTCCCACTTCTGGATGCTCTGAACAGCTCATGGGAGAAAGGGCATTGGTACTTACCTGATACGCCCTTTCTCTGTGAGCTGTGAAGAGCATCCAGTCCCACCCATTTCTTTCCGTCTGGTGGGGTTCCGTTCCAGTCAGGGATCTAGGTTAGGTGATGAGTTCCGGACTTTGGCACTCAGTCTTTGCAAAACTGGGGGACACTGAGGAGGAGTTCCGTGGAGGAGGAGGAGCGTCCTAGAGTATTAAGCCCAGCCTTTCCAAAAGAGACTGAAGCACCTCCCACTTCTTGATGCTTTTCACAGCTCACAGAGAACAGGTGTATCAGGTAAGTACCAACACCTTTTCTGTCTTATTTGCCTCTTATTTGCCTCAGGGAAGCCTCCCGGGATGCCGTTTTTTCTTCCAGGAGGCTTCCCTGAGGCCCAGGAGGCCCAAAACAGAGTGTGGGGGCCCCACACACACTATTTCTTCTGCCTCCTGGACCTCAGAGAAGGCTTCTGGGCAAAGCGGTAAGATTGCGAGGGAGACACTGGTTTGGCAGAATGGTAACATTTTTTACTATCGGTTTGCCTGAACTGGGCCAAACCGGTAGAATACAACCACTGGTTCCATGACCACTGAGCACACTTTATCGTAAATCAATTAGCTTTGGATTCCCCACTTTCACTTCTCAGAATCATGTTTGTAATTTTTCAATTTCTGCAAAGTTGAGTTTTTCCCAGACATAGTACTTAAATTTAATATCTTGTGTTTGAGTTTTGCCCTAACCACCAAATATATCCATATCTGGAGGTTAAGAAGTGGTAGGAATTATATCTGCTTAATACCTATGAATAAAACAAGTAAAATCATTAAACTCAGAAATATACATTTCACTCTTTTTATTTAATAAATATATATTGCAACAGCAAGCACTTCTTTTCATAAAATAATCTGTGTTTTTAATCAGTAAACAAACTTTTCCAAAAATGTTATGAGATTTCAGATTTATATATTTAGATGTTAAATTCTATTTCCACAGACATTTTTATTCTTATGATAGATACTTCTATTAATAGTTAGCAGGAGGCAGCTTTCCAATTTATGGAAACATAGGAGTGAGGCTCCTTGAACTAAATAGAGTATTTTAAGTTTGTTTGGGTGGAATTGCTTGTGCCCATTGCCTAAAAGCATTAAAGAACAGATTTTGATTGTGCATTATCAGCTGATGATTAGCATCTGTTAGGGGAAATAAGCAGTTTATTAAGCTTCACTGTACAGATGGCAATTGGAAGGATTCGGATGTAAACTGAATTTTCTGTGCTGTCATTTTATTACTCAGAGCAGCTGGTTTTATTAGTCAAATAGCAGTAGTATGTTTAAATAAACCTTGAGAATTCCTGTTAGTCGCTAATGTTTAGGAGGTGCCAAAAGCATCCAAAGGAATTGTTGTTTACAACAAAGTTTCTGCAACTTGTTTAAGGGATAAATATGTTAAATAAGGCTATAAATTTCAGGCAGATGGCTTTAAATGTTAATTTGCTGGAACAGCAATTGCTTTTTTTTTTTTTTTGCTTATTTTTTAAAAATCATATAAGCAGCATTTCGGTTCTTAAAGAAATAAATTCTGGTTTCCTGAATGCAAGTAGAGATACATAAACTACACATTGAAAATTATTCCCAAAGAGAGACATAATTTAAATCTTAAACAGACTTGAGCATAATAAACTCTATCTCTCCATTTACATTAACCAAACAAACATGAAATTGAGAATTTGCATTTACAAAGGTAATATGCCTTAGCAATGTATATTTATCTACTCAGAATAAATCGAACTGTATTAGATGTCAGTCTACAGTTTGGTCTGGATTCCTTGATATGATGTTTCTGGGTATCTCTTTTGCTACCTACTGGGAACCCTGTCCTCGGTATGACCCAATACTCCTGACAGACCACAGCTAGGATATAGAATATGGATTCACAAGTGCATTTGTGTCCATTGGCCAAAACATTGGAGATCTTCAGCTAGATAATTGTTGACCCAGAACCCAGGGAGTTCTTGCTTCTGTCTTTCATCTAACAAGTAAGATCAAAATACAAAATCAAAATAAGTGAGGGGAAATGTAACTTTCATGATTCGAATTATATTCAATTGACACCACCATCTTAATTCTCAGAATAGGATGTTTCCTGCTTATTTGGAAATAAGACTCTTTATGTGACCATCTAACTGATCATGATTACAGAATGTTTTTCCAAACAACAAGGACAAAAATGTGGGTCATCTTTCATTTGTATGGTGGGCATCATGGACTATAGCTCCAAACACCCCAGTTTTAATTACACATCAGGGACTTACCTGGAAAATTCATGCTTGAGAGAGTACAAAATGAAATATGAAGACAAATACATATTAAATGTACAGAAATATCAAATTCATTATTATTGCTCAAAACACACACACACAAACCCAGACTGTCAGTCTTTAGCTGTTGAAGGAAATGGTTTGATATGTTATTGAACTGATGAATGTCTGTTTTTTGAAGACATGGCACAAAGGCTGTACAACTGTACATTTAAAATCACAAACATTTTCATGACATCTCCGAGACCAGTAAATGCCTTATTACATTTTTGTGGATCACCACTGGGATGCTGAAAACATTTGAAAAAGCAGTAATAGCAAACCAGTTCTACTAAACCCTGCTAAAACCTGTATAAACCACCTTCAAGTCAGCCCTGTATAAACCACCTTTAAGTCAGCCTTGACTTGGATGGCTGCAACTGCAGCCATCCAAGTCAAGGCTGACTTGAAGGTGGTTTAATCATCACTTTCAGATGCATGAAGTAAAACTTTGTTGGTTTTGTTATAAAAAGCTAATATATCATTTCTGTTGGGAACTTTACAGAAACTAAAGCAATACAAGTCCTAGTCACCTACTCACTAAAGGAGACAAAATAAATAATTCATCACTATTTTGCTTTCTATTTTTGGATCACTAGGTTGTTCTTGATCCTGCTGTCAAAATATATGCCATGTTAGTCGGTTCCTGTCCGCAGAATGGGAAGGGGATAATTTCCCTCTCTTGCAGCCCTTTCCTCATCCATCCTTACATTTATTTTGATGGGTTGGGGACCCTTTTCCAAAGGTTTTGTGGGATAGGGAGATACTTCAGTAAGATAAGAGATTTCAGGAAAAAAGCTACAACAATGTTTGTACATTTCAGCAGCACCTATTGCTTTTGGCAATAGGTTGACAATTATTTTCAGGATGTTTTTACCAATCCAAAGAATCAATGCAGACAAATAATACATTTTGATTGCTCTTAAAGGATCATTTCTGTTGTTAGTATTATTGCTATAGTGAGATTATACTGTGCCATCTCACAGTTCTTTATTGGGATACTTCATTTTTGACACATCAGCATGTATGAATCTCTCCCGCAGTTTTGCTTTCTTGTCTGATTCTGACAAACCATATATGACAAATTTTCTGAAATGTCATAATATCAGGTCATCAGTCAGAAAGCTGTGGATTTAAAAGCAATTCTTCAATAATAAAAGTATAAAAGGCAAATAGAAAAGTATTGTTGCTGAATGCTATTTATGATGGAAATTTGTTGCAGAATGCTACTTGTGACTGTTAAAAATGAAAGTCTGCATCAGAATGCTGGACTCTTCACTCCTCCATTTATCTGCCTGAGAATTACATTTGTAATTTCATTTATCTTCTTGGAATCACAGTAGTTGAGGTGGCAATACTGCTTTATTGGTTTCTATTGAGATCTGAAGAACTAAGGATAGAAAATGGAAACAGCACATAGCAGCACATCGCAAATGGGTTCCATATGTGGCATTACTTTTAAAATCTTGGGACATTGAAGGTACTTTTAAAAAAACAGACATGGGAGGTTATTCCTAAGAGAAGCTTACACTGAGAACTGATGCTGCTCAAAGCTTCAGTTTAGATAGCCTGGGTGGCCTAATTATGCAGTGTAAGGTGCATCCAAATCTGGAGGATAATCTGTGGCATCAACAAATATGTGTAGATTGCAAAAAAGAGATGCCTCTGCTCACTTTTGAAAGAGCCTGTCATCATCGTCATCTCATTATAGACCGCAATGTGTCAGCAATGAATAGCAATATATGGACTGGTGTAAAACTGGCACATTTTACTGTCTCATTAGTGGGACCATATTCTAGATGATTTTGTTTTCAGGGTAAAAAATATACCAGACATCTTTTTTCATATTCAACTGTCCTATATATCCAGGGCTTTTATATTTCATATTTCCCCTAATACTAGCATATAGTATTATAAGCTGTGCTTATAATAGCATAGCTGCTAATATAAAGTCCCCAAGATACTTTACAACATAAATTTCCCTGAGGTTGTACCTTGTTAATACATTTCTCTAAGGCATGCTCTTTAGACATCTGTTTCTCCAGTGTAAGCTCTCTCTTTTTTAACATAAGGATTCCTTTTTGCATTTCAGTTTCAGAAAAACATTCTTTTTCAGGCGCATTCTTCCTGAACAATGTGTGGTGTATGGAGATTTTTATGAGACTAATGAAGTTCAAGCATTATTACCATTGCCTTAGTTCCAGCAGAGTCTCTTCTGGCCAATCTCTAAAGCTACACCAAAACATATTTCTGTCCTAGCCAAATAGCAAATGTACCCACTTCATTACAACCCATATTGCCCGTGCCCAAGTCGAGACTGGTGTTAACGAAGGCCATTCAAGATCTTTTTGCATTCAAAGCAGAGTTATTGACTATGTTGTGATTATCAAACTGTCATGTGAAGCAAATGTTTCATTTGGCCTAATGGTAGAGCCAGCCCTGAATGTTTTCGAATAGCCGATTTGATAGAAATCCCTGGTAAAGTTCTTTTAAATACAAGGGCTATGTTGCAGAAGACATTTTAGTTACAGTGAAAAGCTGTAATTGAGACAAGCACAAATAATCCTTGACTTATAACAATTCACTTGGTGACCATTCAAAGTTACAGTGGCACTGAAAATAGTGACTCTGACCAGTTTTCACACTTATGACCATTGCAGCATCAAAATTTAGACACTTGCATGTCTGGTATGTCTGCATGTCTTGCAACTAGCATGCATTTATGACGGTTGTAATGTTCCGGGCTCACGGGACCACCTTTTGTGACCTACTGACAGAGAGTCAATGGGGAAATCAGATTCATTTTTAACAACCATGTTAAGCCCCTGTCACACTGCACCAACGGATGGAAAGAGGATGTAAAACGGAGAAAAACACTTACCATCCGTTGGTTAATGGGATGCTTCCGTTCTGTACTCACTGCCTCCATTTTGCTTCCTCTCTATCCGTCCAGCATCTGTCTATTGACATTTCATCCGCTCAAAAGGTTTTGAGCTGCTCAAAACTTTTGAGCGGAAAATGTATCCAATGTGTCCGTTCTGCATCCGCTAGGCATACGGGGGACATCTGTTATGCATCCGTTATGCATCCGCTATATCCGCTAGGCATCCACTGCGCATCCATGCAACTCAAATCTGCTCCAGCGGTAAACGGACGCAGGGAGGAAGCGGAACGGACACGGAACGGACGCGCAGTGTTAGTAGCATGGACGGAGAAAGGATGAAAGCAGATGCAGCATGCAAAGAAAGCATTTAAAATGGAAAAAACATTCGCAGAGGGGACCTATCTCGGATATTAAGGATGTTTAGAGGATGCCTAGAGGATGCAAAGGGACACATAGGGGAAAACCTATATTGCCTATAAAAAGGGAGAGCAACTCACCTGGATCTCACTTTCAGACCAGCAGCCCAACTGTGCAGACCTCTGCAGCCTTCATCTGCCTCTTGCTCTTCCACAGCATCCAGTCATGTCCACCATGGATCGTAACAAACTCCTTTTGGTAGCCACCATCGTTCTGCAACAGTGCGAAGCCATCTACAGGGTCTGTGAACTCTACTACGGGAAGAAAAGGAGGCGGCCAAAAAGCGTCTGGGTCCGAAGATGGATCGGGAGAAGAGCAGAGTACGGACTGTACAACAAGCTGATGGTGGAGCTCAGGAATGAAGGCATTCGTGCATTCCAGAACTTCATGAGAATGCCTCCAGCCATGTTTGACGAAGTTGTGCAGCGGCTGACACCCAGGTTGACCAAGCAGAGCACCAAATTCTGCCCCAGCCTGGACCCTGGGCTCAAGGTGGCACTGACTCTGTGCTACCTGGCCTCAGGGACCACCTACAGGAGCATGCAGTATGGCTGGAGGGTGCCACACAACACCATCAGCATTGTGGTCAGAGAAGTGGTGCAGGCCATCATCGAAGAATACCTGGAGGAGCTCCCCCAGTGCCCCTCCACTGAAGAAGGATGGAAGAAAGTTGCAGAGCAGTGGTATCAGAGGTGGAACTTCCCCCACACCGATGGAGCCATAGATGGCAAGCACGTGGCCTGCAAAGTACCAGCCAAGATGGGGTCCACTTATTTCAACTACAAGGGCTTCTTCAGCATCGTCCTCTTCGCCATGGTCGATGCTGACTACAAGTTCATGTACATCGATGCTTCAGGCAACGGCTCATGTTCAGATGCCCAGGTATACAACGCCAGTCATCTCAAGGAGGGGCTGGAACGCAACCTAATCATGGTCTTCCCAGATCCAGACCCCCTGCCCAACGACACACAAGATGTGCCCTACTTCATCGTGGGGGATGACGCCTTCTCCCTCAGAACCTACCTCATGAAGCCATACACTTCCAGACTCCTGACCCGTGAAGAGAGGATCTTCAACTACAGGCTGTCCAGGGCAAGGCGGGTGGTGGAGAACACCTTTGGCATCCTGGCCAACAGGTTCCAGGTACTTCTCACCACCATGCAGCATCGCCCACAGACCGTGAGGAGGATCGTGGAAGCTTGCTGCATCCTGCACAATCTCATGCGCACCCGCTACCCAGTCTTGCAGAACAGGCTCGTGGACCTCCAACAAGGCAATGGGGACATGGAGCCTGGGGAATGGAGGCAAGGGCAAATCCGGATAGACACTGAGGATGTGCAAGGCCCCAACAGAGCCTCATGTGAAGGGAAGAAGCAGCGCAACCTCCTGAAACACTGGTGCAACTCCCCAGCTGGAGCAGTGGAGTAGCAAGACAGGATGGTAGATGATTAATGGATGCTTCCTTCAGCCTGTCTCATCACACGGAGGAGCAGTGTAATGGGGCTGTCTGGTCTGCAGCTGGGTGAGGACTGGCGTGGGTGGCATCTGTGGCGTGGGTGGCGTCAGTGGCATCGGTGGCATCAGTGGAACTGGTGGCAACGGTGTCGTCCGATGACTCTGTGCCTGGACTGGGAAAGGCTTCTGCCTGTGCTGCTGGACCTCCTGGTAGCTGTAGCCTTGGTAGGTGAGGGGCTGTGGGAAGCCTTGGAATGGGAGGGACATCACCTGTGGTGGAGGAGCAGACCTGGACTGGGTGGGAGCAGGTGCCTCTGGGTCTGGAGGGTTGTGAAGCAGCTCGGTGATCCGGTCCTTCACCACCTGGTACTGGGGTTCCTCCATGTCCGTGAGGGTCTGGTTGACATATGTGAGGAAGGGCTTGCAGTTGGAGGGTGAGGAGTCGGTGTGGACCAGCTGAGAGAGGAGATCTATGCTGGTCCGGATGGTGTCCCTGATCTCCAGCAGGACAGTGTGGCTCTGCCCCTCCTGTCTGGCTCTCTGCCTTTCTGTGGAGGTGGAGCTGGGGGTGGATGCGGGTAGGGCTGTGGTGGACGTGCCATCTCCTTTCTCCCACTGCACCAGAGAGTCCTCCACGCGCTCCACCACAGTTAAAACAGCTATCTGCGGGTTCTCCACCGTGGGACGCTCCACAGAAACTTGCCTGGAGACAGGAGCTGACTCTCGGCCAGAAGAGGACTGGCTCTCAGCAGGCTGCCTGAGAGAGAGGGTCATGAGAGGGGCTGCTGCTGCTCCTCGGTGGCGGATCTCACCCTCCATGAAGCTGCACCTGGCCATGACGTAGGTCTCTCTGTCCGTCAGCTTAACCGTGGTCTGGCCAGATTTCTTGAGGTGCAGCTTCCCCTACCAGGTGTGCATATGTTTCCACCAGCCGAGGAGCACATCCGATGTGTAGCCCAGACTCTCCGCCTTCTCTCTCCAAGCAGCCTGCTTCCTTTTGGTGTCCCTGTAGAGCTGGTGTCCCTTCCGCCATAGATAGTCATTCTCTCTCAGCCACTCCAGCACCTCATCCTCGTGTTCCTCCTCAATGGAGTATTGCCTCCTCTCCCGTTCCGGCATATGCCTCTTCCTCCCTTGGCAGGACCAGATGGGCCCTCATCAGAGGGGCTTCCAGGTTGTAGGGGCTGCTCCTCCACAACACCAGCAGCACCAGCACCAGCAGGACCAGGATCAGCAGCAGCAGAGTAAGCACCAGCAGCGCCAGCAGCACCAGGAGCACGAGCAGGACCAGGAACATGAGCAGGACCAGCAGGACAAGCAGGACCAGCAGGACGAGCAAGACCAGGAGCACCAGCAGGACCAGCAGGACGAGGAGCAGCTTCAGCAGAGTAAGCACCAGCAGAAGTACCACCGCCAGGAGCAGCCTCAGCAGAGTAAGCACGAGCAGAAGCACCACTGTTAGAAGCAGCATCAGCAAAGTAAGCACCAGCAGAAGCACCACCGCCAGAAGCAGCAGCATCAGCTCCTCCAGAAGCAGAAGCAGCAGAAGCCCCAGCCGCAGAAGGGCGAGCCCGTGCTACAGAAGCCCCAGCAGAAGCAGAGTGAGGGCCAGGGGGTGGGAGGGTGGCCCTGTCTCTCTTGCCAGGGCTGGCAGCAGATGGCTGAGGCCTTCTCTTCTTCCCCATGGTTGTGGTGTTGCTGGCTGGCAGGAAGGCTGGCAGGCAGGCAGGCACCAAGGCTGGCAGACAGCAAGGTTGACAGGGAGGCTGGCAGGCAGGCAGACAGCAAGGCTGGCAGGGAGGATGGCAGGCAGCAAGGCTGGCAGGCAGGTATGCAGGCAGGTATGCAGGCTGGCAAGGCACTCGATGTGTCTGGATGCAGGTCTTTCCTCTGAATGGTGACCTGCTTGGGAGCTGCTTCACTTTATATCTGTGGGGCTGATGCAATACACCCCCCCCCGCATGCGCAGTGAACGCTAGGCATCCGCTCGGCTTCCGCTACGCATCCGCTAGGCTTTCGCTACGCATCCGCTCTGCATCCGCTCTTTCCGTTCCGCGTCCGCTTTGCTGAGGTCCCCCGGAAGCCTAGCGGATGTGCCATCCGCTTCCATCCGCTAGGCTTCCGTTCCGCATCCGCTTTCCATCCGCTCTGCGTCCTCCCCCCGTCCATTCCTTTCCGTGTTATCCGCTCTGTTTATGCAAATTTTTGCCCCTTTTGAGAGCGGATAACAACGGATGGAACATTTTTCTCGTCTGCTGTGTCCTTTTTACAAACGTTTTGCATCTGTTGGGCAGTGTGACAGGGCCTTTACTAATTTAACAAGTGCAGTGAGACTTACTGAGCAATTGTGGCAAGAAAAGTCGTAAGATGGGGCAAAACTCTTTAACAACTTTCTCACTTAGCAATGGACATTTTGGGCCCAATTATGATCATAAGTCGAGGACTACCTGTAATGCATTTCCGATGGTGGACTACAGTGTCAGGGTTAGCTCTGCTATTTCTGAAACATTCAGCTCAATAAATGCAGTTGATTGAAGAATTATTGTGTAAATATGGCTGGGCTAGAAAGCTTTCTCTCTCCAGGAAGAAAAAGGGCACATGGGCAGAACAGAACAGAAAAGTAGGAAGCATTGTAGCTTTTAAAACTCACATTTTTTTCTTGTGGGCATGAATGTAAAATGGCTCATCACAACCAAATTCATCTCAGCCACATGAAGCTGGGGTGTAGTCTGGAAAAGAGATATGCACGTATCATCTGTTTTAGATATATTACAGAGGTGATGTGAAGGTGAAAGCAGACTTGCAGAATGCTGGAAAATCATTGATATTCCGACTCTGAGACTGTAAATGGCTCTGTGGCAGATGGAGTCTCTGTCAAGGAAGAAAAATGGCAGCTTTGGAGCATTGGAGATGTTTTTCCTAGCAGCTCCCCTCACAGGCTGTGACCTTCCAGTGTTTAAGAGGTATGCTTCTGCTTTAATAAATTGTCCTCTGCTTTTTATTCCTTAAAAGTAGATAAATAGTCGTCATCATAATTCAAGACAAATTGAGCTGTTTCATTATAAAGGGAACATAAGCCTACTTTATTACCTACATGCTTAATATGACAGCTTTTAAGTGTGCTTGCTTTCCTGAATGGAGATAGGAAACCACAGCCTTTTTTTTTTTAAAAAAAAGGCCATAGGATTAAAATTAAGAGACACAAAACCTAATATAAATTAGGTTTTGCTAGGCCCTAGAGCTAGTATTGTATTGGAATACCCTTGAGAGAGAGAACAGAAAATAAGGTATTTAAAAGAACAAGTACAAAAAACTTGGAAAATCTGATCAACAGGGATGGCTGAAATTGTAGCTTTGTGAACATTTTAAGACTTTACCTGATTAACTGCCCACGTTACACCATAATGGATTGTGTTATTCTAGATCAGAGCTAAATGTCAATGTGTTGTATTTCAATGATTTTGATTAAAATGATTGGTAACTATGTGGCTTAATGGAAGAAAGCTGAAAAAGGTCTTCCTACTAAGTGCTATGTTCTATACCAAAAGACTGGAAAAGATTTCGTAGGCGGCAGAATTTAGGTGTCTGGTAGAACAACAATGATGAAATAGTGATACAGGTTATCACTTGACTTACAAGTAAAATTGAGCCCAAAATTTCCATTGCTAAGCAGAACAGTTGTGAAGTTGAGTTTTGCCTCATTTTACAACCTTTTTGTCACAGTTGTTCAGTGAATCATGCAATTGTTAAGTGATTCTGGCTTCTCCCATTTGCTTGTTGGAAGCCAGCTGGACAGGTTAACAATGGTGATCATAGAAATCCTGGACACTGCAACTTTCACAAATATATGCCACTTGCCAAGCGCCTGAATTTTGATCATGTAACCATGGGATGCTGCAGTAGTTGTTAAGTGTGAAAAAAGTTCATAAGCCATTTTTTTTCAGTGCTATTGTAACTAAATGGTTGTAAGCCAAGGACTACTTTTATTTTATAACGAGGACTGTGGCCTTTCATACTTGCATTCTATTTGTTTCATCAATTATCCTCCTTCAACCTCCCATAAACACCTGTGAGGAGGTCAGACTGAAGTTAGCTGATTTCAAGAATAAGTTGATTTTATATTTCTTCTTTATATTTCTATCTGCAGGTAATCCTCAACTTACGACAACAATTGAGTCTGAAATTTTGATTGCAAGGCATTGTTGATTGTAAGTCGAGGCACTATGTGACCGGGCCTAATTTTTTGAACATATTCTATCACATCATTAAGCAAATCACACAGTCGTTAAGTTTATCGTGTGCTTAAACAAACCATGCAGTCATAAGTCCAAAGCCATTCTCCTGAATAGGAATTTTTAAAAATTGTAGTCCCACGACCATAGAATGCCACAACTGGTTTTATATATATATATATGTTACTTGCCAAGTGCCTTAAATGTGATCAGATTACTTGTGGGAGGGTTTTATAATGCTGGAAGTGTTTTATAGGTTATAAAACACCCTTTCAGAGGCAGCTGTAACTTCAATTATAAGTTGAAGACGTATTTTTGTATTTCTGACTCTAAACCCAGAATGGGAGAATAATGTTGCCAAATGCTTAATTCTAAATAAACATTCTGGAGGTTGCCACTTTACTGGGCTTGCGTGAGGAAAACTGTAATCAGACAAGTGTTTAAAATAATTGCACACTAATACCCTTTCTGCCTCTTTTGTATGTTCAATGCCCCATTCAAAGTTGCGGAAGATGTTGAATGAGTGGCACATATGGTCCTTGAAGTTCTGTCAAAGCATCCTCACAGTCATGTGATTATACTTTGGGTGCTTGGCAGCCATATTGTACTTAGGATGTACTTAGTACTTACAGTCATGTGATCGCAGGAGTGGGATTCAAATTTTTTAACAACCGGTTCTATGGGCATGGCTTAGGTGCTGGCGTCCCTTGGTGGTCATGTGACTGGGTGGATGTGGCTTGGTGATCATGTTATTGGCTGGGCGTGGCCAACTCAATATCATTGAGGTACACATCTCCTCACCTGGCCTCTCATGACTGTGGGGATGCTGCAATAGTTGTAAGTGTGAAAAATGGTCATAAGTCACTTTTTTCAGTGCCACTGTAACTTTGAATGGTCACTCCACATAAGCAAAGTACCAGTAAAGGAAGGGAAAAAAACTCCAGAGAAGTTCCTGAGACAGGAAGTCTATTCCTGCCAAGAATGTAATAAGGGTTAAATGGAGAGGCAGTTTCTTTAAGCAACACCAGAATGTTTCCTTCCTGCCTTCCTTACAGGATTAGGCCAGTAATTTCTTCCAACAACCCGTTCTATGAACTGCTTAGAATGTTAATAACTGATTCTAGCGAACAGGTGCAAACTGGTAGAATCCCACCCCTGTGTGATCGCCATTTGCAACTTTCCCTGCCAGCTTCCCACATGCAGAATCAACGGGGAAGTTGGGAAGGAAGATTACAGATCACTCTACTAAGTTCCCCCCACGCCTTCCTTCTGCTACCGACTTGCACCCTCTTTCCCTCAAACTCTGTGCTCTCACACCAACCTGCACGCTCCTCTTGGCCTCCCTGAACTTGTGTCACACTGCAGCGCCCCCATCACAACTCACATGCATCCTGTGTGGGGCCTCCCAGGGCCTTCCCCACCCCACTTCTGGCACACCTGTTTTTCTTATCTGAGACTTTCCCCACTTTCCATGTATTGACCCAGACATCTTTGGAAGTCAACCAGGACTGCCTGGTTACTAAGCAGTATTGTCATGTGACATTGCAGTTTGGCAGTTCAAATCTCACCAGGCTCAAATCTTCCACCCTTCCTACCAAGGTCAGTAAAATGAGGAGCCAGATTGTTGGGGGTAATATGCTGACTCTGTAAACTGCTTTAAGAGGGCTGTAAAGCACATATAAGTCTAAATGCTATTGCTATTGTGCTTTACAACCACATCATTTTAACCACAGCACAATCAATTGCTTATTGCAACCCAAAGATGACCTGTAATTATACATAGTGGTTTCTGTTTCTTTAAAAAAGATTTTGATTTGGTTTTATCTGTTCAATTTTTCCACCAAAGGCAACTTTTCCCAATGTTGAACCACTATTCAAAGAAGTGTAATTCAATAGTATCTCACAGAATCATTTAGCAACATAAATTTTGGGCTCAATTGTGGTCGTAAATTGAGGACTACCAATATAACTCTTGAGGACAGTAATAGGGTTATATCACTGGATTAACATTTTTAAAAGGTTATTGAAAAAGATTATGTTTTGTGTAGCAAATATGCAACATCTAAACATTAAAAACAGAATGGCTAAAATTACAGTAATATAAAAGTTCCATTGAAGTGGAAAAGTTAAAATATAACATATTTATATATTAAAAGGTCTTGGAGAATAAAAATATTTTTGCTGTAGTGGAAAGAGAACAAAGTGGAGGCCAACTGTGCCTCACAGGAGTGGGCAATTACAGCTATTCCCTGCCTCCCTCAAGATAGAGGCATTAACCCACTTTTCAGCTGATGTTGTTTGTTTAAAATTAAATTATGTTTTTAAGAATCACCATTTTCCACTGCATTTCAGGCAGGTGGTTCCAGTATGGCATAACAATCATAATGACCTCACCTCCTTGCATTCAAATACCCACTATCATTCATTTGGGGCTTGTATAAATAATTGTCCCTTTTAAACTAATGTTTTTGTTTAACATGTTTTATAGTGGAAACCTGTGAATAATTGAATAAATTATTTGTCATCATTCTCCAACTAGCTAATTTACAATCTTTTCTCTTCATAAACTTGTACCAAGAATTACTCATATGGTTCTTATATATTTCAAGGGACATCTGCTGTCCTTTAAATTTTGAAAGTATCTTAATGCCAATCTGAGCATGGGATTGCTGAAAACTACAGCCAAAATGTTCAGCTGGAGATATTTTACAGCAACAAATAATAATTAAAATGAAGATTTCCCATCCATAATCTGCTTTGGCTACTCTTTATCCCAATTGATAACATTAAGAATATAGAAAGCAATAAGTGTTTTATTACAAAGAAAAAAAAAAGGTTTGTTTTCTAGCATCAGGGCTGTTGCATTAAACTATGCACCCTCTCAAGTTATTATGGTTATAGTTTTTGCTCCAAAAAGTTAGCCTACTCTCAGACTAACTATGTCTGCTCCCTGTTTGATATTCTGACTTAGAATATGAACCAATTTCAATGGACAGAGATGGAATTAAATCTTACAATTCAAAATAGGCACTCAGATTTATTTTATTTTATATTCCTTTTGTGCTACTGCTGTTACTCAAAAGTGCTGCATTTTGCTTAATGTTCAGAAGTTGGCAACTTCTGATCAGCTGCTGTAGCTTCAGAATCAAAGAAGAAATACAAATACAGGTAGTTCTGAACTTACGACCACAATTGAGCCTAAAATGTCTGTTGTTAAGTGAGGCACTGTGGTTGGTAAGTTAATCTGGTTGTTAAGTGAATCTGCCTTCCCCATTGACCTTGGGACACAGCAACAGTCATAAGTATGAACCAGTTGCCAAACATCTGAATTTTGATCTCATGATCACAGGGATGCTTCAAAGGTCATAACTGTGAAAAATGGTCATGTCACTTTTTTCAGTGTTGTTGTAACTTTGATCACTAAATGAACTGTTGTAAGTTGAGGATTATCTATACATGGAAACAAGGCTGGCATTAAAAATTCCCTATAGTTTCTGTAGGAATGCTTGGTTCCCTCAGGAATATATCAGGCATGAGAAACATAGTTGTAATTCAAAGAAATTGGTGGAGCTCTTTCTTGATGCATAATTTGCTGGAACCTGTGCATATTTTAGATATATATACTTGTTTCATTTCTATTTCCAAATAAAAAGGATAGTTTTCTAAGGATCCACTTTCACTTGGATGTGATTGCAAGATGAGAAAAGTCACCAAGTGAGAGTAAAGGATTCCTAACACTACCTCTGAAAGTTGCCTGAAGCTGAAAACAAAATATTTGTCAATGAAGAAACCTTGAATCTAGCATTTCCCAATCTGGTTTCCTCCACAGGTGCTCAGATTGCAGCTCCTAGTTTATGGTGATTACAGGAGAGTATGAATAGGATCCAACACACCTGGAAGTTATCAAGTTAAGAAGGCAGCTTTTGTTTCATTGTTACAGCTATTTAGGCTAGTCCAATGAAATTCATGGCTTTTTTGAAATTTGAACTTAATGGTCCAAAATCTCACTGATAGATTTGAAACTCCATTTATCATATTAACATTCAACTGGGAAACAGAAAGGATGGCTGCTACTGAAAGAAAAGAAGAAATATCTCTCTACTTTTTCAATCTCCTTTTATGTTCATGAAACAAATTTTCAAGGGTCACTATCTTCAGGATTCCTTGTGAATTTGTGCTTTGTTTATAGGATATTTTGTTTCTGTTATATGGTGGTGGCATCACATGATGTATCAGGACTTTTCCCCCCTTCACTAAACTATGTGTGGGTGTGGCCAGCGCATGATGCATCCAGTCCACAGGCTATGAATTTGGCAGCCCTGGTTGATAGTAACTAGAGAATGTTGCAACAGCAATACAAAGCACATGCAGTCCTCGATTTACAACCATTGGTTGAATGGACCATTCAAAGTTACAATGGCACTAAAAGTTACTTACGACGATTTTCAAACTTACAACTGTTGCAACATCCCCATGGTCATGTGGTTAAAAGTCAGACACTTGGCAACGGGCATGCAGTGTAATAAGGTCATGCAACCTTCGGACAAGTAAAGACAATGGGGAAATCAGATTCACTTAACAGCCTTTGATACTTACTTAACAACTGCAGTGATTCACTTAACAACTATGGCACAGTGGGGCAAAACCCAGTTAACAGCTGTTTTGCTTAGCAATGAAAATTTGGAGCTCAATTGTGGTTGTAAGTTGAGGACTACTTGTACAGCATTGTAAAATGTTAATGTGTGAAATATCAGATGGATAGCTGATTTCTAAAATTTGTTACATCCGTGTATTACTGTTCAGAATGTGTGTGCGTATGTGTGTGTGTGTGTGTAAATAAGTAAATCCAGCATAATAATATCTAATATTAGCACAAATGTTTTGCATTAGTGGCTTGTATTGCAACCCCTCCATAAAGTTAATAATTTACATTTACTCTGCTAGCTGTGATTTATTATGGCCTGTGACTACACTGACCTCTTTAGAAATTAAATATTAGGTGGATGACAGTTCTAGTTTAGTCCATGCTCAAATGCATTATACAATTAAGAAAACATTAGGAAATAGTTGAAAACTGAATGGGTACTAATGGAAAAGGGAGCTTCCTTATCATGTCCAACAATGGTTTACCAACCAATACTCCTCCATAAAATTCTATGCTGTTTATGTGGCCACCTACAAAAGCTGTTTCCGTATGAATTAGATTTTTAAGGTAGCGAATACCGGATGAGTTATTCCCTTATTTAATAGCAGTGCAGCTATCTCAGAAATTATAGGTGCCATGAATTAGGATTAATTACACCAACAGAAGGATGTAGTGATAACTTTCCTAGTTGTGTGCAGGTTAATTAAATCTAGTTTATGCACATTTAATAAAATATTTCACAAAATGAAAGCTTGCATTTTTGTATTTTAAAATAAATGGCTTCTTAAAGAATGATAGCTTTCACTTTATATAAGAATATTGTTGCTTGCCAATAATTTAAGCATTTTTGAAAAACCCATCGTATTTTTTTTTTAGAGGCATGTTGAGTTTTGTTAAAAACTCAAAACTTACCATTGTTAATTCATCCTGAATTGAATAGCTTCTTCTTAAAAGGCTATGACTTTGCATGTTACAAAAGAATAACATTAATTGGTAACAATTCAGTCACATCCTGCAATTTAAAAATGACATTTGAAATTCTAGTTTCCAGGTGATACATAGTATGTATTATAGTTAAGATTATTTTTGTACCATGATGGTCTTCCATACGGTTGAATTAAAAAACATAATTAGGATAGTTCTTAACCATCATTAGTAATTATTGCAGGATGAAAATGATTGAATTACAATGTATACATAACTTTCATTTTAAACACCTACTATTATGTTATATATTAGTATATATTGGTACACCTCTGTAGTCTGGATGGCAAACAGTTTTGATGAATACTTTCAGCAATTTTCCAGAGAAATAAATCGTCTTTGTCTCTTTAGTACCCATTGATTTTTCCTTCAAGGGTACATTAACAATGCTGATGGAAGCTATGCTGTGGCATCTACATTTGACAGGGAGAAAATGTTAAAATAAAAGCATCTATAATATTTAAACATTGTCGTACAACATAGCTATATTTGAATCCAGGAAAACCAAGGGAAGGACAAAATGCTGAAAAGAGGAGGGAGGGGGTAGAATCAGGAAAAGAACAAATGATGCAAAAAGAAAATGACACCGAGGTCTTGGTTTAATACATATGTATTCCAGGTTGATGGTTGATTTCATTAGCAAATCTCATTGTTATGCAATGTCTGTTCTTCTGCAGCAAAATGAATATTGCATTCTCTCAGGCTGTGTGACTATTTTCTGTTGATGGATAAATGAAAGGATATATATTTACTGCTTTTCACAGACTTTCATGCATTTTAGAGGAAAAAAAACAAAAGCTTCTGATTCAGTTTATCCTCTCCTCCCCTTCTGTTCTTGTAAAGCTTTTAAGAGCTGCATATTAATGAATATTTTAATACACAGTACCCTGTACAAATTAACCGGCATTACAGTGGAGATAGTCAGGATGAATTTAGTTGCTTTCTTTCATGTTCTGCTGGAGAGGGGTTACATTTAAGCAAGAAACCTGAAAGCTGTTAGTCCGATTACGCAAAGCGTTATTACACTATTCAACAGAAACCATCCTTTTCCTATTATCCCGTTATAAAAGTGACACAGGAATTTCATTTCCTTATGGCTACTGTAATAACCATGTACATATTTTTATTTTATGTATTTTATATATTATATAGTGTCATCATATAAAATATTTTAAATGTCCGTGGTTATAAAAGATCACAAACCTACAAGCTTTGTTTGAATTGTTGTTATGGTATAATCAATTAAAATATTGGAACAAATGTAGGAAATTATTACCCTATTTACCATGGCCCAATACGGTTATGGAAAATTGATAGAAATATAAGAACCAGAGTTGATTCGATTTGTTCTTGCTGTCTCTGAATTTCTTGTTAGATCCTCAGAGGACTAGTGATATGATTTGGAAGTTGTAATGAAAAGTTAGCGACTGGTGGCTAATAGATGTTTCCCAACAGTTGTTATAGTTTTTGTTATAAATAGTTTTTATTGTTTAGGTACAAATATTGTGCTTTGACATTAAAAGAACACTTTCTTCTTTAAAAGTCTCTAAAAGTTCCTCATTGTCTGTAATAGGAGTATGCAAACTTGATTGTGCTAAGGACTACATATGGCTTTGAATGGTGTGTGTATGGGGTTGGGGAAAGGGCCCGTATGCTACAAAATGACTGAAGCCACCAAATGAAATTCAATTTAAATGTAAGCTAAATTGAATAAAGTTAAAGTTGGATAATATGATAAAGTTAAATGTGAATAATATAATAATTACTGTATGTTCACTCAGTAATTTCTGTCTTTGATCACATAAAATATTGTGATTTTATTATTTGGAGGAACTAAGATTTGGACAAACTAAGTTTTGTGTTCTTACCCTGCAATCAAACTCAAGAAGAAAGGGCACTTTTTAGAAGCCAAATTAACTTCCTGGGAAGTCTATCCCAGAGAAGGCATATAGTATATATGATTCACTGGAACCAAGTCAGTGTCTGGATGCAAGATTGATTGGCAATCTTCAATGACATGTTGTAAGTTGAAATGTTGTGAAAATTATACATGAAAATAATGTCATAACAATTACAGTGATTTACATTTTCTTCCATGTGGTGCCACTAATTTGAAAAGTTATGATTTTTAGGAATCCTTGTTGAAAAAAAATGGTAAAGACTAGTGCAAGATTGGTCAAGTCATTAACATTTTTCAGCCTTAAAACTGGTTTTTATATCTTTTGAATGATTGCTGCACAGTTCATTTTTTAAATGGTAGATAATAATTTATGGAAATAAATCTTAGCTCAGAGTCATTAAGAGCTGGGTGGCATATAAGTTTAATAAATGATGATGATAAACATTATCATCTGTAGGAGGAAGTCACAGAGTCCATGGGATACTGATGGAGAAAGAGGTTGGCACTGGAGACTTTTTCTTTTGAAGATGGTCATCTCCAATACTGATTCTCCATAGCTATGCTCCAACAATAAAAATGGTGATTGGTAAAATTTGAGAATATATGAAGGGAGTTTTTCAGATTGAAGAATCCAGAGCTCTCCCTTGTTTACTTGGCATGCCAATATAGGAGGAGAAAAAAAATGCCAACATGAGTGGAAGAATTGAGATGCAGCTAGAATTATTGCTGGAAGAGACCAAATATTGTAAAGCACCATTAGTAAATTGGAATGTGGACTCTCTTTCCACAAGAAAATAAATGATCTTTGCAGAGGCTTCTGCATATTATAGAAGCCTTTGACCGAGGCTATTTGAAAAGAGTGGAAGAGCAACTTCTTCAAACTCCAAGAAAATTTAGAGAATAACTTTGTGGTGGCTGTTTTGTGCTATTTTTCTTACTGCTATAGCCAGCTTCTAAATCTTTCAAAAATAAAAAGTGCTTGAGGGATAACAGGGTTGACAAGAAAATGAGAATGAAGAAGGGAGTGTAGTTAGTTCAGCAAACAATCTCAGTTATTTAAATCAAAAAATAAACTCGGCTCATGCCAGAACCAATCTACTGTGAGCACTGTGTTGGCCTTGCCCATCACTAATAATCCTCTATGACACTTAATATAGATGTATCGTCATCTATCCAGACTTACCTTCCTCAGCTTTTGCACAAAAGCACCAAATGTCAATATAACTATCTTTTGTTGGGCTTGCAAGGACTTGATGGCATCTAATGTATATATGATTCATTATGTATACCTGCTTAGTTTATGGAATGATCTCCTGAGTTAGTTGACATGGTTCAATTTTGTAGATTATTACCTCATGAGGTTGAATCAAAGTTAGAAGTTGTGACCTTGTTCCTAGCAAAATTATCTTCTGTACTACTACAGAATCTCCAGGGTTTATCCAGAATGTTTATGCATCCTGGATGATGTATAGTGGGTGGGGTGCAAATGTGCATTCATGCTTTTCAATACAGACAATCTCAAAAAATAAACTTGTATTTCAAGTTATCTTAACTGAAAGTGAGTGAACCATTGTTTCACAGTGGCCATTCCCTGCCCTTTAGGGAACACCTCCCTTCTGCCTCCCTCTGGCTCATCATTCATTCCATTATTCCTTCAGTTTTGCAAGCCACATTTTCAAAAATTGGTTCAAAAGGATTGGTAAGGGTTTGCATTTTCTAAAAGTAACATGCATGTTTGTTTAAACTCAGACAAAATTTTCTAATAATGTCCCATTTTTTTCCTCCTAAACAATAACTTTGGTGTATATTTGGTGTATTACCTATGATAATTCTAATTACAAGGAAAATTCATCCTTTGGACAGTATTGAAACTTTTGAGAGAATACGCCTTGATCCTGTTCTCTTGTAGAAAAGAGTCAAAAGCCAAATATTTTTATTCATGCAATACAATTCCTTGTCTGTTCATTTTCCTTGCAAAGAAATTTGGTCATCTAGTTAAAAGGCCCTTCAAATATCAGGATAATTATTATTTTTTGCACAAATGTTTATACTTTCCACTTATATAGAAATTATAATTATTTTCTATATATCCATTGCACTCTCTATTTTATTAAATATTCTGCACTCGGGATTATCCTGTTGGTATTTATGGGGATATGTTTTATGGATCAGTTTTAATCCTGCCTACGTTATCTTTTACATATAGTTCCTCTTTTGCCATTTATGTATGTTTTTCTTTCTATATGCATCATTGCAATGCAATCCCACTGAAGTGCAAAGATGAAATCTCTCCAGTTCCAGTATCTATGGGGACCCAAACCCACAGCCTTTCAGCCTTGAAAGGGTTGAGCCAAAGCCTGTTTTTACTAATCCAGACTCCCCCCCCCCCACCATAGTTTAAGATTCTACTTCATAGAAAGTGGGGTAAAATCTTACCAATTCCATTTGTATAGCCAGGGCAGAGACATATCATGCAGATGAATGACCTTCATCTTTATATATTTTTTAAAAAGGAAAGGGGAGATATATATTAGCCCACAAACAGGAATCTTGGACTTTACTACCTAACTTGCTCAAATGTCTGAACAGAGTAAATGAATTGCTGCTCTTTGTAGTGGATAATACTTGATGAAATTATTTACAAAATTATTTTCTTATTCTAGGACAATTTCTTAATTTTCCCAGAATCTAGTTGATCTCTATCTTCTCTTTATCTAATAGATTTATTTTTGGTCAATTACTGAAGTTAAACTCCTTGTTAATAGTTACATGTATTCCTGAAGCTCAGATTCAATGTTAGAATGTTGTGCTGGGTTCATATATGAAGCTAAACATTTTGGTTAATCAGAGGTTGTTGCACCACAAACAAAGGCTCAATGCTTAGCCAGTAGTGGTTTAATATGATGCTTGAATTTACCAATTATTCACTATTTTAATATATATGGGTGTTCTTTAATATAGTAGAATTAAGCACTCTTCTCAATTTTTACAAGACTTCCCTATGCGAAAAAGTAAGTCTAACCATCCCAGAAGCAATCCAGACAGAATTTTTAGGACGTGTCCTGTTGGAACAAATAGTTTTTACCAAAGAGAAAGTCTGGCAATTAGTGTTAATATATAGGTCATTTGTAACCCAGTGATCAAGATGGATGGATGGATGGATGGATAGATGGATGAATGGATGGATGGATGATATGTTTCCATATCAGTGCTGACTGTTAGTGATAATAGAGATTCTATCCCAAATTTGGTCCATCAGGTGTACTCATCGATGTAACCGAGTTTGTCGATTTTGCTGGTAGTTGTTCGCTTCTCTTTCCCTTCTGTTGAGAGCTAGATCATCATATAATGTATCTGATGTAAGATTTGAGCTTGGTCATTTATGTCTGTAATGAGCATGCTGGCTGGAGAATTTCTGAGAGTTGAAATACACATATCTTAAAATTGCTGAAGTTGAGAAATATGGCTCTTAAGTCATATTCTCCTATGCTGGTGTCTATATAGATTGACTTCCATTTTTCCAATCTTTAAGAATTTCCAGGCAGAGAATGGGATTTCTGCTTACTGTTACTTCTTTTGGACAAGAACTCAAAAATATCCTCTGAAGTTGCGCAGATTTGTGCTACCATCTGTACAATATGTCACCATTAGCTAAGTTTGGATACTTATTTAGTCTTTGCTTTTTATAACACCATTTTTATTTTACTATGCATATTTTTAGAAATTACTATGCTCATGCTTTTTCTGTGATGGATGGATGAGAGAGAGGGGGGAGGGAGGGAGAGGGAGAGAGATACATTTCTACTGTTGAAGATTATTCCTGCTTATATTGCATTTGGGTCAATTTTTCTGGAGAAAGGGAATGTATTCATCTCATGGGAATTTTTTTTAAAAAATAACAATAATAATTCACTGTTTTATTTTAATGGCTTTTAAAATTATCAGAGAAATTGAAAGGGTACTGATAGAGGAGGATATTTGTAGCTTAGATGTGAAACGAGGGCTCCCTGGTGCTCTCTGAGCTTGGTTGTTTTCTTCCAGACATTTTATTAACTGAACTAGGTAACATCATCAGTGCTAACAAATTGAAGGGGGCTTGAACACTTTCCTTACGAGAAAAAGTCTAAAACAATTAAAAGACTTCATTTAAAATAAAGATGAAGGGGGAGGGAATGGGATCAAAGTGTATGAATGTTTGTAAGCCACCCAGAGTCACCTTTACTCAAGCTGGGCGCCAATAAATCGAATGAATGAATGAATGAGAAAGACAACATGGAGGTTTCCTTCTCTTTCAAAATGCTAAGTCCAAGGAGTATGCCATGAAGCTGATTGGAAAATTTTGAAGAGGAAAAAGGAGCACTTGTTCACCCAGTGTATAATTCACCTGTGCAAGTCATTATTGCAATACATGATGGTGAATACTGACATGAATGTCTTTAGAAGAGGATTGAATCAACTTGTGGAGGATATGGATCTTGGGATTCCAGGTTCAGGGTAATTTGTACCATCTCTTGCTTGTGAGCATCTCAAAAACCTTTGGTTGGTCATTGAGAAACAGAAAGGCATTGTCTTGATTTGACAGGGTTGTTCTTAGGATTTTATATTAATTTTTATTCTTTGCCAGTTATATATTCATTGCTAGTGCTTTGGGAAGGGCAGATTTCTTTTCTTTTCTTTTTTTGCAGAAAAAGTTCAGCTGTATATTCCTTGACAGGGAATAATATCATGTTTCTTATTCATTCAAGTATATTTTCAAGAAAGTAGCATTGATTTGTATGATATTAGCTTAAGCCCAGTGCAGTTTCCTTGTTCTTTGAGAAGTTGGGCTGTTCTGTTTTTTTTTTAATTGTAGATGCCAGTGAAATTTCAGCTTTTATTTGAAATCCAGGTAATCTTAGTTCCTTGTTAACAGCAAAGGGGATAACATAACATGGACTAAGCCTTTCATCTGTTTCTCGGGGGGATGGGGGGAATTGGCTTTTTCATGGAGAACGCTCCTTTTGTTAAAACTGCTTTAGATAGGGTGTTGTCACAGTTCAGTAAAACAATTCCTACCTTATATTTTGCAAGCCACATACCTTACCTGGGTTGGTTTTGGTCACATGAACATGGATGTTTACTGGTAATCTAAGTGCTCCAGCTGCCTTTCAGTTTGTTTACCAGGAAATCAAGATGTGTAAACTGCAGGAAGTACTATTTGACCCTCTCCGGCAGTATCTCATTACAATAATTGCTAATCTCTGAATAAGACAGCCATGTTTTGTGAGTAACATAGGGAGAGAGAGGTTGTATTAAGAGAGATTTTAGGTGTTTCCACAAATAGAGTGCTGTAAATGCTTGCTTTGGATTATGCTGCCTTGACAGCATTTGATAATAAAGATCTGCTGACCCAGAGGTCAGAAGAACTAGGATACAACAGTAGGTGTTCTTTCATTCCTCTTAGCTAAAAAAAAAGAAAATATCACAGCTTGTTTTGGAGTGCTGTCACTGTTCTGTATCGAGGGGGTAATGGCTACTTCCTGATTAAACCACTATTCACAGTAAGCTGTTCATATTACATCTCTATTTGCTTGAAATAGGAGACATGCTTCATGCTTTTTTCTTTTCAGAAGAAAAATAATTAAGGATTTTTCAGTTTAACATGTTGGGATACATGCTTGCTTTCATTTTTCTCTGTTTTGCTTTCTTCTGTCTTTTAAAGTAAGGAAATTGTTTAAGCTCTTGAGTATTAAAAGCTGTAAAATATTTTCTTACATGTATGCCTGACTTTACCTATGTGCTTTAATTTCCTATGTTTCAGAATTATACAGCAGTGTTATATTATGTGCATTAATGATATAAGTGTTTGAATTATTATATATTCTTGTGAAAAGGAACTGTAGCATGTCATTAAGCAAAGTGGATAGAAGGTATTTGCCACAGTATATGAGCTAAAAATCAAGAACTATTTAGGTATTTAGTTATAGTGTCTGATTTATTTTTATATATAGTATAATTCTGACTGATTTTTTTTTTGTAAAAAATAATGATTTAGGAAGTGTGAGGAACAGGATATAGGCTTTATTTTTATCACCAGTTTGTCATGCAGTTTGTAGTGATTGGATCCATTATTTAAGTGTTAACAGCTTCATAATGTAGAAATAGTAATTTTGGGGAGTCAGAGAGTCTAATGCTAGGTATTTGAAGATCAAATATGAGTAAGTACAAATTTCAAAAGCCAAATGAAATTGACTATATGATATTGTATCTACTATTGATAGCACAATGTGCTCACCAAATTAAAGCCAAGAGCTTTCTAAAAATTGCTTGATGAAGAATGCATTACTATGCATAGATTGATATTTAATAATAATTCCCTTTTTCACTCTGCAACAAACTTCTGAGTAAACATGAGGATTGAGTAACAACTTCACTTATATTGTCAAATATGCTGGTAAACCATTTTGAAAGTGAAGGTATCACAGTAAATCAATATTGCAAAGACTTACTTTAATTTTTGATGACGATTGAAAGATTAACTTCAAAAATGTCAAGTTCATAATTATCTGGTCTATAACCAGATCAGAAGAATATGAGGTGAAATTCTGTGTGTATAAAATCAATACAAGTAGTCCTCATTTGGACTACCATGATGAACCATGATGGAAACAAGCAACTCAAGCAAAGCAATCACTACATGAAACTGCAGTTGCACTTATGATCTTACTTCAGTTGTTCTTTGCTTTATAGATCTGCAAAGGTCAGAAATACAAGGACTAATTGTAAAGTTACTTATTCATCACCTGTTGTAATTGCAGTGATGAACAAGGCAGTTGCTAAACATGAACTACCTGTATTTGGAAACAAGGAGGATTTGTAGATATGTCGGAAAAAAATGTTTTTACTATTGATGGAAATGTAATTGGTTACAGTAAATGAAATGACCAGACCTCACAACTTTTGGGAATGTCTCATTGCCTAGTTTATGTCATTGTTTTATATGGTATTACCTATTTAAAAAATGTTGGTTCTGCCTTCCTAACCAGGTGCCCTGTACTTCAGATATGTTGAGCATGTTGAATATAAAATATTTATATTATGTTGAAATAAAAAATAGGATCCAAATAAATGGAAGGCATAAGGTTGGGAAAGTGGTTTTAGTTCCTCATAACCTTAAATAATACTGAATCTTTTACTCAGACAAACCCATTTTTGCATCATCTCTGCTGTAGGATCCATAAATCTAGGATCACAGCACAATATATTATGGCACCCCACAATATATTATCGCACATAAAACTATAAAAATGGAATGGAGTTTTGGAACACTTTTTCCCACACTTACTAAAACATAACTTTTACGTATCAAGCTGAAAGTATGGAGAAATGGCCATCATTATTGGTAAATACAGGCATTCCTTTTCATTAATGGAAGTATTCCTTCAGTGATTATAAGAACCTTTGATCTAATAGAGACTCAGCAGAGGAGGGAAAATAATTTAGTCAGCCCTCTCCTCCTCATATTTTCCACATACCGTGTTTCATTCTGGATCATCCATGAATGAACGGTTAATATTGCAGAAGTTTTGAAGCTCCAGAAGTCAAAAACGTTATGAGTATCTCTTTTATTTTCAATCGGGAATTTTCCTGCTTGATAACTTTATATCTGCAATGAACACTACTATTAAACTAACTTCAGTATTTTCTTTCAACATTTTACAAGAATCTCTTGTTAGTGATTCAAGACCAAAGATTATGCTCTTATGGATATTTCAAATTATTAAATGCTGCAAACAACCATTTAGAGTGCAGTAAATGTCTCAAACACAAGTTTGTTTTTTTTCAGTAAGATCCTTCAGTGAAATGGATGAATACTGTCTGTGTTTACTGGGTTATATTAAGAAATATTTAAAGTATGTAGTTCAGAACAGATATTTTCATGGAATGTGATGGACTTGCAGAAATGGCTGGAAGAGATGCTTGAGCATTTTTTTCATTTTGGTTCTGATGCTTTTTATTGGTTCAGAAACAATGGGAATTTTATAAAAGCAAGTTTTTAAACTAAGCAAAAAAGTTATTAGCTTGCAAAATATTTAGCTGTATACCTCCTGTGTGCTCAAAAAGGGGTCAGAACAATGTATTCATCTGCTAGCTTACTTTTACTTGTAGACAGTTTCTGGTTACCTGTCTTTCTAAGGCTAGTATTTGAATGAAAGACTGATTTGTATTCTTTTCTCTTTGTCTTAATTTTAAAATTCCCAAATTTTCAGGTTATTTTATATTAAAACAGGATATATGAATGTATAACTTTATCCACTTCTTGAAAATATCTGCATGAAAATTAACTAGATTAAAAAGAAGAAACAAAGTATACAATAAAATATATATCAGAAAATAACTCAAGTTTTTAAACAGCAATTTTTAAACCCTATCACACAGAACAATATTTGTCAGTCTTTCTAAAACAACAATAGCAAGCCAATTTATAGTTGAAGAGCAAGCACATATGTTCTTTTCAGGATTTTAAATATGGGGAGAGATCATTTCCATCTAAACAAAACCATCTTTTGAGGTATATTCATGCATGAGAAATCCCCAATTCTTTATAAAGCAATACATTCCAGGGTTACTGTTTATAATTGAACATGATATTATATCTTTGTCATGCTAAAACTATATTTGAAAAAATGGAATCTATAAGTATTAAGTTAAAACAAATACAAACCCAGAACTCATGTATCAGTGTTTCTACTGCCACATTGCACTTCTAACTTAGTAAAGTTAGTACAGTTGACAGCCAACTCTTGTTTAACACCTTCTGCAGTACCCAATCAGCACAATTCTTGTATTAAATTAATCACAGGATCATAATGTGTACATTAAACCCATTTCAAGTCCATTAATTTGTTAAAGGCCTTTTAATGCTTTGTTTCTTTTTTTATTATTATTACCAGTGACTCTGAGTGATATTCTTCAGTGGTGTAAAAAGAAATTGTCCATACAGAAGTATCTGAAACTATCTATTGACAATAAGTTCCTGAGCCTGTTAAAGATGTTTTAGTTGAATATATTACTGCTCAACAATTTTAGATAATCCAAAGTCTTGCTGCAAGACAGTAGAGATTTATTTCAAAGTTAGATTAACAGTCATAATACCTTTCTTGCCCTAAAAATGCAAAGGAAAGCTTCCTACATTTTTCAAACTAGGATTATCCCAAAATTCTCAGGGAAATTGGAATAATATTTAAGTTTCCTTCCCAACTTCATGCAGAAATGTCTTGCAGCTTTTAATTCTGAAAAAAAATCTGCCAAGAAGTCAAAGGGGTCAAATAATCATTGTCTAGTTTTATTCACTGAAGTCTTTGATAAAAAATTCCAATTCTATATGAAGTAGAAATCAAAATATAAGCCAGTGATGTATCTGAGAACTGGGAAAGTCGAAACCATCAACTTTAAAATTATCTAATTTAGATAAACAAAAGTAGGATAGCCTTCATCTGATAGAAATGTTCTCAGTATTTTATCAACCTGTTTAAAATATTAGCAGATTAATATAGGAATCCCTCGAAGAAGGTATGTCAGTTTAACAGCATTATCACTCCAATAAATTTGTAGGTATGTTTTACCTGTTAAAGTAAGTATTAATCTGATGTAAACAATTTGAAATATTTATCCCTACAAATGAGAAAGTCATTCTTTGAATAATTATTCCAAAGTCTTCAAAATAATTCAAATAATACTTAAAACTCTGTATTTTTTTTTACAAAATTGCATAATCGCTTTTGATTTTATAGGAAGTATATTAGACTTATTCAAATATTCAAATTAATTTATCTGATAATTATCAAATTGTACTATAGCCATAAATTCTGGGAAAGAACATCAATAGTTATCAATAATAAATAAATACATAAAATATCAGCATGTAAGAATTTGTATTCAACTTCAGCTACTTTGATATTCAAAATATACTCTGCTAATAAAGAAGACAAAGTTTCTAAAGGATAAATATAAGTGGAGATATTAAATGACATTGATGAGTTTCCTGAAGAACCTTGATACTTGAAGAAATAATCTTATTTGTTAAAACACTGATTGATGGAATTGAATAGCATGTTTTAATCCAATTACTAGAAGAGAAAAAAACACATATAAGTAATCATTGGGTTATATTGGCAATTGGGACTGAGATTGCCATCAGTAAGCAATGCGGTCATAAAGCATGGCATCATGTGATCACATTGCTTAGTGATGAGAATCCCAGGAGTTCCTGTTGTTGTCATAATCCCAGGACCCCATGGGTTGTTGTGCAAGAAGAGCGGGAGTCCCAGATGGGAAGAGACTGAATGGATGCCAACAGGTGACGCTGGGGACTGTGAGTGGGTCATCAAGGAGAGCGGGCAGGTGCTGGGAAGGATGGGCAGATGCTGGAAGTGCAGGACGACTGGCAAGGACAACACCAGGAGATGGGTTCTATGAAGTATGAGATCCCTAAGACCTGCACTGCATAGTGGGACTCTTTGGGAGTAGTGGAAGTCATGAGAGTAAGTTGCAAACTTCCCCGCTGCAGGGCTAACTCACTGCTCATTTCAGGAGTTCGATTCTGAGTGGCTCAAGGTTGGGCTCAACCTTCCATCCTTTCGAGGTGGTAAAATGAGGATCCAGATTATTGGGGGCAATATGCTGACTTTGTAAACTGCTTAGAAAGGGCTGTAAAGCACTGTAAAGCAGTATATATTCTAAGTGCTATTGCTATTTGCTTGTGGGAATCTGATAGGGAAGGTTGCAAATGGCTTGTTGCAGTGATTATGGCTTTTTGCAGTATGGTAATTGCGATCTGGGCACCCAAGCATCTGGATCATGATTATGTGCATGCAGGGGCACTGCAATGACTGAACGTTTGCAGACTGTTTGCAAGTTCCCTTCATTCAGTACCATTATAAATTTGAACAGTCATTGAAAGAATGGTCATAACCTAAGGACTATCTGTATCCAAGACAAATCATAAGAATGTAAACTTCAGAATTTTGAAGATCTTCTTACAACCAGTGAAACAAATACTGCTGTGACTTACTTGTCTAATATGTCATAGAATCAGAAGAGAGAAGTCATATTATTCACAGCTGATTTTAGATGTTATGAAATTTTGTACTATATTTTTCCCTATAGGGTTGTTCAGTTTCAAGCAGGAGAATAACTTTCTCTTCTGCATTTTGATAGTGTCGATGGTCAGGAATATCCGTTTGTCTCAATGAGAAGAGTATCTGGCCATAATTTTGTTCTGAAAAAGACAGAAAAGATGTTTTTTATTAAAGCCAAATATTAGTCATTCAGAATACTTTAAATCAGTGAAGTTTCATAGATTGACAAAAGCAACCCATATTCATTCTCATTATAGGCCATGGATATGATTATAGTGGTGCTTTGGTACTCAACTGCTTTGAAACTCATCAAATTTGGTACTCAATGTGCATTTGGACACAAACATTTTGTCCCAGTACTCATCATTTGTTTCTCAACGCACAAGCTATAACTTGTCATTGTTGGTTGTGTTGTGATTCACTATTCCTTAAAGGAAAAATTTGTTTGGTACTCATCATTTTGGTACTCATTGCACCTTCCAGAACCAATTAACAATTACCAAAGTACCACTGCATATTAATTAACATATAAATTCAAATGTCTATTCTATCTAAACAAATATTAGACAGTTTGTACCATCATATCTAAATGCATTACATCATGCCTGCCCAAACTGGTCAACTCCCAGAGCAAGGCCTTTGAGGTATACTGTTTGTTTGTATGTATGATAATTCCCAAGTTGCATCAATAGGTGCAGAGGAAGGGCCCAGCCAGTAGGTGTTTATCCCTTTATTCTAGTCCATATGCACTAACTCCATAACGTAACCCTTATTGATGTTCAATTTAATCTAGTGTGTCTGTCCTAATATTGAATTTCTTTGCGTAATTAAATTTATGACTTGATATTGATTTAGCATTAATAACTGGAAGTCAATATGAAATTAATGGTATACAAATATTATATGAATATTTGATTACAGCAGACTTCAAGTTCTTTAGAGTCCAGATGTACAAGAAAATATATACAGATAGTCCTCAACTCATAACTGTTAAAAAAAAAAAAGGCTTATGACTGTTTCTCACACTTCAACCATTGCAACAATCCTTGTGGCCACATGATCAAAATTTGGGCATTTGACAACTGGCTTGTATTTATCATGGTTGCAAAGTCTTGGGGTCATGTGATCATCTTTTGTGATCTTCTGTCAAGCAAAATCAATGGGGAAGCCAGATTCTGTTAACAACTGTGTTACTAACTTAACAACTACAGTGATTCACTTAGCAACTGTGGCAAGAAAGGTCATACAATGGGACAAAACTCACTTAACAATTGTCTTGCATAGCAACATAAATGTTGGGCTCAATTGTGGTCATAAGTTGAGATCTAAACACACACACACACATACACACACACACACACACGAGCTGTGGTGGTGCAGTGGTTAGAATGCAGTATTGCAAGTTATTTCTGCTGGCTGCCAGCAGCTTGAGTCTCACTGGCTCAAGGTTTACTTCCTAGGTTGGATAAAATGAGGACCCAGATTGTTGGGAGCAATATGCTGACTCTGTAAACTGCTTAGAGAGAGCTGTAAAGCACTGTGAAGTGGCAATATAAGTCTAAGTGCTACTGTTATATGTATACCAACACACACACATTACTTCCTTTCTGAATTCTATTTTCTTAAACATGTTAATTATAGGTTTGTTTTTAAATTTGGTTCTTAGCCATGTCTGGCCTGAATAACCACTGTAGTTTAACAACATGGGAGTAATTTGACAACTGAACAATGAGAATCCTGAATTAGAACCTAAGGAGAAAGCAGATTGATGCTTTTCATATCACAGCATCAGTGTTTTACATTTGAAAAAAGAGAACAAGGATAGCAAAAATGAAGAATAATTTTGTGATTAATTTAACTGCAGCAATTTTAAAGCGGCATTTTAGTACTACAATTCTCTGCTTGAATTGCAGGAAACTAAACTTTTAGAAAAAGGGAAAAGATGTTAGCACATCTTTTAAGGGGAAAAATTTCACAATTTAAATTACAGTTAAACAGATAACAAACCACAGTCCGCTGACTGTGTCCGCTGACTCTGGAAATCTTCATAAAATTACTGTGAGTACTTCAGAGTAAGTGGGTTTGAGTCTAAATCCACCATTGTGAGTCTGTTTACTTATTTATTGTGTTTTAATTTGAAATGGCAATGATTTAGAAGAATGGACACTGATGCCACAGAGTCAAATATGTCCTGCAAAATTGTATATGCTTTTGGTGCACATAAAACTTTAAAAAACTGTTAATTAAAGAACGGTTAGCCCTTTTAGGGTGCTGAGTTTTCAGTATATGTATTAGATTTAAAGATCTCAAACTTTATTTTATTTTTTATTTATTTATTTTTGTCAATTACTTACAAGATAATAGGTATAAGTAAAAACATAGTTATGAATACATGGATACATACAAGAAAAATAAAATAAAAGAAACAATAGGACAGGGAGGTAGGCACGTTGGTGCACTTATGCACACCCACTACAGACCTCTTAGGAAAGGGGTGAGGTCAATGGTAGACAGTCTAAGGTTAAAGTTTTTGGGGTTTGGGGAAGAAACCACAGAGTCAGGTAGAGTATTCTAGACATTGACCACTCTTGCTGAAGTCATATTTCCTGCAATCAAGTTTGGTGCGATTAACCTTGAGTTTGCATCTATTGTTTGCTCTTGTGTTGTATGGTTGAAGCTGAAGTATTCATTGACAGGTAGGACATTGCAGTGTATGATTTTATATACTATATTTAGATCAGACCGGAGGCAGTATAATTCTAAGTTTCTAGGTCTAGAATTTCGAGTCTGGTGGCATAAGGTATTCTGCAATGAGTAGAGGAGTGGATATCTCTTCTTGTGAAATATTTCTGGACTTTCTTAACTGTGTTAATATCAGATACATAATGTGGATTCCAGACTGATGAGCTGCATTTGACTATCGGTCTAGCAAATGTTTTGTATGCTCTAGTTATTAGTATGATATTACCAGAGAAAAAGCTATGTAAGATTCGGTTAACAACTCCTAATGCCTTTTTGGCTATGTAGTTACAGGGGGCTCTGGCACTTAGATCATTAGAGATGAGTACTCCAAGATCCTTGACAGAGTTTGGAAACTCTCCATCTATTTCCAGTGGACTAGGCCCAACTAAAGTAATAGGAGAAAACGTTCAGTCATCTGTGCAATTTCTTTCTGAGCTTTTTCTGTCTCTTTGGTGATTTAAAAGTGGGTATCAGGAAGCTGTGAGGTGCTAGAACTGATCTAGAATGTGTTGCTGTGGATGAACCTAAAGGTTTTATGCCAACTGGTCAGATGTTTATTAAAGGAAGCATTAAATGAAAGACATTCTGATTCCAATACAGATATAATTTTGCAGTCTCAGAGAGACAGAAACAAACTCTAAAGATCTTCATCAATCTATAGTTCCACTTTGCCTGTTTGAAATGGGTGCAATTAAATGCCACATGCTTTCTCTGTTTTCCCCCCCCAAATTCTAGAAATACAAGGGTATTTTCAGTATCAGTTACAGAACCTAAGTAAAACTCAGGGGGTTGAGTGGTTGGATTGTAATCAAGTAAACATGTCAACTCATTGGTCTTTCCCAGCTTCAACCATTTTTGATAGGGTTTTTCTAACATTTATTTTCATTTACAGTATTCTTCCTTAATTGAAGACGCCAGAGTTCAAATCTTAAAATCATGATACATCTAGAAATAATTTGATTTTGAACATGCAGTCCCTTGACACAGCGCCACCCTAGCCAGCTAGAAAGTGGAACGCCGAGCAGAGGAGAAACCAACATCTAAAAGCCCTCTTTTAGGGCTGTTTGTGACCAGAAAATCCAGCTATGCAATCTGCATATGAGATACATATTGAGATAGTGGGAAAAGATTTAAGCATAATTTCATAAATCTGATTAATATTGCTATGTTTTACCTGGAGCCTAAACTCTTTTGGAACCATCATGTTTGTCCCTCGTGTTGTTTCAAACACTTTGAGAATGGTCCTCTACCTTCTAAGTACAGCCAAAATAAACCTATTTAATATGCCAATGACCTGCTCTTAGGATTAAAATGTTTGTTTTCCCAAAACATTGTTATTTATTTAAGGTTTCCACCCTGCATAACAGAGAGCTCTTCATGTGCTGATTGTTCATAATACACAATTTTTCTATGAAGTGTGTCTTTACCCTAAAATCTTCTTTCAATAGTGCTTTTCAAAATCCAATTGCAATTGACTCTTTAAATTTATATACCTTCTTTTCTGCATAACTTTTTTTCTAGCTTTGGAAAAATCTTTTGTGTTCACCTTTTCACAAAAAAAAGCAAGGAAAAAAGCACTTAATTGAACCCAGTCTAATTTTACCCATACCACTGTTCAGTCCTGGGAATATCATATGTCTGTGGTTGTACTTTCCCAAACCCCAAGTTAATTAGTGCTTAGTTCTGGTCACGTTTCCTTTAGTTCCTGACCTGTTATCAGAACTATCCTGTCTTGATTTCCCCTTTGGTTGCTCAATCATGCTGTTTTCTTCCTCTTCTTGATTCTCCATCTGCCTTTTCGTGGTCTTTAAACTGTTAAGCCGCAAAGCATGTCAAATATGTAAGGTGCCTTCTAAACTCAAAATAATATGAACATTCATTATAGTTTTCTGTACCACCTCCAGGGGCATCATGACCTTGGAATCCTGTTGCTGCAGATGGGGCTTCCTTTGTTGAATGAGTAGCACTAAAAGACAGTTTTAAATCATTATACCAACATCTGTGCTATGCACAGATTCTTCTGCATTAGGTACTGTGGTAATGAAATGTCTGAAATCTAGAATTATGTAGCAATTATCATCTTTAAGATGAAACAAGAACTTTCCAATCATGGAAGTAAACCTCAGGGATTTCCATAGAAAACATCTGGATTCAGAAAAATGATGGAATTGTGTCTCATAGGTAACAGCTATTAAAATGGAATGACTGTCAAAGTAAACAATTCATCTCTAACCTCAAAAAATCAAACTTTGTGCCTGAATTATTAAGTACTGAGAGGCTTCTCAAAGTACGTTTCACATGTAAGCAAGCTTTTTTTCAGGTTAGTTTTGTGATAAGACCAGTCTTTAAAGTAGTTGCTTGTTAAGGCTACTTCAGGAGAGTCAGCAGAACAAGATACTTGTGAATCTTTACTGTACTTTAGTTTATCTCCTACAGAAGGAACAGGACATCTTTCATCTATAAAACGTCTTTCAGAAGACGTTTATATAGATGAGGTTATGTTGGTTGTGGCAAGACTATCTCTTCCTCTCTTTGGGACCTCATACCCTTTTTCATTAGCGGCATTAGCTATAATAAAGCCAACTCTGGACCTTGGAGCTTTTATAATACTGATTAGGTTCAAAAGATGAACAGACTTATTCCCAGTTCAGCTGCTGGGTTATCTTCCTGGTGTGTATGGAAATAATTCTCAGCTATCTTCAAAGTGCTTTTGAGGGATAGAGATGTGGAATCAAGATGGATGGTTTCTATGTAAATCTCTGAGGGAAAGATGGAACGTTCTTGACCAAATCTAAACTATGTATGGATGCATTTAGAATTGATTAATTGGTGAATAGATTAACAGAAAAATATTACTTGCACCGAATAGCAGATGAAGGATATTCTGATCCTGCAAATGGATAGGTGAGGGGTGAGGACAGGTTTTCATTTGTTGACAAAAAACTTGCATCATCAAAGCTTCTGGATCTGGATTACAGGACTTTTAGGTTAGGTAAGTATTACCCCGTTAAGGATTTTCAGTGTTGCCAGCAAAAAAATATTTAAGGTAGTTCCTAGGAATATCAACTAGCTTACCAACAAATTAACTGTGTCTGGCTTTCTCTTGATTGGCTGAGATTTCTTTAATCAGGCAATGGGTCCTGGCTGAAAAGCATTGTTATATGGATGTGACAGAAAGTCATGAAAGTAATCATATTTTGATGCAGTTTCCTGATGGAATTAGTGGTAAAGGTTAATTTTGTGAAGTGACTTAATGAGAAGTCTAGAAGCTTTCAGAAGTTTAAATCACAAGAAGAATTATTTTTCTACCTATGTTGTAATGCAAATAAGGAATTTACATTAGGGAATGTAAATTGCTGAAGAGCATTGCTGTATCTCACTGAATAAGCTTTGCATTTCTTAGACATACTGTTTATTAAAATTAAATACTTCTGTGCTAACTCTAATATAAATATTAAATTAACTGGAGTTTTTAAAAAAAATCAGTTTGAAGATGGAGCTGTTCTTGTTTTCAGTCAATTATTCTACTCATTTGATCCTTTTTAAAAAGTCTATTCATCAATCTGGCGCCTTTTAGATATGTTAGGACTATAATTCTCAACCAGATGGTCAGTGAATATGCTGGTATAGATTCCTGTACTCTGAGTGCATCTGGGAGGTTTCAACTTGGTGTTATTTGTTGATAATATACAGGAAAACTAGTGAGTGATGATGACCATTTTAAATTCAATTTCATAGTAGCCTCTGCTTTGCTGTTGTGCCTGAACCCTTTGTTTTGCTGTCACAAATTCCCATCCATTTAGTTGAGTTTAAAACGATGAGGAGATATGTTCGGTTATGTCAAAATTATTACATACAAATCACTGCCAGACACTGTTAAATAATTACTAATATTTGTATCATTATTAAATATTATTGCCTTGAAATGGCTGATGTAGTCTTCCCCTTGAGATATATTGTACTTCAGCCAATCGAGTTGAAGTCCATCTCATTTAAAGAGTGTGTAAGTAAGTGTAAAATATGTGTTTCTGTATTAAAATTTAGAGCCGCTTTGAACATGGTTCATAGAAAATACCAGACAAATGATGACAATTGTTCAATCAGATTTGAAGCTGTTATAATGCTTCAGTGCACTTCCATGAACTGTAGCTGAAGGTTAAGTCAAATTTTACTGAGTATTCTAATATTCTCTATGCCATACCATGCATTAAAAAACCAATTATAATGCCAGAGCCAAGGTACTCCAAATCTGTAAGCAATTTATTAATTCTGGTTCACTCAAGCTTCCACTCATAATAATTTTTTCCTTCTTCTAAGTTGTTGAAACCAGTGGTCATTCGTAGTGGTAATCTTCATTATTTGGGGTAAATTGTCTCTGTGGATATTTTTTTTTTTTAAAGTACTGAAGTCAAATAAAAAAAATCCTAACTGGTTCCTATTCTTTTATATGAAGATCTTCCCATGCAATACCCACAGTCAGCTTTTGTATTATGCATGAGGGTAATGACCAAGCCAGTTAAAAATAAAACAGTTCTTTAACTCAAGTTCATCAAGGTGTCTTCATGAGTGAACTTAGTTTCATTTTAATCCAAAGTAATGCTCATAATCCAACATTTGTATTTTATCTAATGGTAGCACTCACATCAGTTGGAGTATTAAGCTCTCACAGAATCCTCTTTACCAACTTCAGCCTTTCATCTCTTATTGCCTTCTATTTGCCGTGGTATTACTAGCCTCCAAGGTGCTTTCTCTGCAGTGGGTATCTTCAAAGAATAGATGGAACTAGCAACAAGTTCTCTGTATAAAATGAAGTATTTTCCACTAAGACAGGAGACGAAAATTAAGGCCAATGCAACACCATAATCTATTTTTTTGCCATTCCCCTGAAAAATTGATAAGATAATGTTCGACCATTTTAACACATAAAATTTGAAAAAGGCAGAGTATAAGACTAACAATAATTTTAGCACCATATTTACAATGGAGAACTTATCTCCAAAGTAGGAAGAATTGGGAAAACCCAACTCTTTTTACACATGCAGGTCGTACTTGATTTACAACAATACATTTAGTGACCATTCAAAGTTACAACAGCACTGAAAAAAGCGACGTATGACTGTTTTTCACACTTATGACCATTGAAGCATCCACATTGTGATGTGATGTACATTCGGATGCTCGATAGCGACTCACATTTATGATGGTTGCAGTGTTCCAGGGTCATGTGGTCCCTTTTTGCGACCTTCTGACAAGCAAAGTCAATGAGGAAGCTAAATTCACTTAACTGTGTTACTAATTTAAGAACTGTAGTGATTCACTTCACAAATGTGGCAAAATAGTCACAAAATGGGACAAAACTCACTTAACAAATTTCTCACTTATTTTGGACTCAGTTGTGGTTGCAGGTTGAGGACTACCTGTATTACATAGCAATGTATAGAATTGGAACTACAGATGTCATAGATCTGGAGATTATAAGCCTTCAGCATGTGAAGAAAACTTAGATCAAACAGCTGCTGTGCTTTGAATGAATAAACTGATACTGTGCACCAATCATGCAGTTTAGGGCACTAAGTCTTGAGCAAGCTCCTGTGAATTTGCAACAGTAAGTAAATAGCAAGAAGAACCCTTGATGGGGCATTTAGGACGCGTAATCCAGCCACTTCAACAAACCTGAACAAGCCTTGGGAAACACTATTGGAGAACATTGTGTATACCATCTTCAGTATCATGATAAAAGAAATATCAGGGATCAACACTTTTATTAAGTAAATAGTAATGAGACTAGGGGAATTTACATGTAGTTTTGATAGGTTTTTAACTGGTTTATTTTATTTTTTAATTCAGAAAATGCCTCAGTTTATTGGAATGGGAGCTATAATGAATTTAAATAAAAAACTAGATCGTAAGTCATGCTAAATAGTCCTTAAGTAGTGCTATTTTACTCCATCTTTCCTTGAACTTCCAGAGTATTCAGGCCTATAACGGACAGTGATTTATTTTTTATTCTTAAATAGTTTCTGCAGCTGAAATGGAAGTTTTAATGGAAGAATAAGTCTTTGTGCTCTTATTTTATAACAAGCAATAGCTGCTATGTAATAACAGGAAAACATATAAGAGCAAAACATTATCTGTTTAGTGAAGTTTCATTTTACAAATGATTGTGAAAAGGAATAATTATCATCTTTTCATCTAGAAGTGTATTTATTTTTGCAATTTATTTCTATGACAGATTGAATGCCAAAATTTTGCACTTCAGCATTTAAAATGGAATAGAATAAATAAATGATTAGTTTTATGGAATTAAGTAGATGCTTCTATTGAAATAAATCAGTCTATGGAAATAGAATCAAGAATTAGAATTAAGGCAATGTTGTATGGTGTTATGCAATCCCAAAACCTTATTAATGGCAAAAGAGAATAGGGATATAAAAGATATACAAAAAAAAAGCTACCATGTGAAAATAAAAACCACAATACACATGCAGAATGTCCCAAACTACCTCCTGATACATTACTAGTAATTACATCAATTCAATTTAAATTTTTATTTATGCATATTTTGAAATTAAAATTAAAAATAAGATTTTTTCCTAAATGCTGTAAATTTTATGTTTTGTGTTTTTTCTAAACAAACCTCTGATACATAAATGACTGCAATTAAAATGCTTTCTATCATTGTAAAGAAATAATACCATTGTATACTTTGGGTCTTTACACTAATAAAAACATGATATCAAGTTTTATAAAAAAAACAAATCCAGAATGCCGTATAATTATAGTGAGCTTAGTTTATATTAGCTTATGTAAACAATGATTTTTTTCCCAGGATATAACACTTTTCCAAATTGAAAGAAACAAACAGTGAAGTTTTTGAAACTACAAAATGTGCTTTGAAATATTTTTGCTATTTTTGCAAAGTGCACATTGTTATTTGTTTCAGTGTAGTATTGAATGCATGACTATGATTATTGTTTTTTATTTGTTATTATATTTATATCCCACCTTTATTATTTTTATAAGCAATTTAAGATGGCAAACATACCTAACACTCTTTCTTCCTCCTGCTATTCTCCCCACAACCACCACGATCACCCTGTGAAGTGAGTGAGAGGGAATGGTTTGCCCAATATCACCCACCTGACTTTTATTCCTAAGGTAGGACTTGAACTCATGGCTCTTGCTTACTAGCCTAATGCCTTCACCACTAGACCACACTATGCAGTACTATATTTCTTGTACGAACTAAATGATGGTACCAACCATGGTAGAGATATTTTAGAATTTATTTAATGTCATAATCAATTACAGTCTTTTCTCTTCTTCTTTTTTTTTAATATCTCCAATGCTTGTTTTGGATGATTTATAGTATCCAGTTCAGTATTTGAATTTTTTTTATCAAAGTTAAGCAACTTCTGCACCCACCTCTGTTTGTTTTATTTCCTGTACTTTATGAAGTTCTGACTAATTTTAACAATATTCAGCTCAGTATTGGTGAAGGTTGAAAAGTCCCCTCCCCTACATTGTGCAAGTTCTATGGAGAAAAGAACATTCCCATCATACTTTCCTCCCTCCCTCAAATGGTAATAATGGTCCAGATTGAGCAGAGTATGTTTTATGTGTTCAGCTTCCCCTCCTTCCATTTCATTGTGCTTGTGGCCTTTCAGAAGACGGGCCTGAAAGGGCCGCGGTGAAAAGAATGGATACCCAAACTCAACTGCCTTTGCTTCAGCTTATGCACTCAAGGTGGAAAGCTTACTCAGTGTGATTCCACACACATTGTGTCATTCATATAATTGCACCCTGGGCTGTTGAAGAGAGCTACAATTTCAGAAGGGGCAGCACAGTTTTAGAACGGAGGAAACGGCTGCTGATTTCAATTAACAGGGTTTAGCTTCTATTTTGCATAAAGCTGTGATCCTGTTGTTTATTTGGGAATCAAGATCCATGAGATGCGATGGGGCATTCATCTGAGGGAACAGGCATTTAAGATCACTCTTCAAAATTAATTAAGATGCCTAAACCTCTATTTTGGATTAGATGATGTTAAACACTTGCTAATCTAGAAGAGCTTTTCCTAATCTGGTGCCTTCTAAATGTGTTCTAGGAATGATGGGAGATGAAGTCTTACACCTGGAAAGTATTCTGGTTCTCAAAGCAGTATGAAGGTGGTATTTGTCTGATCCTTGCCTGACTTGATAATAATGCGGCACAGGATAAAATTAGTACATTTCACTTCTCAGATGAAACTTAATGTGGGGTCAGTGAACTGAGTGAGGTTTTTACCAGATCAGTGCATCGTATCAACATGTTGATATTGTTATTACAGTATTTAGTTCAATTGTCAGCACTGAAGTTGCCAGCGCGCTTCCAGATGTGCAATTCTTTTGCTTTGTTCAAAGAATATTCAGCAGTTGTCCAGATGTATTTGCCTTCCATTTATAATAATCCTGACTCTGTGCAGATTTGAACCCTTCCCCCACATGGAAACCTTCTGTGCTATGGGGTGTGCTTGTTTGTTTGATATACAGTCACCTACTTCACAATATATAACTCCAGGTGATGGACAAGGATTCCAAGAAAAGCAAAAAGAGAGAGAGAGGGAGGGAGAGGGAGGGAGAGAGAGAGAATAGTATAAATAATCCATAGCAAGAAAATAAAGGTGTAAAAATATTCCACTTCTAATTGTAGGGCAAATCAGCCAACAGAGCTTACAGCCCAACATTTGTAGGCATCAACCAGTTCTTTAATGCTTTACAAAAAGCTAATTGCATCAGGGCCAGTCGCCATCCGGATATCTGGGACAATGCTAACATCTAGGACAGTGGTTTCCAACTTTGGCAACTTTAAGCCTGGCGGACTTCAACTCCCAAAATTCCCTAGCCACCTAGATCCCATCAGATAACACTCCTTAATAGATGGGACCTGGAGTATGCATCTTGTTGATCAGAGATAGACAGTCCCACAAGTCATAGCTACAAATTTAGATAACTTTGAAATAGATATCATCAGTGTGAATTCTGCCCTGCCCTCTCTGTTGTGATTTTAAACCCATGTTATAGTGAATAAAAATAGCCTTATCCCATGTTTGATTATCATGTAGAATTCAGCACTCTTAATTACAATTGCTGATTTTAATATTCTGCGTTAACGGATGCTGGAATGCTTGTTTTATTTTAGGTTATTAAATTATGTATGAATATGTCTTAGATATCAGTTTTGTTTCACTGTACACCACCGAACAAATAACAAATGATAATCAAACCAAAATAATAATCGTCATCATCATCTTGTGCCTCTAATTATAATGGCAGTGCTAAGGACTTTCAAGTGTCAGATCTTGTCTTCACTGTGTCCTGCTGCCATATCACTTGAAAACAATGTTGGAAAGAATGTCTCTTTAAAAACAACCCTGAGAGACCATAAGAAATGTAAGTGAGCATCAGATTCCTTTTAACCTATTCCAAGAGTTCCAAGTTCTCTGCTTTAAATATCACAGCTGTCACTCATCTCTGATATGCGGCGTAAGAGCTTATACCAAGGAAACCTTGTGATCAGAAAGAGCTGTTAGTGCTCTGCTTTTAGCAGTGTATGCCTTTTCTTAGATGCATCGTGAAACTTTACTTTGACAGATCAATTAAGGGAAAGGATGTCCCTTATTCACAAACATCTCTCAAATACAAAAATGTGTCATTGTAGCCATTTGCATGAATCGTATCATTACTCAAAATGATGCAAGTGACATCATTTATGTCATTACACATATTAGGCAAAATTGCCAAGGAAATTGGGTCCATTGTATGCACAGTCCATTGTATCAAAATTCACCAAATTGTAGTTTCTCTAAAGGATTCCAAGGACTCACTTAACCATAAAAGCAAGTTCGAGTGCTTAATTATATCAACTTTATTCTTACAGAGTCACACTTATTTTGGTTCTTGTTGTATATGCAAGAGAACATTTTGAATAAGGAATATGGGAAGAAAAAAAGAACATCCATGAAAGAGAGACCACGAGCGCTGTGGCGTTTGAGAACTGAACTACAGCTTTCCTAGTATATGAGAAGAAATAAGGGATTTATTTTTCTTCTAAATAAAAAAATAAGTCTCTTATTTTTCATCTGAAATCCTTAGATACATAATATACTATGTCCTCGACTTATAACAATTCATTTAGTGACAGATCGAATGACACTAAAAAAAGTGAGGTATGGCCGTTTTCACACTTAGTCATTTCACAGTACAACCATTGCAGCATCCCATAGTCATGTGTTCAAAATGCGGCCGCTTGGCAATTGACTCATGATTATGATGATTGCAATCAGAGGTGGGATCTGACAGGGTTAACTACCAGTTCGGTGATGTGAACGGTGAACAGGGTTAACTACCAGTTCGGTGATGTTTATGATGTGCTTCCTTGCACGCTGTGTGCGCGTGTAAATCTTCTTCAGCTTGCTGCCTGAGCAGCAGTGCGTGCAGAAAAGCAGCATTTGAAAAAGCACTTTTTTCCTTTTTCAACCGCAGCTGTGCCTCGCACGGCAGCTGAGGTTGAAAAAGCAGGAAATAAAGGTCAGGTAAGAGCCCAGGCGGGCGGGTGGGCCAAAACAGCAGCAGACATAGAACAATTTTCAGAGCTACCGGTTCTACAGAGCCGGACAGAATCGGTAGAATCCCACCTCTGGTTGCAGTGTCCTGAGATCATGTGATCACCTTTTGCACCTTCTGACAAACTAGACCAATGGGGAAACCAGATTCATTTAACAACTGTGTTACTAATTTAACACTTGCGGTGATTCATTTAACAACTGTGGCCAGAAAGTTCATAAAATGGGACAAAACTCTCTTTAACAATTGTCTCACTTAACAACAGAAATGTTGGGCTCAGTTTTGGTCGTAGGTCAAGGACTACCTGTATTTATTTAGTAGTCAATCACCTCCTTGTACGATTAGACCAAAGATATAAAATGTGGCAATACCATTAATTATGTATAAAAATAGAAAAGTAGAAGTGTTTGGATTGCATTTTAAGGAAAATTCACCTAATCCAAAGTTCTCAAATATCAATAAATCCAGAATCAAGAAAGAAAACTTCCTGTATCTGAAATCTGTAATTAAGTTTGTTTATTGTACCGTATTAATGTAAAATAGGTGGATTAGGAGAAGGATGTATATACCAAAATGTGCTAAAGACCATTTATGAAAATTCATATATTACAATTAAAAACACATAAAGATCGATGAAACTTTTAATGCTAACTTTTAAATATAGTTAACTGATCAGAAAACAGGATGAAACTAAGCTTGGAAAAATAAAAAATGGGGCAAAATAGAATTTCACAGTTTCACCCATCTCTAAACAACTTGTCTCCAGACGTTTTGAAAGCCCCAACACCGGAAGTTTTTAAGATGTTGGATAACCATTTGTCTGAAATAGTGTCAGGTTTCCTGCCTAAGCAGGGGGTTGGACTCGAAGACCTCCAAGGTCTCTTCCACTCTGTTATTCTATTCTATTCTAAATTTTTAGTAGATAGCCACTTTATCTTTTTGAGTAGATTCATTATTTGCAATTCTTTAACATGTTTGAAATGTAATAGGTTTTAGCAAAATTTCATTACTTTTATTTCTGTTTCTTTTGGCACTTCATTTTATTTTATGCCAATTATATAAGTACTGTGTCAAGAAATAAAATTAATTACCTGTAATTCTTGTTCTCTGAAGACAGAAGCCTGAGCCTAAGAGTCAAGGTCTATTGTGCAAAGGTAGAGATGTGTTGTGACATTTAGCTTGTATGTCTCCAGAGGTTTCTTCTTTCTAATCATTTTGGTCAAATCCTACCCATTTTTCTTATTTTTCTTAAAAAAATCATTGTTGCATTATGACTCATAATCATGGACATCATGAAGGTGATATAAAAGCACCACTAATGTCTTCTCTAAGTTCACTTTATGTGGCCAGCCACAATGAAATGTTATACAGCAAAAAGCCAACAAAAACAGCTTCTCCTTTTGGTACTTGTTTTGAAGATGAGATGAAGACAGAGAAGAAGAAAGAAAATAAAATAAGAACTGATGGCACAAACAGACACGTGTGACATAGTGGAAAAAGCATATTAAAATATGATTCCCATCATCCATTCCAGGAAGATGGAGCCTATAGAAATAGTGCCTTAAAAAAAAATTCTTCAGGGAAATTAGTTAGGAGATGTCCTGATTAAATAATTGAGATGCTAGTATGCTCAGTGGTTTTTACTCCCTAAAAGCAAAGGACTCTTACTTAAGTCCAGCAGCTGTGATTTCTATGCTAAGTTGTGTTCTTAAAAAATGAATTAAGTCCATACAGAGGTAAGTTCAGAAACTATAAAACCTAAATGTTCTTCTCTAAGAACAGCACTCAAAAAGCACTCAAAAAGGGGAGGGGTTGCTACTCTTGCTGAGACTGGTCAGAAGCTTTTTTCCAGATATTTTTTCTGTTGATGATGGTATATGGCTTTTGTTTTCTCTTGTTTTACTTATTTATTTATTTATAAAATTTATATAGCTGCCTACTCATTCACAGTGACTCTAGGCTGCTTACAAACAATAAAAACACAGTCTTGAAACAAACATTAAAAAAAAAACAATAACTTCCCACCATCCTTCTCTGATGACAACACAGGGTCAAATAAACCATTTGATGGGCTGCATCCATTGGCAAAACCAAGTCTTTAGGGCCTTATGAAAGAGTGTCAAAGTGGGGGGCAGTCTAATTTCTGAAGACAAGATATTTCAAAGTGAGGGAACCACCACGGAGAAGGCCCTTTTTCTGGATCCTGCCAGATGTACCTCCTTAGGGGATGGGACCTGTAATATTCCTTGTCTCCCCGCTCTAGTAGGTCAAGTGGATGTGACCAGTAAGTAGGAGAGATGGTCCTTCCTACTTACACTATAGTACAGCTTTTCTTGTTTCTCAATATTTTCTGTTTTAAAATACTCAAGATACTGTTCTTGGCTTTTATTTTTTGTTGTTAGCCTGAAGTGGGACAAAGAGTTACAGGTGACTCTTAACAGCAAAATAAAAGAGAATGAAAAGCAACAGTTCCTGGAATTTATACTAATAGGAATAATACAAAGGCACACAGAAAATGAGCATTCTGCTTTATGTTGTTCTTCCTAATTCATCTAGATGAAAATGTGAAAAAAAGAATTAAATTAATTCTGGAAATGAAAATTGACTCAACTCGTAATGTCTACTACCAATTTTCCAAAGCAGAGAATGAGTCTGTGATCACATTACATATCTAAAATTCTTTTCCATCCCAAGTCATTATTCATATTGTAACTAAAACTGTATAGTTCACTATAGTAACTTTTGAACAGAGTTTTTTCTCCTAAACAAAAGTAGAAATCTTTAAAAAGACATTTCTGTTGTGCAACAGATTTTGCTTCCTGTTATGTTAAATACGATTTGGTAGTACTATACAGTGATTTCAAATAGCAGCCACTGTAGTTAACCGTGATAGTAATCAGGCAATAGAAAGCCTCTGGCTTGATTCGAAGAAAATTATCTGCTGCACGTGAAGATTCAACCTCCACTTAATATTGGCTCTAACTTAAATGTATCAAGGGTCTCTATGGCATTTAAGACCTGGGCACTTTTAGACCATATTATTTCAATTGGATACTGTATTTGATATCTAAGTGACCATTGGAGAAGCCTTGCTTTTTATAATAAACCATCAGATTAAAAAAAACAACGGTTGCTTTTAGTGATTGGAGAAGTCATGCCATTTTATATTAGTCATGCCTTTTATATAAAACCTGTTACATTAAACCATCAAAACCTTTTATACTAAACCATTAGATAAGAAATAGTTATTTTTAGAGATTGTATCCTCTTCATTTTTAGTATCCCATTAATTGCCTGTAGCATGAAGTCTATTATTATTTTCATATCGGGCTGTCCATAGTTGAGTGGCATGTGAATCCATAAGATCAACATCTGCAAATGTCTTGCCCTCAGTAGAATGCAGATTTAACCAAAGAAACGTTCTAAGCCATAGAAATCCCATCCTTAATCTGTTGGGGGGAGAATTCTGGGATAAAGAATCAAGGGCAAATAGCAAAATATTTTAAAATGTTATAACTTATTTCGCTAAAGAAGCACTTGTATTGCCTGAAAAACTGCCACTGGTCTTTGTTTTTTATTTATTGAAATAATACTATAACAACTATAAATTTTATTTTAAAATATGGATTTAAGTAATAATAATTTAAAGTTTTAAATTTAAAACTTTAAAGTTTAAATTATATAGGAGGGAAACTATGTTTGTTAAATATTTCAGCTTGACAGTTCTAATCCAAAAAAAAAATTGTCAGACGATATGGGACCAGTGCTTTCCAGCCAACGCCCAACAATAGAAATCTGAAACATGATAGATGTGTGAACAGATCCTGTGCTGTGAAATTCACTTCCCATAAAATAAAGCAATACATTCTCTTAATAAATGTATCTTAAATAAAGGTACATGGACAAAGCAATGCTGTGTACTTATCAGCTTGTTACATAATATGCAGTTGTCATTTTGAAAAGGATTACAACATGTGTGTTTTTATGAAATACATTATTTACTTCTTTGAGCCAAAATATTTCAGTGCCTTGAAATATTTATATAGTAATTAGTAGAGAGAAAAACACAGGTTTTGCTCATCATGTTAAAAGAGGCACACAATTCATCCTTTTCAGTTCAGCTGGATATTCCTGCCTGTTAAAAACTCTGCTCATCACAAAGCAGCCTGGAAGGGAAGTTTCAGTCCTTGTCTGGATGGATAGATCGATCGATCAATCAATCAATCAATCTGTCCTGGATAATAGGATAGAGAGGGGCAAGTATTGTATTATGGAAGGTATGTTTTATCTAATAAGATTCTTTCATTTGACACAGTTGGGTGTATTTGCCAACAATGCATTAGTCAAAGGGGCAGGGGAAAATGGAATAAACACTTGTTGCTTTTCATAGGGAGAGCTTCTATATTGATTCCTTTTTGATTCTCTCTTGTGAACCTTTCTGGTTGCAGTCTAATTATAGTTGATCCTCACTAATGACTCTTTCAGGGATTATCTCTTACAGTGTCAGCCATCTGCTGTGGTTTAGAGTAGTGAACTAACTGGGTACAATTAATGCTTACTCTTAAATTATCAAAATTTAAAACAAAATTATCTCAAAACACAATAGAGATTACAGACACAGGTTAGGTGGCATATCAGTATTTTAGTTGCATTGATCAACATTTAATAAGCCATAAAGCATGGCTGTGGAGAACATTGTTTTGTGAGTTTCTCCTAAATGGGGAATTGTAAGGAATATCTGAATTCTATTCTGTATGGAAAAATAATTTTCAGTCAATTACACTTTATCTGATACTACATGTTGTTAGTCTTCAATTAATTCCTGTTTCTGAGAAAGTTTGTTGTATCACATAGTACAGATCATCTTCTTCACCAGTCTTAAGAGTGATCTTATTGTTTAACTGTGAAAAGGTATCCCTGATACTTGAGAGCACTGCATATATATGGCAAATAAAATAATGTGATAAAATATTAATTTCAATACTTAGTTACCTGAAACGGAGCATGCAGGAGTTATATGTATATCCCTTGGGCTACAGGCTTTTCCTACTTAAATAATATAAAATCATGTTAATATTAATTTTTGTGATAAATAATGTTAATTATATTGAGCTCCAATCAGCTGAAGTTAGTAATGTCTAGAGCTGCAATTCTGTACTAATTTAACTGGGAGTACAGTGGGGCTTACATCTAAGTAGACTGTGTGCTTTTAATCCCACTGAAACCAGTGGGAGACATCATTAATTAATGATGCAATCCTATAAAAAGTCCACCCAGAATTAAGTATCATTGAGGTCAGTGGGGATTATTTTCAGAGAAGTCATAGAATTATATCTTTGTCTTATTACTTTTGGCTCTGCAACCAAACAAGACAGACACAGACTTCAAGAGGATAATTAGAATTGCAGCAAAAACAATTGCTACCAACTTGCCTTCTGCTGAGGACCTATATAATGCACAAGTCAAAAAGAGGGCTGTGAAAATATCTACAGACCTCTCACATCCTGGACATAAATTGTTTCAACTTCTACCCTCAAAATGATGTTAAAGAGCCTTGCACACCAGAACAACTAGACACAAGGATAGTTTCTCCTCTGCATGCTATCACTCTGCTAAACAACTAATTCCCACAACACTGTCAAACTATTTACTAAGACTGTATTAACTATTCTTCTCATCCTTCCTATTTCCTAACTCCTTCTACTTATGATTATAACCTTGTTGCTTGTATCTTTACGATTTATATTGTTTTATTTAGTTTCCTAGTATGACTTTGATTGCTTATTTGGTATCCTATAACTATCACTAAGTGTTGTATCTTGATGAATGTATTTTTATGTACGCTGAGAGCTTATGCACCAAAGACAAATTCCTTGTGTGTCCAGTCACACTTGGCCAATGAAGAATTCTACCCAGAATTAAGTATCATTGAGATCAGTGTGGATTATTTTCAGAGAAGTCATAGAATTATATCTTTGAGTCTTATTACTTTCACACAACTTGAAATAATAGCGGGTACTAAAATGTTTGACGGGTTTTGTTTTGTTTTTTGTTTCGTATGTACTTGTGTGCCAGTGGTAATATTTGTATGCTTTTATTTAGCTTTGGCCATCAGATATTCTGTTAAGTAAATTCTGTTAATAAATTATAAATAAATTCAAATATTATACCTAATATTTGAAATTAGAAATACTCTACACAATACAAAAAAAAAGAATAATTTCTGAAATTTTTTTTTTTAAAAAAAAGCATGTTAAAATATTCAACAAAAACATAGGCCCATGTTCTTTGTGACAGAAATAGATCCATTGAAGTGTCAGTGCATTACTTTAGAAAAATCTAATACAAAATATTCACCATTGACAATAATGGTGTATGTATGTATGCTTCCTCATTATAATTTTTAAAATTGCAAAAAAATAATTTGAAATCTTATGATTTCAAGTTCATAAAGCAATCCAAAAAACCTTTGTTTTTCTATAAAATCATGAGCTTCACCAGGATATGCAGTATACATGATATATTAGAATCAGAATATCTCCGGATCAAAAAGGAATGAGGACCTCTGGATTGTGAAATGGTTGTTGATTCTGTACTATTACTCCCCCAAGTAGAAGTAAAGATAAAGCCAAGACAAAAACTAGGGCCTGATATGTTATAACGTGGGAAAATGTCGGGGTATACTGTTATTTGCAATGGCAATAAAGAATTTTATTTGTAACTCTTGGCTGTTGTCTAGCAATTTTGGTGCCATAACTTAATCTAACCATCAATCTGAGGACAGAAGAATTTTATTTGTAACTCTGTAAATAATGTGGCTTATTTAAAACTCAAAACATTATGTCCTGGAAGTTCTGACAACCCAATTCAGGTTGGCTGCAGCTGAGACAAAGCAAACGATTTGCTTGCCTCTGCATTCGGGTGAAACAAAAATGAAAAATGTTTCAGATGTTCTGGTGATAGCCATATAGAAAACAAGCTTCTTTGCTGCAAAAATCTGGAAAACTGCTAGACAATGGCCAAGAGTTACAAATAAAATTCTTTATTGCCATCGCAAATGCTTGTCTAAAGAGCCTTAGCTCTTAGCTTTCCTTGAACTTAAAATGCCTATTTGCCCTGAAGGTCTAAGGCATTCTTATTGAGCAGGCTGTAAGGAGGAAGAAACTCATTTGTCTTTTTCATCTCTCAGACATGTTTTCATCTCTCAGACACCATAACCATTTTAAACACTTACCTCCTCCAAAGCAGAAGGAAGGACAGACAAAGGCTTGTTCCTGTTTTTTAATTGGTTGATTATAGAAATTTCAGAATGCCATGAAGGTTAACACTCACTGCGTAGTCATCCTAAATCTTAAAGGCGTAATCAGAAACAAAGAATGTACACAGAATGCATACACAATTCAGATAATCGTTATCACAAAGCAAGTTTGGTCTAATTTAAGGGTGTCAAACTCAAGGCTTGGGGGCCAGATCTGGCCCATGGGGTATTTAGATCTGTCCCACAGGGCTGCCCTCGAAATAGTGAAGAACCAGCCTGTGGTTCCTCTGCCAGTGAAAACAGAGGCCAGGCTCCTGGGCTCCATTTTCAAGGGCAGAGGGCTGCAGGAGGATCCCCCCAAGCCCGCCCAGGCCACCACAGGTGTCCCTGACATGAATGATGTTGAGCTGGCCATACCCACTCTGGGTATGCCCATCTGGTCCTCCGAGATCAAAGACAACCCGATGCGGCCCTCAATGCAATCAAGTTTGACACCCCTCTAGTTGTTATGGCACCAGGCTAGAAAGTGGGAAACCATGAGTTCTAGTCCCACTTTAGCCATAAAAAATGGTTGGATGACCTTGGTCCAGTCATTCTCTCTGAGTCCAGCTCACCTCACAGGGGTGTGGGTGTGGGTGTGGGGGGAAATAAGGGGAGGAAGATATGGTGGATATGTTTGCTGCCTTGAGTTATTTGTAAAAATTATAAAGATGGGATTCAAATAAATTAATAAATAATCCCTTCTTGGTTGGGTCAGATAGGTTGTCAGGTTTGAACTCAAGTTCAAACTGTAGAATTCACTAGCGGAGCCCAACTTCTCTTGCAGTTTACTCAAAATCTTACCAGGAAAAAAACAAAGGGAACACCTTGACTCAAAAAAGAGCTGTCTTTGCATGTAAGATACTGCATATGTGAAGATGAAGAATGCTTTAAGTGCAGAAATTGCCTTGGCCACGACTATTCATTCTTTACACCTCTACCTAACACAGAAAAATGAAAACCATTTTGAAAAACTGTGTATAATTTTCCAGATAATTTTATTGCTCTCCTTCTTCCTCTCCCTGTGCCTCTGCTTTTGTATATCTATAGCTATCTATTTCTCTATATCTATCTCTACTGTACATCTACAGTATATCTGTTTCTTTCTCTCTCTCTCTCTCTCTCTCTCTCTCTCTCTCTCTCTCTCTCTCTCTCTCATTGTTTGGTATTATAGAAATATTTGGCAAGAAGAACCCTGTTTCAGTTGATTGCATATATTATATCAGTATCTATAGTTTCAGCGAAAAGAATCCAGTCATATTTGGAAATATAGTATAAAATCCAATGATAAGATTCCCCAGTGTAAAGGGAAAATATGGAATCCTTTTGATTCTGTTGTCTTTTAAATTCATTAGTTGCCTTTTTTTTTTTTTTTTTGCAAAATTCAGAATATCTTTGTGAAATACTTGATAATCAAACCCCTTATACATCCGTCTTAATGTGTGCTTTTTTTTAACACAACCTTTTTCTTTTTAGATATGGAGTCTGGAGAGCGGTTAACGTCAACAGCAGCCTCTTCCACTGCAGCTTCATCTCCTGCCTTGTCCTCAGCATCCATTGTTTCAGCAATTTCCAAAGGTGGCCTTTCTACTGGAGCCACATCACTTAGCTCCACAATCAACGCCTGTGGTGAATATGTCATATTTGTGCTATTGTGCCATGTGGATGGCTTGTATCAAGGCATCCAGATCACAGTGACACCTTGTTGCATAATGCATTATTCATGATAAAGGATGTAAATTGATGCAAAATGATGACATGTGCACATTATGTCATCACACAAATGATAAAGATATGGGGGATGTTTAAAGATGGCAGCTGTAACTATGTGATGAAAGACTCATCCCCTTATATGCACATTGTGGCCATCACTTTGACTGTTTTGGCCCTTCCCTCTAAAGTGAACCCTCTAATAACTATGAAATGGCATAAATCACTAACAGATATGGTGGGTCTCATGTGCCATATTTAGCGTTTAGGTCCACTGAATCAAGGTTTCACTGTGTTTTAGGATTTTTCGAGGTTTGGGATCTGAATGCAATTAAAAAAATAAGAATAGTGAAATTGTATGTAGCAGAAATGACATTTTTGCCATTCAGTGTAACAATCCCTAAAACTGATGCTTAGGGAGGAAAAAAAAACCTTTAAAGCAATCATACAGTTATCATAAAAATGGTTTCCATTCTAGAAATTTGGAACTGTAGCTTATAGAACTTCCCAACAATGACAACATTGGGCAAGAATTTTGCAAATGAAATTCTTTGAAACATAGCCTGAAGGTAACTGAGAACACCAGGTTGAGGAAGGCTGTTGCACACCACGCATGATTTGTAGATAGTTTGGATTTTGTTATATCCAAATAGAAACTGATGCCATAAGCTTCCTAAGGGTGTGAAAGTTACTAATAAGTTATTGGAGAAACAACTAGAAGCTTAAGATAATTGTAGTAATTATCCAAAACTGCTTTTACAACCATGGCTCAAAACATTTTGTGGTTGATTGTGTCCTATTGAGTAAAGTTGTCCTGGTCCTGACGAATTCTTCTTTCTGTCCAGTTCTGTGTATTTTGTACAATTTCATAGGCTATCCATCAAAAATATTTCTGCAGAAATTATTTGAATAAGACAAAACCCCATCTAATCATCAGTCTGAAATGTTGTACAATACTTCTGAATATTTGGGGGCAGATGCCTGATAATTATGAAAGTATATGTGTGAATTAGGCACTCAGAAGCAAACAGTCTGATACCAGATCTGTCCAAAAGAGACAGTGAACTTCTAAGTTTTGCATTGTATGGGAAGGAAAAAATGGGGCATATATTAGAAGTTTCACGATAAACAGGGCTTCATTAACTTTACTGCACTAAATCTACTTATTAGTACTTTGGTGGCTTTGCAAGTCTATCCTTGCAAATAGTTTTTTTTTACCAAGTCAGTTGCGACAAGTCTTACCAATATGTCATCTTGATGATTTACATTATTTGCATAATGAAATCATTAAGCAGTGTAATAAAATTGCAGTTAAATTAATGTAAATTTAACTGGATTGTTCAAAACTATTTTGGATTTGCCAGATTTCCCTCCAGGCAATCTAGACTGGAAACACTTATTCCAAGGAATGAGAATTGTAACCTCTGATTAATAGTGTTTAGTTGCAGGAAGGTTAAAGATTCTAGCAAATTTCCTGTTATCAAATGAGTCATGTATGTATAGGCAATTAAGTTGACAATATCCTTATCTATTTCCTCCTGCTTTTTTGTCATAGAGGGCTAGAAGCTTTTCTCCCTTGTGGATCACTCCACTCCTGTTCCTTATTTTATAAAGTTTCCAATCAAAGTGCAAAGCAATTATCATAGGATTCAACAACTTGTTTTTTGATTTCAGGAGGGTGTTCCAATGGAAATTTGGTCAATTAAATAGGAATATATTGAAGTTTCAGTGCATATGGAATCTTATTTATATTATATATTCATTAAATGTGTAGTTAAACTCTTGGTCTTATTTAGTTCATGGCTGTTTACACTAACTGGCAGCAGTTTGCCAAAGATAAAGACAAAATGTTTCCCATTTTAGTCTAAGATTGAATCTACAGTCTTTTAAATTAAAGCAGGTGGTCTACTTTTGACCTATCAACATTACTAATTACATGATACCTACATTTTTAGCTGTTGGTAGAGATTGTGGAGAGATCTGTGACAAAAAAGCTGCCACCACCCTGAGCAAGAAGATGAGAAAAGCTCTTGTTACTTTGCACAGTGAGATGGGTGGCATATACATTTAAATGTAATATAAATTTAATTAATAAATATGTATTTCATTTTTCCTATTGCCTCCAACAGGAAAAATGTATTGTGTAATCCAGTGCAGGCTTTGGAAGCATGTTGGGTAAATTAGGATCCATAGCATCCTTATTTTGAAATAGATATCTGAGGAGCTTAAACATTTACCTTCCATTGAATGATTTTGGTTTTTTTAGCTTTTCTTCTTCTTTTTTGACTTTGTCAGCAGCAGTTTGAGATTTCAGACAGGAGTTACTTCATGTCCCCTAGCTTGATTTTCCAAACTGCAAAAAAAACAAATAATAATGATCATCCGTTGGCTTCACTCAGAGTCCAGTATGGAGTAAATTTCCTATGATTTACAATGCAAACTTCAACCATCTCAAACAAAAAAAAAGTCTCTATCTCACTTAAAATTAATTTTCTCTGGGTTTATCTGAGTTTAATAATTTCAGATCTAAGTGCTTTACATTTTCTGAAATACGATTACATTCAACATTTACAGAGATCACTGCAGGATCCTATGTTTGCAGATATGGCTCATTGTATACAATCAAAACATTGGTATTTGTGGACCTTCAGTGAATTATAGATGTTGTTAACCTATTTTGTGTCATATACCTTTTCATTAATTAAATAAAAATTGCAAAATAATTGATTTGGTCCATGGATAATATCCAGAGCAGCAGGAGGTGAAACATTTGAGCCAGTATGATAGAAAGATACTCTTAGATAAGTTATTCATATTGAAGATTTGTTTCTGCATTAACATAGTCATTTTGATACGTATAGTTTAGATGATAATTATTTAGATCAGGAAATTAAAAATACAACAAAATAAAGGCCCTTCTATAACCAGCTACACTCCCAAAACTCAGAACTTTTTTGAACTGCCACCTAAAGATGCTTAGAAGAACTATTCAAAAGAGATTCACAGTATTAAAAATTATTCAGACAATGTTGAATAATTTTTCTCCTTCTTTAAGGATAGCAGGAATTACGTGCCTATCCTGTATAGTCTGGATTCCTCTTCAAATCCAAACTGTTGAACAGCCCAATTGCTTATTGCTGCTGTATCCAGTTTGACACTTCTGGTTTAGCTGATATGTAAGGGAGAACAAAAAGACAATCAGATGGCACTGTATCCACATTCTTTCTGTAAAATAGTTATTTTTCATGTGAAAAAACTAAAACAATAAAAATATGCCAAAACAATAAAAATATGAGGATCTCCACATGGTCAGAAACTATGGAAGAGGGTTGTAAGGTGCCACAGCACCTTGGAATCGGGGAAGAATGAGACAGGAAGTGGAAACTCCTACTAATGGGAAACTAGCACAAAAGTATTTGTCACATTCCTTTGGGAATTCCCTGAGAGCAACCACTGAGGATGAGTTAACTGAACTTGCAAAGACCGATGAAAGCCTCATAGCATGGTGGAAATCTTAGATCAGTAGCTCTTATATGTGGAATTAATCTCAGATGAATCTCTAATTATCAAGCACTTTTCTGTCCCAGATGAAGACTGAGAGTTGGTCAAAGAAAACTCCAAAGTGCTTCCTCTCATACCTGCTTTTCCTTGAGCCCAAATGGGTTGCTGCCAAACAACATATATTTTAAATAAAGGAACAGTCAATCACTGGCTAAAGATTAAAGGAATAAGTTACAGAATAGTAAAGTTATAATCATATTCTTGTGGTAATATGAAATCAAAATAGAATACTTTATTGGCCAAGTATGATTGGACACATAAGGAATTTGTCTTGGTGTAAATGCTCTCAGTATACATGAAGAAAAGGTACATTCGTTAAGAATCAAGAATGCTTTTTACTTTATTTAGAATGCTATTTACTTTAAACGGAATATTTCTTACTAGGCACTGAGAACGAGATTAACATGACACCAGTCTACACATATTTTGGATAATTAGGAAAAAAAGCTCAGGAATAATGGCTATTTCATCTTGTTTTTTTGTTTCTTTACTCATGTGGGATGTTGAATCAGGCATAACACATCCACAGGGTGCTCTTCACTCTCCCCACCCCACACCCCATTTATTATTCTGCTCCATGCCATCACCATAAAAGCTAGTCAAGGTAATATAATCTCCATGCAGTCTGCTATCATAGTTTGGATACTCAGACAGAACTACTTCTCTCTTGCTCTCTGGGTGTATGAAAGAGAATCAAATGGATAAATATTTGTCCACTGTATTTAATTACTTAAAATGCTTATGTGTGTTGGTCTAACAAGTTTGGGGTGTGTCCGATGAAAGCTTCTGATCGCCTCTAATATTACAATGCCTTTGCTTTATTAATTGCACCCTAATAAGGAACACATATGAAGCTGCTTTTCACCCTGCAGTTTCAAGTAAACTCTAGTAAACATTACATTTATCAGATATTCTAGAATGAAGAAGAAATATAATTGCATCTTTTTAGCCCTAGTTTCGTGTGATATTTGATAAGATAAACATGTGATAATTTTGTAACTTACTAGCCTGGATCTTGTGAAGAGAAAAAAAATATTTATATAATTGAGCATTTATCTTTTACAGTTTTAGCAGTTATTGTTTCTTGTGCTACACTGTTAAAAACACCTTCATCTCAGCTTGCAGTTAGAGAGGCTCAGGTTTCAACCAATGCAATATAATTATTTTCTTTGCAGTAATCAATAGTCTATTAAGCAGGCTTGTAATAAACTTCAGTCTTTCAGCCATACAAATCCCAAGACAGAGACTTGGTCCAGACTGGAACTCTAGATGTTGTGCGAGAAAGATTGTGTACAGATCAACTGTTATTTCTGGTTACTCTGCTATAATTATATAATGTGACTTTGGAAAAATACTTTTCCAAATGCATGTAATTTGAGTATGGTAATTACATTATACATACATTTTCTGCAGGTTTTTTTCCTCATTATGAGTTTGAATCACAAGCCACTTATTCCTTTGCAGTCTGAATGTTCCCATATATTTCAATGGACTTCCCTGAGGGCTGATTCAAAGGTTATGCTATAAGCAATTATGACAGAGATGCCTGTGAAGCTCTACTAGAAATGTAATCTCCAAAGTGCTAACATAGGAATCTGTGCTCAAGCTACATGCTGAAATTAACTCTTAAAACAACTCTTTGCTAATTAGCATCTGGGTCTCAAATATAAATAATAACATGTCTGTTTCTAATAAGAAATATATGCCATTCTGCTTAGTGGTCTAGAAATAATCGGCATTTCAGAGAGGAGGAGGGGGAGGAAGAGCAGGAGGAGGAGGGAGAGGAGAAGATAATATATATTTCCAGCAAAGGAAGGAGCCCATTTTTAAGAATAATTGTCAATCTGCAGGCCCGGTTTTTGTGTTCTTCAGCCCCTTTCCAGGAGCAAACTGCTTATCTCTGATTTCTGTCATTCTTTATTTAAAGATGGCTTCTTTCAAGATGTGAATGGGTTGTTGTATGATCCATCCTGGTTTTCAATCCTGATTTTTCAAAGCAAGCACCAATTATAATTAAATTATAGTTTCTGTACACACCCAGGTTTTTTAAGCATCTTACCTATAATCATTGAGCATCATGGATCAGGTAGCTCTTCTAAAATATGAGACATGTAGTATCCAGATATGTAGCTTCAATTGTTAAAGTTATGGAGGATTCAATTATGAAGTGAAGGAAGCAATATTTGTGTAAGCCAATGGTGGGAGAGACAGACAAATGCATAGTCAAAATATTTGTCTTTATACAATGTTTTTTAGAAAAGGGGGGGGGAATCCTATTAGACGAGAGACTTATGTATTTATCAAGCTTCTCTCATAAGTGACAGAGACACATTCTATATGGAGAGAAGAGATTTTGGAGAGGACAGAAAAAGATATTAATATATCACAAATAATTGGACAAAACATATTTTTTCCTTTAGTCAGGAACGTTGGAAAGCAGTTTTCATATGTAATGGGCAAAGTTGAAGGAGGAGAGCAAAAAAAAGAAAGCAATCTGTAATTCAAAACCCAATCTGTAATTCAAAACCCTTCAAACAAGATTTGAAGGCATTACGATTAAAATAGTAAGATTCTTTTAGCCTCCACAATCACCTGCGTTCACCTATTCATGATTTGGGGAATAAAGTTTTTAGGGATAGGTATACATATCATTCAGCATTGGTACCAGAGGTGGCATTCAGCAGGTTCTGACCAGTTCTGAAGAACCGGTAGCAGAAATTTTGAGTAGTTCGGAGAACTAGCAAATCCCATTTCTGACTGGAGATTTTACAGTATCCTTCCCCCGCCACACCCACCAAGCCACGCCCACAGAACCGGTAGTAAAAATATTTTAATCCCACCACAGATTGGTACCAGTAAGAAGAGAACTATGTTGTCATAGCTTTGGAATTATATAACACCCACATTCGTACTGTATCTATGTCTCTTATTTCCAATAGTATATACACTGTGGTTTTTTTAATGATTTGGCAGCGATTTTGATGCAAACCCTTTTTATTTGTAACCTTCAAATTACAAGAAATGTTAATTAAAACAGGAGACCTTTACTTAGCTGTTAGTTGCTCCTGATGATTAGGCACTCTTCTCAGTTTTAGCACAGGATATACACTTGCCTGTACTGTGAATTTACACATCTGATCTTTGAAAGACATGTTGCAACAAGCTGCTCAGAGATTTCTGCATTTAGGTAAAACTGCATAGAGTACAAAGGTGTCAATGTTGTGGCTACATTCAGATAATGATTTAAATCATAGAAGTAGAGCTTTTACTCACATGTATAGTAATGTATTGTAAATGATATTACATTAGCTTCATTTTAAAATCACCCCACCTTACCCGTCATGTTAATGTTAATATTGCCTGTGTCTTAAACAGACAAGTAGTTGATGTGGGGTGGGTATCCAGCCAGTCATTTTTGTGCCTCTGCTGCTTTTTGAAGGATTTTGTTCACCATCTTTTTACATTTAAGGCATTAGTTAAGTATTTATCCTTTTTAGTTCTTTTGAAAAGGCTTATTACAGTGCAGCACAAAATTCATTAATATTAATAAAGGCATTTGCCTTTATCATTCCTTGTTACTAAGACACCAGCCCTGTCGAAATGGATGCTGGCCTTTTGGGTAATACTTCCAATCATTTATCTACGTAATGGCTAGTAGAATTTCAAAAGCTTTGCTGAAAAATATTCAGCCTATTATAATATAAGTCAAGAGTCTTAAGCAATGTAGTTTTGTATTAAATTTCATTATGCAAAATAAGCATGCAGAAAGCTGGCACTTTTTAACGGGAACAAAAAACAAAAGGAAAAAATGAAAGGAAATACAAATATTCATCTCTAGCCAGAATATTAATGTATTAAGAAACAAAAAGATAATGAGTTGGCAGAAAGGAAGGAATCTGTTTTATTCACTTTGAGGATAAGCTACAATCTCATTCTTTTTTTAACATACTAGTTTTGTTTATAAAATATGTATTTGAAAATTACTCTTTCTTATATCCAAAGCATATTTGAATCTTTTCCTTATATCCCATAAAAGTATTTTCAGAAGCTTGGCATGTTTTCATGTTCCATACTTATTTTTATGAAACCTTGCAAATGAAACAAAATAATGTTCAATGTTCTGACATGGGGCATCTTAAATTTAATGATAATGCCTCTTAACATTGTCTTGGTGCTTTAACCTATCTTTCATTGTATTGTGAACATAAAACTGAAATGTTTTCTTATGTAGGTTTTTGAGTTAATTTACTGCATTAATTGGCCTGCTGAATTTATATTAAATATTCCTGGGAATACGGTATCTACTAGTGTACTTGATATTGAATTGGCACTAACTTACAAAAGATACTATTTTCATAGAAAATGGCAAACTTTAATAAATTAATAACTACAGCAACCCTTGTCATATGAATGCCTCAAAAGATATGCATGCTATCACTATGGAGTATGAATTTCCATGGCAATGAGCTTTAAAAAGTGTGATTTTGAACAATAGATGAATTTTGGGAAGAAGGCAGTGCCTGAGTAGTGTCTTAACAGAGTTGGAAAGGATCCTGAGGTCTTCTAGTCCAATTCCCTAATCAAATAAGAAATCTTGTACCATTTCAGACAAATAGTTGTTCAATCTCTTCTTAAAAATTTCCAGTGTTGGAGCATCCACAACTTCTGAAGGCAAACCATTCCACTGGTTAATTGTCCTTCGTTCTAGGTTGGTTCTCTCCTTGATTAGTTTCCATTCATTGCTTCTTAGACAATGGTAGTGTTGGGTTAAAATACCATGATATCAAGAGGCATCTTTGCATTTTAAGTAAACAGGGAGAAGTAAACATGGATCTGTGTGGCAAATGGCATTTAATTCTTCTACTTTGAGAGAAAACCCTTCAAGATAGAGCAGACTTCGCTAAAAATACAAGAACTCTTTTTATTGAGTCGGGCTGTAGTAGTCTTGAATCTTGAAAGCCTCCTATGGTTTGTTCTTTCTTCTCTTTTATATCAAAGAGAGGAAAGGAGGGCAATTTTAAGTCTCTCATTCTTGGGACTTCCGGTTTGCAAGGCTTCTGCGGCAACAGGAATCCACGATCGTGCGTGGTTCCTGCTGCACTCACCGCTGGAGTGCCCCCGATCCAGCTGGATTTGGGGGCTATAGTTACCCCGTAGAGGTAACTGAAGACGGGAGATTCAGCAGGGGTCTGGGGGAATCGCAACCCCTCCCTCCTCAGCTGGCTTAACTCCCTTTTCCAAAAGTGGTGGAGCAGCGGCCAGTAATGGCCGCCACAAAGAAGCTTTCATATGGATAAAAATGTGCAGGAGGAAGCTGAGAAAGTGAAAGTTTTTGGCTAACCGGGATGACAAGTAATACCTAAATGCCCTAGACTTTAAGTATTATTAAAGATACATCATTCCCTATGAAGACGGAAGAAGCAGCGAATGAAAGTAAAAAGGGAAAGTTTGTTTTTTCTCACTCTCCTTTCTTATGGTGATAGCAAATGAATGGAGAAATCAGAAAAACCCGTTTTGGCATCAGCAGGTAATTAAATTGAAAATTGAAGCTAAGGGGACAATAAAGATTTTTGAGCATTGAAAAAAAATATTTTTTTTGCTATAAGTGGGAAGGGAGAGGAAAAGAACTAACATTAAGATTTTCTTGGAGGAGGCTGCTTGGAATTTACAAGATTAGAACAAAATTGTAACAAAACTTCTAAAAGATATATTTCAACTGGACTATATATATATAGTCTATAACTGAACTATAACCCCAGGAAGAGAAAATATAAAAAGAAGAAAATGCTAAATGAAACAGACTGTGTGTATTTGGATTACTTGGTGACTTTGGGACTTTTTGGAAATTACTATTTGAAAGACTAAAAATATTTGGGTTGTTTAAAAAACTTTTTACAATGGCATTACTTGTTGATGAACTGAAAATTGAATTTAAAAAGCTAAAAGAAGAGGACCAAGAAGGGAAGAGCTCTTCTGGATCTGTTTTCCATTTTTTAGAAATGGCAATTTATACCTACCATAAACTACAAGAACAAGAAGATTGGGATGAAGAAGAAGCCATCTTTAATGAACAAACAATTTTAACTGGGGAAGAAAAGGGAAAGAAGGGAAAGAGAATGGAGAATTTAAGATTTAAAAAAAACAACCAAAAAAGGGAAAAATAAGATGAAAAATTGATATAATGTTAGAAAGCAACAGAAAAGAGAAATACAGAAGAAGGTGGAGATCAAGAAGGTGGAGATTAAGAGACAAGGGGGTAAAAAGACAGGATTGGAGAAGAAAGGAAGGGAAAAAGGGAAGAGAAATTACAAAGGTTTAAAACAAGATGTAAAGAAAGAAGATCTATTCAGAGATAGTGGGTAAAAATATGATTAAAAAAGAGATTCTGCAAAGTACATAAGATTGTATTGTTGTTTATATTTGAAATAATGTTAGAAAATTGGATTTAATAATTGAGCTTAATTTATTATGGATTATTGTTTTAACTATATTATAAACTTATTATTCTCTTTTATTTTATAATACAGTAAGTAGTTTCAGAATGTACTAAGCAGAACCAGAATGAAAAGTATATATTATTTTAAGTGTTAAATCTAGGGGAAAGATTTAAATGTATTATACTTTAATATGTGATTACAGGAGAATTTTTGTTTTAAAGAGAAAAGATAAATAGAAAATTGAAATAGAACAGATAAAAGATATACTAGGAGACAAGGGGGTAAAGGCAGGATTGGAGAGGAAAAGAAGGGACAAAGGGAAGAGAAGTTATAAAGGTTTAAAACAAGATGTAAAGAAACAAGATCTATTTAGTGATACTGGGTAAAAATATAATTAAAAAAGAAAAGTACACAAGATTGTATTGTATTTATATTTGAAATAATGTTAGAAAATTGGATTTAATAATACAGTTTAATTTGATTATTGTTTTAATGATATTATAAACTTATTATTCTTTTCTATTTTATAATACAGTAAGCAACTTCAGAATGCACTAAGTAGAATCAGAATGAAAAGTATATATTATTCTAAGTGTTAAACCTAAGGGAAAGATTTAAAGGTATTATATTTCAATGTGTGATTACAGGAGAAACTTTGTGTTAATGAGAAAATATAAATAGAAAACTGAAATAGAAGAAGAAAGGAAGGGAAAAAGGGAAGAGAAGTTATAAAGGTTTAAAATAAGATGTAAAGAAGCAAGATTTATTCAGAAATAGTGGGTAAAAATATGATTAAAAAAAGAGACTGCAAAAGTACATAAGATTATATTGTATTTATACCTGAAATAATGTTAGAAAACTGGATTTAATAATAGAGATTAATTTGATATGGATTATTGTTGTAATTATATTAGAAACTTACTATTTTCTTATTTTATTTTATAATATAGTAAGTAGCTTTAGAATGTACTAAGCAGAATCAGAATGAAAAGTATATATTATTTTAAGTGTTAAATTTAGGGGAAAGATTCAAAGGTGTCATACTTCAATCAGTGATTACAGGAGAAATTTTGTGTTAATGAGAAAAGATAATAGAAAATTGAAATAGAACAGACAAAAGAAATATGTATAATGATTTAAATTGAGATGAAATAAATAAAATAGAATTAAGAGAGTGAAAAGAGGGGAGAAGCTATATAGAAAATGTAGAATGATAAATAAGATATGAAATTGGATAAAAAGTGAGCATGAATTTTGAATCTATGTCTGTATAAAAAGATGTAACCCGGAACTAAGCTGCTTTCCAAAAAGAAGTTTTATGTTTTGATGTCTTGTGTTTTGTTTGTGTATGTTTGTTTATTGAAAACTAATAAAAATTTGTAAAAAAAAAAAAAAAAAGTCTCTCATTCTTGTTTTCTCTGGCTGGGTTTATGTTTTGCTGTGGTGGTTGTGTATTTTCTCAAAGTTAGCATTTTTTTTAACAAGCAGCAATATACCTAAGTTGCTGTTACAGTATTTATATGTGGGTTGGTTTGATCTATGTCTTGCTTTTTTCTGTTTCAGTAGATACTCAAGGTATATCTAGCAAAATTGAACGAAACCGTAAAAAAGAACAGAATATTTATAACAAAAAACCAGAGAGATTAAAATTAACACCAAACTCTCCTCTCCCTAATGGTAAAAACCTGGATCTCTGACTGGAGGTAGGATGTCTTTAAAAGGGCCTCTCTTGCAGATCTTAAAAGAATATTATAGTGAGACAGATGGCCCCATACGCAAATCTTCAGTCATTTAGGGATTTAAAGATCAGTATCAAAACTGAAATTATGTCCAGTAAGAAATAGATAGCTTTTTAATGCATATGTGTTACTGCAATTTTCTTGAAAAGTTTCTTCCTGTAAGCAGTTGCTCACATTTTTAATCCATAAAAAGGTATGTGTGTATTTGCGTACTCTATGTAGGAAGTGTTTGGGAAAAAAAACTGTCATAACAAAATATGATTTTTGTGGTCAAGAGCAATGTTAATAGAGTATAACAACTATAAGAACAAAGCAGGGATATTTACCAGGCTTCCCAGGATAAGCATATTAGGCCAGTAGAGTGTATCAATATCTATGTCTGTGTCTGTGTATGGTAGGTTGTACAGGTAGTCCTCAACTTATGACCACAATTGATCCCAAAATTTGTGTTGCTAAGTGAGACATTTGTTAAGTGAATTTTTCCCCAGTTTACAATCTTCCTTGCCACAGGTTTGTTAAGTTAGGAACATGGTTGTTAAATGAATTCCCCACTGACTTTGCTTGTCAGGTCACAAAGGGGAATTAGAATGATCCAAAGACACTGCAACCATCATAAATATGAGTCAGTTGCCAATCACCTGAATGTGACCATGGGGATGCTGCGACGGTCATAAGTGTGAAAAATGGTCATAGGTCATTTTTTTCAGCGCCGTTGTAACTTTGAATGATCACAAAATGAATTGCTGTAAGTCGAGGACTACCTATAGTAGCTAACGACAATACCATATTGTTTTGTTATTCAACATATTTATATTCTTCCTTTTCTTAACCCGCCCTGATGCCTGCCTCTCCGTGTGTTTTTTTCTCACCAACCTTGTAAAACAGCTTAGGCTAGCTGGAGCTTCCTGGCTGAACAAGGATTGCAACTCTGTTCTCCCTTTTCTATTCTGACTCGCTCCTTAACATACCAGAGGACCTGTTTAGTGTGTTAAATCCCCCTGCCTGTCTCCTGGAGATAATTCTTACTCAAGGGATCAGGCATTTACTTGTTTGCCAGCCTTGATTAATTTAAAAACAGTATAATTGAGGGGAAATGCCAAGTGCATGGATACTTTGTTGTTTCTAGAATGAGTAAACTTTGCTGTTCTTTGTTCTTCTTTCTCCTGTCCTCTGGTTTATATTTCTTTGCTCTTAATATGTACAGTATGTAATGCCTGGACACCACATGTTGCTGTTCTTGGGACAGCTTCCAAACATTCCCTGTGCTCTGCTGCTATGTGATGCATTTTATTATTATGATTATTGTTATGATTATTATCAATAGATTTTTGGTTTGGGAGTCACTCCTGAGGATTAAGGCAGTTGCTGAAACTTGGAGTACTGTAAAAAAATTAATTAGGGTTAGTTGAGCTCTGTGGGTCTGGTGACCAACATTAACTATCCTAAAGGAAAAATCCAAGAGAAAAGTGGATGTCCCCTGTTCAGCCTAAGGCAAGAGCTGGCAACTTGCAAAGTTCATCTTCACCACTACAGATAGTCCTCGACTTGCAACCATTCACTTAGTGGCCATTTGAAGTTACAGTGGCACTGAAAATGGCTGTTTTTCATACACACGACCATTGCAAGCATTCCCTTGTCATGCGATCAAATTTCATGATTCATATTTATGATGGTTGCAATGTTCTGGGGTCATGTGATCACCTTTTGTGATCTTACTGACAAGCAAAATCAATGGGAAAGCCAGATTCTCTGAACCACCTTGTTACTAACTTAATGACTGTGATGATTCACTTAACAACTATGGCAAGAAAGGGGACAAAACTCACTTAACAACTGTCACTTAGCACATTGGAAATTTTGGGCTCGGTTGTCATAAATCGAGGACTACCTGTATTATTTGGTTGAGAACCATGATCAGAAGGAGCAAGGAAGGGATCACAGCAGTCCAGCTGTGGCACATTATTAAGGCCACACCCATTTAGGAATCAGCCCCTCGGCCCTCATGGTTGGCCTGTCAAAGGATGCCAGGTTGTATTTTATCTGGGTACTTTCACCTGGGTAACCTAATCAGAGGTGGCATTCAGCAGGTTCTGACCAGTTCTGAAGAACCGATAGCAGAAATTTTGAGTAGTTCGGAGAACCGACAAATGCCACCTCTGAGTGGAGATTTTACAATATCCTCCCCCTGCCATGCCCACCAAACCAGCCCACAGAACTGGTAGTAAAAAAAATTGAATCCCACCACATTGACAGATATAACTATAAATATTTATAAATATAATTCAGATATAAATATAATTCTGAAAAGAAGGTTGCCTGAAGATAAAACCTACAGATTAAATTACAGTAAATAATTAGAAGTTGAATTTAGTAGCTTTCTAAGAGTTCTGAAAGAAGTGCCTCTTACTGTCATTTAGATATTTCTTTCTTTCCAAGGCCACTAGATCACTGCTTTCTTATTGTTTTGTACTTGTTTGTATAGAGTCAGTGCATTTTCTTCAGACAGAGGTTCTACCTTTTTTGTCCTAGATAATTAAAATAATTAGAACTGATCAGAAGCACAGAGATTTCTCCTATGTGCAAGTGATGTAAATAGTACCACCTAGTGATAATTTCTGCACATCACAGGAATTATACCCCAAGATATCAGAAATAGTGGCATTTTGGAAATAGCAGCCAAATATATATATATCATGACCCCTATGCAGGTAAAATCATACTTTGTAATCATGATATTTATAAAGAAGGAAGTGGGATAAATAGTAATTTATTCAAAAATGTTTATCAAACCTTGCCCAAGGAAATGTAGGTTGACTCCCTAAGAGAAAACTGGTGGCATTTTCTGAGCACACTAAAATATTCTAAATCATTGTGACAAGGTTAACATCATTTAAGGTACACCTTGAGAACTAAGGCACATTGCTGTAACTTTGGTTTGTTAATAAGCCATAATACTTGGGCTTATGCAAATATAAATCACAGTCAAAGTATATTATCCATAATGCAAATCAATATCTTGTTCTGCATAATTGTTAAAATAACAAATAACTTAGTATACCATTCAGTTCAAAACATTGATTGGTTTCCATTTCCATAATAGTCTTTTTAAAATTGTCAGGATTTGAACTCAAGTACAGGTAGTCCTTGACTTACCACCATTCGTTTGGTGACTATTTGACCACAGCCCTGAAAAAGGTGATTTTTGACAATTTTTCATACTTATGACCATTGTAGCATCTCCTTGATCATATGATCAAAATTCAGATGCTTGGGCAATTGTTTCATATTTATGACGGTTGCTGTGTCCTGGGGTCATGTGATCACCTTTTGCGATGACCTGACAAGCAAAGTCAACAGTAAAGCCAGATTCACTTTTCAACTATATTACAGACTTAACAACTGCAACGACTCACTGAACAATTGTGGTAGGACAGGTCCTAAAATTGGGGGAAACTTACTTAACAACTGTCTTACTTAGCAACTTAAATTTGGGACACTATAATGACCAGGGTGGGATACAAAATAAACACAAAAAACAGGTAAAGCCCCTTTTATTCCTTCAAATAACCTTGACTGGAGGCAAAAAATTCCCACAGAAGCAGTTACAAGAAGGAGGAAATGTTATTTAAATTATAAAGAGTAAAAAACAACACAAACGAGGCAAGATAAGGGCTTGAAGATGTCCACAGATATCAGAACACACTCTGGGAAGGACACCAAACTTAGAGAGGAACAATAGAGATATTTCCTCGCTTTGTTTCCGGCACTTGCCCGTACACATGTCTGTCCTCTTTACCAGTTGCCACAGGTGCAGCCCATGAAGAGGATCAAGGCCCTCTTCTCCCTAGTAGACCATGTCTCTCCCTTATCCTCTACTCCCTGCGTGCCCTAGGATGGAGAGGGGATGGGCCTGAGTCTTCTGACTGTCCAGCTGGCCTTTGCTCTTCCCCAGCCTCCTCACAACCTCCGGTGTCACACTTCCACTCCTGACAGCTGTTCCTCCTCTCCCTTGGAGTCAATCTCCACCAGGGGCATGACAGACACAATTGTGATCGTAAGTTGAAGACTACCTGTATATCAGGTTCAAATGTGGTACTTAAGAATGTAAAAAGAACCCTACTGGATTAGTAGGTTCTATCTTAATCCAGCATCCTATTAGCAACAGTCTGCAAGCAAGAAAATTAGCACACAATGCAACAGTATCTTTCCAAAAACTTTATTGTTAGTGGAAGAAATATTACGTACACATAGAACATAGAAAAATAGAGTTGGAAGGGACCTTGGAGGTTTTCTAGTACAACCCCTTGCTTGTGCAGGAGATGGTGAATCTTTTGGGCATTGAGTGCCCAAATCGTACATGCGAATATGCACACGTGTGCACATAACAAAAATGCAAGGTGTCCCTGCACATGTGCATGGCAAAGACCCAAAGGCCAGCTGGCTGGCGGGAAGCACACATGCATGCACAGTGAAGCTGAGCTGGGGCGACGGTGCACATGCCCACAGTGAGAGCTCTGTGTGCCATAGGTTCGCCACCACTGCTCTATACCATTTCAGATAAATGATTGTCGAGTCCCTTTTTGAAAGCCTCCAGTGATGAAGCATCTACAACTTCTGAAGCCAAGTTGTTCCATTGGTTGATTGCTTTCACCATTAGGAAATATCTCCTTAGTTTTAGGTTGCTTTTCTTGATTAGTTTCCATCCATTGCTTCTCATCCTGCCTTCAGGTGCTTTGGAGAATAGGTTGACTCCCTCTTCTTTATGGCATCCCTTCAAATATTGGAACGCTGCTACCTTGACTCCCCTAGTCCTTGTTTTCATTAGTCTACACATACAGTACCCAATTCCTGTAACAGTTCTTCATAACTTTTCTTTGTAACACTTACCATGCTTACCAAGCAATAAGTTGACCATTATGGATTACATTTCTGCTAACATTAATGTGTTTTAAACTTGCTTTACACTTATTAGCAGGAGGGACTATAAGAATATGTTAAAAACCAGATCGAGTTTGCATTTTTATGGACATCTAACAGTGGTCTAGATTTTCACAGCCCTGATCTGGAAGCCTGAATTGAAAGTTAATTTGCTTTAGAATTCATATTTACTTTCAGAATCCTTTTTCACAGAACTTAGCAGCCTTATAATGCCAGTTTTATTCCAGTGGCTTGAAGCTGATGGCTGCCAATTTTGCTGAAATCTATGGAGGAACCCAGATTCAAAAACCCCAAAACCAGAAATATTTCAAGAGGAGAGTGTGTTTTTCTGGGACCTTTTCAAGTGTTGCTTTTTTCCCCCTTCAGGACATTTATTCAGAACAGCTGGGGATCAACCGTGTAACCTGTCCACAGTGTCGAGTGCCTTTCCAATGGTCAGCCACCCAGTCTTTGGTCTACATACAGCCAGCTCAGGGCATACAGAATTTGGTGGCTTGGGGTCACTTGGTACACCCATAGCCTTAGCAGCGCACCCCCAGCTAACAACTTTTCCAGGTAAACAAGTCTATGTGTTCAAAACAATCTTCCATTTAAAAAAATGCTTGAAGATGCAGCCACAAATGTTCCTTCGAAGTAAAGGGGCATGGATTCTATATTTTGCATACTAAAGATAAAAGGTCAGCTCTTTTTTCAGTAAGATCCAGATTTTACCACATCAGGAATATCCCTAGTATTATATACATTGATTGGAGAATACCCCTTTGATCTCAGGGAGGCTTACTCATGAATAAATACAGTTGAGGAAGTTGCGTTGCATGATTACAAAGAGAATAGTAATGAATGCTGGCTGGTTCTAGGTTGTTTTTGCTTTATTTCTACTCATGTTCCCATCACTTGTTTATTTATTTGTGTTTCTAATCTACTTTTAACAAAAATTATCAAGGTGGGTTATGATTTGCTTTAGCTCTAATCTGAAAATATTGTCAACATCCTAAATCAGGCATCTCTAGGCATGTTTTTTAAAAACTGAACACAAGTAAGTCGCCTGTTGTATAAAATATATTTACATTTGGTTTACATATTTCTAATTCAAATCTATCTGAACTTTTGTGGAATGAAAAATATCTGATCAGCCTCCAAGTACTGAGAATCAAAATTTGGCTTTTCTAGCTGAAAATAAATTGAATTTGACACTTTATTTGGAAAAGGACCTGGTAATTTAAGGGTTAAAATACTTATTTTCCAGTAACTGTATGATATATGATTATTTTGTAAGGCTACAGTCCTATGTACACATCACAAAATAAATCATGTTGTAAACCTATTTCTGAGTAAGCATGTGCAAGCTTGCACTAAGAGTCTGCAGTTTTACACAACTTGGTTGGGAGTAAATTTGCTGGATTATTATAATTGGTGAGTATGATGGTACAACTTTAATTTAGAGCTCTCAAAGGTGGCATGTTTGCATCTTTCAGATTATAATTAGACTGAGAATCTTATTTTTAAAAAAGAGAGAAAAAAGTCTGCAGTTTTGTGCACACTTGTTCTGGACTAAGTAAGTTCCACTGAACTCAATGATACTTTAGTAAACATAAGATTTATTCTAAAAGTTCTCATCATCTATCAGAATTGTGGCACAGCATGTGGCTATATAATTGCAAAACTATGTTTTATTTGTATTTAATGTGTCTGTATTTGGATAACAAAACTTTTTTAGAGTGACCTATTTTTAAAATATATATTTACCATAAACTTAGTTATGTGGCAAGCATGACTTGGTTTTAAAAATATAGTTGCAAATCAAATGGAAAATAATGTTTAAGACTTCTGGATTTGTACACTCTAGGTTAAATTAAAATCTGAAGGGTAATTCATGGTACATATTTAATACATCATTTAACCATATAGAAATGAGCTATAAAGCACATTCTGTTGTTGACCAGAATCAAAATTAATTTAGATTGTTTCTTTTCTGTGTATTGATATCATGTCAGCTCAAGAGACATCCAAGGCCAGGAATAGAAAATCTGTGGCTCATAGATTGAAAGTGGCATGTGTAGGTTCCCTAAGTAATACATATGCTTTGAAAAGGCACGTCATTTCCCAAGCTATGGCTTAATTCTTTTCACATATCCCTTCTTCAGTCTACTACTGCTAAGACAAAGGAAAAGGGGGGAGGGGTGTCTATACCCTATTTTCTCAAGGTTTCAAAATAATTTCCACTGTCAATGTTCTCTTAATACCTAATTATGAAAGGCATTTTTGAGTGCATTGTGGCAAAGAATTAGAATATTGGAATATTTTTTATTGGCCAAGTATAATTGGACACACAAGCAGTTTGTCCCCAGTGCATAAGCTCTCAGTGGACATACAAACAACAAAGTAATATAGCGATAAGATACCAATACTAGAAAGTAAAAGGAATGGGAATGGGACAACTTGCCCCAGCCAACTTGCGGCCAATGCACCATGGCCAATTTGCCATGGTTAACTCAACATGGCCAACTCATCATAGGACAACTCACTGTGGAACAATTTAATATTTCTATTTAACTATTTAAAATACATTTATTTTAATTTTTGCCATTTAGATTTCATTCTTTCCCTCCTTTTGCATCCTTTCTTTGATGATTCTATTTCACCATTTCTTTGATATTCGTGTAACTCTTGTCCCGCAGTGAGTTGCCCTGTGGCGAGATGGCCGTGGCAAACTGTCCTGCAGCAAGTTGGCTGTGGCAAGCTGGCTGTGGCGAATAGCCCTGGTGAGTTGGCCATGGTGAGTTGGCTGTGGCGAATTGTCATAGACTCAAAGGAATCCCCACCCCATTCCCAGAAGCAGTCATAATGGCTGAGTGAGTGTGTGAAAGTGGACCAGCCACCACCTGTTATATTGTATGATCTCCACATGCTTGTCTGATTTAGTTTGGCATTTTTTCCAGAGTAGATTGGACCTTCATCTGTATCTTTGGTAGATTATTGTGGCATGTTATTTGGCTTTTGGCAAGTCATAATTCCTCACTGAAAGTGAATGTGTGCTTTTGTTGCATATGGCAAGTAGCACCACAAGTAGGTTGGATATCTAATTCTCATTCCTTTGGTGCAGAAACAGCTTGAGAACTTAGATGTAAACTGAAAGATATCATATCGGAATAAACAGAGTAAAAGTATGGAATCCTTAAACATGTAGATTTCTGTAATCTCAAGACACTGCAGTAGTGAGGAAATTATCACCCCAAATCAGATTTCTCACTCTGCTGAATGATAGGTCCAGCTCAAGTCTCTTTCTTCTTCATGTATTCATTTATACTTCTAAACCATATAAGTGAGTACTTTCACATGACATTTGATATTCCTTTACTTTTTCTTTAATTTATTGACATGCTTGAGCTTTCAAAATAATGATGCATGTTACAAAGCCAATTTTCTACCTAATCATCAGGTATTTCATTACCATAAACCTCCTCTTCTTTTCAAAGTTTTTTTTAGAACAGCCCATCTTTCATGATGTGTGATAGTTTGAAATGTATGTTCAAAAGCATTGATACAAATGAAGTGCAATTAATTCCGTGAATTTACCTAAGGTGGCTGAATTCTAGCTTCATAGTGGCATAAGGATGGCAGATTGCTTGTTGTTGGCAAAATTTCTGCCTTAGCTCATTGATGAACTTGATGTAATGCACCTTAGGAAGCCCTCCTGCAGAGCAGCAGGAGAGGGAAATGACTTTAAAGCAGGATTACATCAACATTTTGAGTGGCATCACCTATATATTTGCCTAAAGCAATAGCTTATCCTGTTTTTCTCCTTTTCCTTCTGGAAAGCATATGTGATGGCAAAGGAAGGAGATAATGTTGTTATCCGCCTCAATTATTCTCAAAGTATTTTTAGTGCTTTAGTGCTCTCTGTATTTCCTTAATCCAGTGAGTTGAGAAAGATGAAGGCTATGTGGATCTTTGAAGAGAAGTGTTTTGGAACATTGGGAAGGACACACAAAGCACCTTTTTTTTCCAGATTGTTAAAATACCTGTGTTTTTTTTCTTTTCTTCCATAACTTCTCAGGCATTTGGACACACTGCGGCTTCACTTCCATATTCTCCAAAGCATCCTTGAGTGTTTACATAGTTTTAATAATTCTACCATTCATTCTTAAAGCTTGTTCCAAATTCTATGTTCAAGACATGCTAATGAATAGCACTGAACAGCACTATTAGAAGACAAATGACTTAGAATACTTTGCTTTACATTATTTTCATTTTTCAACTTAATCAGAAGCTGCTGTGGTTTTAGAAAAATCACTTGAGAGCCAGAAAAGCAATTTAAAGCTGTAGTTTTATTTTGTGTTTTTTCTTTCCAGAAAAAAACACCCATAATTGTTCAATTTAGTGTTTATACATTTCAATATTTTATAACTTATGTTAGTTTGAGCAGTATCATTTTCACACTTGCTTATTATAGGTTGCCTAATATCAACTCCTATGGTTTTATTTAGATTTTTTATAATGCATTTATCCTGGTATAGTATTAAGAAATAACTAATTTCTTATTCTGCTAACTCTTTTTAAAAATGCAGACACACTCTTTATTACTGCCTTTTGTTACTGAGGAACAATTATTTTCTAAACTACTATTCTGGGATTACAGTGGTGTTTAATTCTTTATTCCATATCAGGCAATTTATACCATTCATTTTAAAGAAGGAGGTTTAAAAATTGTGGTGTGTAGGTAGGCTCATTATATAGTTTATCTCCATAAAGTTTGCAACACTGTAGAGGGGGAGGAAACAAAAAAGCACTTTAAATTTATGGACTTGATCAAACCCATGAAAGATTTGTTGTATGCCACAATGAAGACAGTAACTATAGAAATTGCCTTTGGATTTCCAGAGTTAGGTAGTATTTGTCAAGTTTCATTAAGATGCAGAAATAATCTTCAGATCATTTGCATGTAGAACATAAACAGCAAGTCAATCCAGGGTGTGGGCTATCCCCACATTTCATAAGATAAATTTACTGTGCAGAAAAGGTCTTCCAGCTTAATCAGTGGGTTGTGATTTGGCTTTGGCAGTACTGATTAGCTTATTAGTTGGTAGTAGAAGGAGCAAAAGGACCAGCTCACCTCATCTGAGACTCATCCCATGTTATTGATTTAATCAGTGGTTACTCTTGCCATATGTAGTAAAGATTATAATATTATGCAGTTTTGTTTAATCTCTAAGGGACAAATTCTATTACCCACATAGGGCATATGAAGAGTAATAAAGCCAAGTTTACACAGGGGAATAAATAATCTGGGCCTAAAACACCATCTGTTTTACATGGTCTAGAGTGTATCCTTACTCTGAATCGTATGGCTCTCCCTGCTTTGAAGCAGGGAGCTTTACCAGTCCTTCTGCTATGATAAGTGTAAGTGTTTTCTTCAATATTCAGAACTATAAAATGGGACATTGAGCACTAATGTCCTTTGATCAAAGTATTAGAGTTTGCTTCTTTTTCAAAAGGAATTTCACTGCCATCTTTTTAAGGTTGAAAAGTATTAACTCCTCTTTAAAGCATTGACATTCACAATCCCATCCTAGCCCAATCTCCCTGGTTTGTTCAAATCCTCATTTTGTATTTGCAGAATATAGTAATATCAAGAAAAAAGAGGACCAGCTGGGGTGCTACAGTATCCAGTTTTTACTTCAATAAAACAAATGTATAAATTGTATACTCTTTCAGTATAAATTGAAATTGTATTTACTTGTGTTCAGTTGTGGTCATTACAACTTTAGCATCACTTGAGTTTGAATCACTGTCCCATCAGCATGTTGTATAGTTTCTCAGAATACCTAGATAGGTATAATATGGGAGAAGATCTAAATTGCTTATCAATATCATTTCAATATCTTGTAACACTTGAAACAAACCCTAAATAGCAACTCACACCCTCCCCACAGCACTTTTAAAAAAGATTTGCTACACCTTTCAGATGTCAATTCCTACATGAATCTGTCCTTGAGGCGTTGGTGGCAGTCAATGATTTCTGCCTCTTGCCTGTTGACCAATCTTGTTGCTAATCTTTTTTCATTTTTCTTTGTTCTCAGTTTGGTAGATGTTACACATAATTGTAATAATTACATTTTTTTCAGTTTTATTTGCAGAATGTTGAGCCTCAGATGTAAGGTACTTCTGAGTGGTAGACAAACATATTTGATTGATGAAAGATAGGTGCAAATTAAATGTAAAGATACAGTGTTAAGATTAGGCAATTAAAGGGGCGTATTTAAATTTCAAAACACAATAGAAAGATATAGCCTCATATAGATTTTAAGTGTAGGCATTCTGATACTTAACTGTATTAATTTGTATCACATTTAAGATATATGAATATGTAACCACAAGAACACATAAAGTGCAACAGCAGGAATAAGTAATGTGACTTTTGTTTTCATTTTCTTTGCATTGAACATACAGAATGGTGGCGGAATGCAGATGTGCACTCCCGTACTGGCACTACGTTTTTCCCACCACTACTTGGAATCTCTCCTCTGTTTGCCCCTCCTGCCCAAAATCATGATTCTACTGCATTCCATACAAGGACCCCAGGAAAAAGTACACGAGGAAGTTTGGAGAAAGGTAAGCTCTGAATGAGACATGCCCACAGCATCCTCTCCGGGACTGGAAGGGGGTAAGCATGTGTGCATGCATAAAAGTATAGAGATATTTTATATTTCACTTGGATTCCCAGTTCATCTCAAATGTAAACACAGACCTACAATAAATGGGGACTTTGGTATTCAGAGTTTGAATAAATCTTAGAAATAATCAATCAATCAGTTTTCATTATGGTCACAAACCAACATTATAAATAAAAGCATTAAAAACAATCAAAATAAAAGCAGGCACAATTATATAATTAAATTACTAGTGGGCAGTTAGTCTGCCTAATTTTGCATACAGTATAAACTGTCAAGGTTCCAACTAATGAACCCAAGAAATCAGAACTCTGAGACTAGAATCCTCCTCAAAGATCTTCTTTACTGAGTACATCATATTGGCACAGCTCTAGAGGAAAACCAACTCTAAATATTTCCCGCAGTAGAAATATTTAGTAGAGATGACCAGTAGAGGTGACCTTGGTTTTCACGAGAAAGCTCTCTGTTGTGTCTAGTAAGGCATTCCAACTTCCTTCCCACCTTCCCCTTCTGTGTTGCAACTGAGGAGCAAAAAAATGGCTGCTGCCAGGTTCGGTTCAAAGTTGACAATAACCAAATTTTGCCACATTCAAAGAAACTACTTCGTACTGATCTGATAGCAGTAATTATGCATATAAGATATCAATATTTCCTGGGTATTTTATTAGGTGAGGTGTTACAAAGTGTGAGTCCTTACCAAAGGTATAGTATAGTAGGACATGAGCTGTAGATTCAATGATCCCTTGTCCACTTGGAAATAAATTTCAGGTCGGAAGAATAGTGAAACTGAAAGACAAGGAAGGATTTTCTTCTTCCTTGGTGAGAAACAGTAATCTGTCCTCTTCACATTTTTAAAAAAATTACATACTTATGAATTAATGTCTACAATTACTCTTGTCTAACACGAGTCATTTTATTTGAATTTGTGCTATTCAAAGTGATATTTATATGGAAAATAGGATAATTGGTTCTACTTCCATGGAAATAGATAATTTGGTATGTTCATTAATGAATATAACAGCAAAAGATTAAAATACTGAAACTTTATTTTTATCAAAGTCCCAGATTAGTAATAGAAAGCAAAATAAAACCAAAAATATCTAAACATCATTCCTATATCTTCTAGATAAATAGATCTTATAAATATTTAAAGTAAATCATTAGATGAACAAAGGACAAGCTGGAAGACAAATGCATTCCCAAAGCATACCTGCTGCTATCATCTATTTCCTGCTATAGTTTTTCAAAATAAAGCTCTTTTTTGAGATTTTCTTGATCAGAATTTTCCTTTTTTCCATTTGCATACACAATTAGTATTCAAAATCCCAATACCAAATGCACTATTATTAACCTCAACCACCTGCTTGCTAGTCTTGCACTAACTTATTTTGGCTCACATTAAACTCTCAAACAGAAAGATCTCCACACCACAAGCCAGGCAAACACCTGGGCACAAAAAGACTCCCCCTGATACCTCCAGCTCAAACACACCCCAACCAGACACCCAGATGAAACCCAGCTTCCTAATAGATAACAGCCATCCTTTTACGCGAAGCCAAGCTGCACTGAAAGCCTCCAATACAGGAACACAGTGTTGCCAGCCAATCAAAGCCACAAAACAGACAGAAGAAACCAGAAACACCAATCAAAAAAACTCCAAGTCCAATAAACACAGACCAAGACTCCCAACCATCAGGATGAAGAAAAAACCATTCTGGCTCAACAGTAGGCTAGCCTCAAATTTAAAACTGAAATGGCTGTGATAGCCTGACTCATAGATGAACACAATACAGAAGCCTGGGGAAGACATCACCCCAAAGTACAAATATTAACAACAACAACAATAATAATCATAATAATTAAAAAAAAGAAAGAAAGAAAATTTAAAATTAAAGTCAGAGACAAGACAATCAGTCATCCACAATGGAAGGTGACAACGCTTTCCGCTCCAAGTCAAATCAGTCCCAAGATTAGCCAGTGGGCCCCCAAAAGGCCTCTAAGGTGGAGGATAAGGATGCCCATAGACGACAGCTCGCATTGGAAAGGCAATTGCAGAAATGAACCAGGGAGGCACACAAGATGGCTATGACACAACAATCGGATCAGAACCCAAACCCATTGATGGGGCCTTTGGACTTATCTACCCAGCCCAGGCAGGCTATTTCTGGACAACCTCTCATAAGCACATCTCCTCCAATGAGCACTTCCCAGCCAATCCCAGAGGCAACCTTCACCCCTACGGTCGCCAGCCTAAGACAGGAGGAGGGATTACCTGAGACTATTCCCATCGAAATGAGGCAATGGATGGAGCTGGCGATTCAAAGGAGCATTGCGGATGGAGTTCAGCAATCCATCAGGACCAGACACTTCTCGGCCCCTTCAGATGCGGGATCCTTGTCCGTTTGATACTTTGTACATATCGGACAACATCAATCTCAGGTATTCCCCAATATTCCAACATACCAGCCCAGGATCTTCGGGAGGAGGTGGACTTTGAGGTCAAGGCTGTTACTCTCTATTGTTTGTGGTCCCAAAGAGTTCGGGGAGCTGGAAGGCAATTCTGGACCTCAAACGTCTAAACAGATCATTGGTTTATCGAAAATTCAAGATGACTACTCTCCAGTCCATTCTGCTCAGCATCAGAGAGAACAATGTCCTGACCTCTATAGATCTCACAGAGGCTTATCTACATATACCAATTAGACCTGCTCATTACAAATATCTTAGATTTTGCTATTGTGATCGACACTATGAATATATCGCACTGCCATTCGGTCTGGCTTCGGCCCCTGGGACTTTTACCAAGGTCCTTGCGGCTTTGGCTGCCTCACACAAGATCAAATCTATTCGCTTACAATGTTATCTGGATGATATTTTAATTTTGTCATCTTCCAGACATCAAGCAAAATTGGATACCAAGATTACTCTGGAGACCCTTCTGGGTCATGGCTTTTCCATAAGTTGGGATAAAAGCCATTTGACCCCCTCAACTAAGTTAGTTCATTTAGGGACAGGGATAGATACCGTGGAGGGCAAGGTCTTTCTATCTCAGGACAGGTTAAATAGTATCCAGTGTCCTTTCAAGGAACCTTACAGGGCAACGATCACAACCGATGCCAGCCTGGTAGGATGGGGAGCTCACTTCCAATCCCACACTGCACAGGGAATTTGGACTATTCCCGAACAATCACAAAGCATCAACCTGTTGGAGCTGCGAGCAGTTCACCTGGCCTTACGCAGTTTTCTACCCCTTTTCCAATCATGCCATGTTCTGGTCTTGACAGAGAATATCACAACCAAGGCCCACGTAAACAGACAGCGGGATACCCATTCCAAACTTCTGATGCTGGAGATGGCTAAGTTGTTCAAGTGGGCCGAGGCCAATCTGTTTTCGCTCAAGGAAGAACACATAGCAGGGGCTTTAAACACACAAGCAGACTGGCTCAGCAGGATCACGATAGATCAGGCATAGTGGCGCATACACGTGTCTATCTACCAGGAGGCAGTGCGGAGGTTTGGGGAACTGGTGATCGATCTATTTGCCTCTCCTCTCAACTCCCAATTGCCCCAGTATATTTCAAGGTACCCGACTCAGGGGGCGGAGGCCATCAATGCCCTGCAATGTCAGTGGCCTCCCAGACTTCTATATGCGTTTCCTCCACTCCCGGTAATACCCAGGTTGATCCAGAAGTTATTGGAGGAATGAGCAGAATTGATATTGGTCGCCCCTTACTGGCCCAGGCAAATGTGGTTCGCAGATTTACAGGACCTGTCGAGAGAACAACCTTGGAAAATTCCACCATTGAAGGTTTCCCTCTCCCAAGGGCCAATACTTCACCCGAACCCACAATGGCTCAATCTAGCCGTATGGAGGTTGAGCGGAGCTGTTTAAGGGCCCAACAGATTTCAGAGGATGCTATTGCCACCGTTCAAGCATCCAGACGGTCCTCAACAAATCATATATACGAGGCCACGTGGTCCGCCTTCTGTCGCTGGGGCCAGGGGTCTAAGATCGACCCAACTGTCCCATCAATAGGACAGTTATTGGACTTTTTACAGGAGGGGTTGACCAAGTGCCTATCTCCAAATACTTTACGCAGACAGGTGGCAGCTTGAGCCTCAGTGATAGCCTGGGGTGACCTCCGTTCCATAGCGCACCATCCAAATGTCCGCAGCTTTCTTAAGGGTGCTGCAAACTTACGACCTCCTGTAATTCACCACTATCCCACCTGGGACATCAAGAAGGTGTTAACTGCACTTACAACTGGCCCGTTCAAGCTTTTCAGATCCACTAGTCTTAAATTCCTGACGTATAAGGTGGCCTTCCTAATTACAATCACATCAGCTAGGAGAATTTCTGAATTGGCGGCATTGTCAATGTGTAAGGACCTGTGCATATTTCATGCGGACAGAGTGATTCTCCGATTGGATCCATCATTCACTCCTAAAGTAAATTCAGCCTTCCACAGAGCGCAGGAGTTGGTTCTTCCAAATTTTTGTCCGAAACCATCTCATAGACTGGAGCATCAATGGCATCGACTTGATGTTCGAAGGGCCTTAAGCATCTATCTAGACCGCATGGCAGCATTTCGAAAATCTGAGGTTCTATTCCTATCCTTCAACCCATCCACTTTAGGACAAAAAGTGTTGTCCACGACCATCGGTAGATGGTTGAGAGCCATCATAGCTAAAAGTTACGAATGCCAGTCCATCTCAGTTCCTAAGGGCATTACAGCCCACTCAACAAGGAGTGCGGCAACATCAGTAGCATGGGCCACAAGAGCTTCCACAGACAAAATTTGCAGAGTGGCAACTTGGGCATCACCATCTTCCTTTGTCAGAAATTATAAAATTGATGTCAATGCCTCAGCGTACACTTCATTTGGCAGAAGAATCCTGCAGAGGGTCTACAGAGTTTAGGAGTGGATTTCGATCCAGACGGAGTCCCTCCCTAAAGATAGGGCAAGCTTTGGTATGTCCCACTTCTGGATGCTCTGAACAAATCACGGGAGAAAGGGCGTTGGTTACCTGATACACCTGTTCTCTGTGAGCTGTGAAGGGCATCCAGCCCCACCCATTTCTTTCCGTCTGGTGGGGTTCCGTTCCAGTCAGGGATCTACATTCGGTGATGAGTCCCGGACTTTGGCACTCAGTCTTCGCAAAACTGAGGGACGCTGAGGAGGAGTTCCGTGGAGGAGGAGGAGTGTCCCGGAGTTTTAAGCCCAGCTTTTCCAGAAGAGACTGAAGCACCTCCCACTTCTGGATGCTCTTCACAGCTCACAGAGAACGGGCGTATCAGGTAAGTACCAACACTGTTTCTATCACTAGAGACCTCAACCTCCAAAACTTTATTGCATTTGTAGTATTAATAGTTATTTTTTATTTTTGTATAAAATAGAAGGAGAATATTAAATGCAAACTTATCATCTAGGTAAAAAATAAATTCAATGTGATAGTTTCTGCTGAGAATTTTGGGAACAGACACTCAGAAAGAGACAATACTTTTATGTTTAGAGAAAAAAATGTCCTCTTTGGTTTTGTATTCATCTATTTTGGTATTGATAATCACGGTACTGTAAATATTTGCATGGTTCTTTTTCTGTTAAGTAATTGTCAGATTAATAACTTGGGACATTCAGTTGTTAATGTGTTGCTTATGCATGACTTTTGCCTTCTTTCAATGTAGGCTAGATCAAGAAGCACGCATGGCAGGGATTCAAGAAACATTGTTTATTGTAGGAAGGTGAAATAAAAGAATCTTGAAAAGCCCATTTTTATCCCTTTAAATGCTAAGCTCAGAACTATGTAATCTTTCATGAAATTCTCCATTAACAGTTCTCACTCTGTTCTGCCCTTCTTAATGACTGTCTCATGCCTTTTCCAACCTTTCGAAAAAAGTTTATATTTTTGCTGTTTCACAGTTAAGTAAAATTACCATATCTGGAAAAATGTTCTGATCATTGTGGAAATTATATCTTTCCTTTCCTTTCCTTTCCTTTCCTTTCCTTTCCTTTCCTTTCCT
>BLBF01000011.1:8414912-8426997 GCA_015471245.1 Laticauda colubrina | reverse complement strand
TTTCCTTTCCTTTCCTTTCCTTTCCTTTCCTTTCCTTTCCTTTCCTTCCCTTTCCTTCCCTTCCCTTCCCTTCCCTTCCCTTCCCTTCCCTTCCCTTCCCTTCCCTTCCCTTCCTTTCCCTTCCCTTCCCTTCCCTTCCCTTCCCTTCCTTTCCCTTCCCTTCCCTTAAAAAAAGAACCAATTTAAGCAAAGTAGTTTCTTTTTTAGTGCTTTCTTAAAAAGAAAATTGTTCTATAGCTTTCTAATAGACATAGAGTTCTTTCAACATGTATCTTTTCATTGATGCTTTTGTGACTGTAACTAAAAAGAAAACTATATATATATATATATATTTATTTCAAGGTGTTAATGGATCTGTAAATGGAAATAGTACCACTTCAGTATCAGGCATCAACACCTCTGTGTTATCTACCACCACTGCAAGTTCTGCAGGACAGGCAAAAGTTATAACCTCGGTAGGAGGAAGCCGCAAATGTAACCAGGAACAAAATAAAAACCAGGTTCTGGATGCAAGAGCTGCAGTCAAAATTAAAGACAAGGTAAAAACAATGGTAAAAAAAGAATACATTTTGACATGAGATGTAGTCACTCAAATTTTAAAGGAAAATCCTTGTATAAATGCCATCCCTTTTGTGAGCTATAACTGGTATGTATGCTTGCTACTCATGATGGTTATTCCCATGGGGCCATGAGGTTTGATTTACTCTTAGGATGGAGAGATTCCATGGTTGTAGCTTGTTGCCTGTAGTATCTTTGAAGCATAAAGTTAGAAAAGGTTGAGGTCTGAAATATTGTATTGTACTATGCGTACTGTACTGTACTATATTATGATTATATTATCACCAAGAAGCATTTTAACAATCCCATCATTTTTCTTTGAAAGATGAAGGTGAAGTTGACATTGAGAAGAACCATTGATTGAGGGAAAACATGAAATAGAGCCATTCTGTACAAGTCAAGACATTGCCTTTCAGAAATGCTGAGTATTGGTATGGGATTTGGGGTAGCTATTGTGTAGGGAATGTTTGCTTTGAAAGCCTGCAAGCTGAATGACTGGTCTGGTAGGCCGGGGATAAGCTTATGGGTTGGAGCTTCACTGTTGCTATATTACAGAACTGGTATTGCAATATCTTTATGATGGAAAATAATAATAGTATAGGAATAATATAGTATAGAATAGAATAATATAGTAATGGATTAGAGTAGTAGAGAAGCCGAAACAATGGGGGAAAGAGAGAGAAACAGAAAGACAAAGTTTTGGTAAGAATGATGAAATTCTGTATATGCTTCTTTGGAATGTATTATACTAAATATATTCTACTTAATAACTTTTGACTCTCAGACAGAAGCAACTAATGATAGGTAATTCGTCAAATAAATAAGCCCTGTGCCATAGAGGGCTCTCTAGGTCAAGGGTATCAAACTTGCATTGTCACGGCATCATGTGACATATTGTGACTTTTCCACCCTTTGCTAAACTGGGTGTGGGCGTTTCCAGCGCATAATGCATCTGGCCCGCAGGCCGCAAATTTGATAGCCCTGTCTGCTCTAGGTGTTCTAGGTGAACACCGTGAATTGCATTTGGAAACCAATTGGTAATCAGTTTCCACTTGTGGAGCAGTTGAGTCATATGGGCATAATAAGGAATGCCCAACACTTCCCATGCTCTGGCTTCCAGATTGATTGCAAAGGCAGCACCATCTACAGTGCATTCTAGCAATTTATTTGTGAGATAACTAGGGCTTGAGTGACTCTCTGGAGAACTTCCCTGTTCATGAAAGGGGGCAGCTGGCACACTAGGTGTACCTGTGCAAAAGCTCTCCTGGGCACAACTATCACAAGCTGTTCAAGCAGCAATTCAAAGATCAATATGTATGTTCCCACTTATATCTGATAATATTAAGTAAGGGTTGTACTTTAATGACCTGTACTCAAATGTTTCTAGTCTGTATTTAATATTTGTGCGGTGTGGAGTGTTTATGAGCTACTGAAACAGTTCACATATGGAAGCTGGTCTCTCTGTCATGGCTTTATGCCTAACTTTTTTTTTTAATCTTTTCATGCAATTGCACACATAAGAGCAATTACAGTGTATAAAAGCATGTGCTTTTCAGGAAGAAGAAATAGTTTCTTCTTGCCAGATTGTCTAATGTGGTAGCTATTACAGCCATTATTGGATGGGTAGGTGGGGTGATATAAAAATATGGCTGTTGCATATCTCCACTCTGTATTAACATAATTTCCTAAATTTAATGTGCAGTCTATTTTGAAGCAACTGATTGAATCATTTGTCTGAATAAAGATACTATTTTCCAAATTAATCTTTGCCAGTATGGTACTCTTGATGTATGTCCCAGCACAACTAGAAGATACCAGATTCAGATCAGCAAGACTCAGCTGGCCAACATTTCATATCACATTTAGCTTTATTGCAGTGTGACATAATGGGTAAGACTAAGGAAGTAAAGGTTCAAATCCTTAACTTATTGGCTATCTTTGGGCATAACTCTTTCAGCCCAGTTTTTCTCACAGGGTTGTTGTGAGAAAAAAATGGAGGGAAGGTTATGCATGCTGCTTTTAGCTCCTGGAGTAGTGATATTATAAATTCAACAAGTACATAGAATTATATATCTGTTTTGCAGATGGGGAGTTGAAGGTGACAAATTTCCCAGAATGTGGAACCAAATTAGTTGTCTAAGTGCAAACCCAACTGATTCCTAAAATTCATGTCGGCTGTTTGTGAGATAAATTTCTGTGTTACTGCAACAGGAATAAGCACTGAATGTTTCGAATAATAAAGTATTTCAACACTCAATCTTCATTCCTAGAAACCCAGAAAGAAAGCAGTGGACAGTTCCAGCAACAGTGAAAGTGATTCTGGCTCCTCCTCAGACACCTCTAGTGAAGGCATCAGTAGCAGTGACTCAGATGACTTGGAAGAAGAGGAAGAGGAAGAAGAGGAGGAAGAAGAAGATGATCAAAGTGTTGAAGAAAGTGAAGATGATGATTCAGATTCTGAGAATGAAGCACAGCCGAAAAATAAGAACAAGGTGTGTTCATATCACAAACTGCCTTGAACTGCTAGATATTTTTTTGCAGGACATGTGTTTGATTTATGGGACTCTGTATTGTGAGGTTGCATTGGGTATCATGAATTATTAGTTATTAAAATGTACTCCCTTTTGAAGTGGTCAGTGTGGTTGAAACAACAGGTTTTAAATTTGATACTTTTCTATCCTGATGTATTAACTTTTTGGGTTACATGGAAATCAAAATCCCAAAATCTGCATTAAACCACACAAGCATTCACAGAAATAGCCAGTTGTTCTCAGAAACTTCTTCCATATTTTTAAAATGAACTGCAACCAACAAGACAATGTAATGAACAAAAAATATTGGGTTTTTCTAGTCTTTAATGATTTACTGACTTGAGTTTATTATTTGAGTCTCAGTCTAAAATGCATTTTAGACTGAACAGCGCATTTAAATGTCAAAGGGAAAAAAAGGAAGAAAGAGGTACAGCGTAGTCTAGTCCTTCTATTCTTGGAAGTAATCCCCCTGGATTTCAGTAAAATATGCTCCCAAATGACTCTGTTTAGGATAAAAAAAATAAGTGCCTTAAATTAGATGGCCAAAGTACAGATTTATATTCTTCTAAAATGGGAAATCTAGGTTGTAAACTGTGGCCCATGGATATCAAGCAAATGAAATACTCTGTGTTGCAAAGGTTTGGGTGTCCTGAGTGTTGCCATGACTACTGAATTCTGTTTACAGCTCCTCTTTTCCATGCAGAGCAGTTAACACTGCCCAGTAACCAGAATGTAATCTTTAATGTTCCGTTAAGTTAATCGTGTGACATACATTCAAAAATAACTGATTTTTCCATAGTATTTTTTCACTCCTCTCGAAACTGTAACTTGATATAGTAAAAGGACTTTGCGGGAAATAAGCTAGAGAAGATATATTGTAAGGTTATTTTATGTTTATTACAAGGTAAAGTAGTTATGAGTGGATGGGTGTGTCTTGCCTGCATGTTGTGGGTTTATGCCAGTGACAGTCAAGTATGTAATTATGTTATTTGGATGAAATAGTATGAATACTTTAATTATTATTTCATTATAAATGATATTTTGGGATTCATTAAAAATGATTTGTTTTTTATCTGTAATTTTTATTTATCTGTAGGCCCTTGTATGAATATAGTATTATTTTATTTTATTATTTTTTCAAAATCGCTTGTAATCACAGGAAGCTACCCCTTTCTGTGGCCAGGACCTCACAGTTCCTTTAGTCTTAGTACTAAAAAGGGCTTGGGGGCCAAAGGCAGTTGAAGCCTATGTCTTATTTTTGGTGGCTTATAGTTCAAGCACCTCTATATCTCCATCAAGCTATTTTTCCATATTTACAGGTGCTAATGCATAGCGGACCAGACATGAAAGGAGATGGACAGAAATCCCAGGAAATGCCCCAGGAAAATAGACCACACCAGCCAATACCTCTTGCGTCTGATAGCCAGACTCACTCATCATTCCAGGCCCAGCAGAAGCAGCCTCAGGTTTTGTCACAGCAACTTCCATTTATTTTCCAAAGCTCTCAGGCAAAGGTGGAATCTGTGAACAAACACACAAGTGTAATACAGTCTACTGGATTGGTGCCCAATGTGAACCCTTTGTCTTTGGTAAATCAAGCCAAAAAGGAAACTTTCTTAAAACTTATAGTTCCTTCTCCTGATCTACTCAAGACAGGGAATAAAAATACCTCTGAAGAAACTAGCGCATTGACCATTGATGTCAGATCAAACCGGGTGAGATGAATTTCCCTTTTATATGAACTTTTTGAAAAAGTGGGGCTTTTTTGTGTGTGTGTATGTGTTAATTTTTATTTTATTTAGATTATAAATTTGGAAGGATGAGAATTATGTAACTGTTGGAACAATTATACTTATAAAATGGTTTAATATGGTTACTTTCGGCTTTGGGGGAAAAATAGAAGTAGATAAAACATAACTGAAGTTTAATAGATGAAACAAATTGCCAACTTTCATTTTTACCTGTCAGCTTACATTTTGGATCATTGAAAAGACAAATGGACAGGATGGGATGAGCCATGTACACCTGACCCAAGCTGCTTGGGATAGAATATCAGTGAAATAAATACACTGAATCCTGGCAATTAACACACATGGAATGCTCTGCATGAATGCTGATCGTGCAGTTGCACATTTTAAAAACAGATCTCATCCCCTACTTTACAGAGAAAGATTACATTGAAACCTGAGCTCCCTTGCCTCCAGGCTTTCATGCTGAATGCTTTAAAATAATGAATATATACATGATGAAAGATTTAACAGATTTAACAGATAATCAGAAGGTACCTTGTAGGTCATCTAGTCAAACCCCCTGCCCAAACGAGAGATCCTACACCATTTCTGACAAATGGCAGTCCAATCTCTTCTTGAAAGTCTCAAGTGATGGCGCTCCCACAACTTCCGAGGGCAAGCTGTTCCATTGGTTGGTTGTTCTCAGTGTCAGAAAGTTTCTCCTTATTTCCAGGTTAAATCTCTCCTTGTTCAGTTTCCATCCATTATTCCTTGTCTGGTCTTTAGGCGCTTGAGAAAATAGCTTGACCCCTTCCTCCCTGTGGCAGCCCCTCAGATATTGGAAGACTGCTATCATGTCTCCTCTGGTCCTTCTCTTCACTAGACTAGCCAAACCCAGTTCCTGTAACCGTTCGTTGTATGTTTTAGTCTCCAGTCCCTTAATCATTCTGTATGCTCTTCTCTGTACTTTATCTAGAGTCTCAACATCTAGTGTATAGTTAGTAGTGTATAGTTAGTCGTAGCAACCTTGTACCTCCTTTGGAGAATGGAAGGCAGAGCCTAGGCAAGTGAATAATTCTTGTATGAGTGTTGATAGGACTGTACTTCTCTGATAGATACTCCAGATATGAGTGGATACAAGCTGGGGCTGGGTGCTGAGAAGACTGAAGCTGAGACTGGGCAAAGACCTAAGAAGAAAACAATTCGTTAATGCTACTGAGATAATGCCAATGGGGTTTAGGAGTTGTTTTTTTCATAGTGCATAAAACAAGCTTACGATGAGCTGTTCTACAGCATCATGCATGGACACCTGAAGTCATGAAAGTGGGATACTCATTGACATTTATAGTTAAAGGATATTAACATCCCTAAGAAAGTATAAATACTTCTACTGAAGGCATAGAGGATGCATTCATAAGATACATTTTTAAAGCAATACAGATTATAAAAATCAATTATTTTGGAGAAAAATACCTTCTTTTTAACAAGGCCAACTTTTAAAAATATAGCTGAGCATGATGCAATATTCAGTGGACGATGTTTCAGCTTTTAAATAGTTAAAAGGGAAGACAAAATGTATTGTTCTGTTAGCATTAAGTTTAGTGCTTTGTTATAAATCCTGGATCTCATGGAAATCCAGAATGGGATCTAGCCATCTAAATATTTCTGGTGTTGCGCTTGAAAAATAGAAAATGTTAATTTTGAACCACAGATGCCTTCAAATAAAGCCTTATCGTGCTGTCATATTATGTTCACAAACAGAAAAGTTTCATACCCTTTTTTCTTCACCTTATAACATTTCTGGGTATTCTAATGGGTTTTTTTTGCCTATTTGAGAATCCATTAAGGAGGAAAATCTCTTGGACACTGTTTAAAAAAAACTCAAGAAGCCTTCCATTTGAAAGTGATGAAGGACAGTTCAGAAAAATTGATATGAATATGTCTGGCCTTATCATATGGTAGCTTTATTCTCCGGCAAGGATAATGGCCCCATAAATGTAATGCTGCAGTGTTGTGGAAGTGTGTGGAGACCAGCTGGGTCTACTCTATTGGCAATATGAAAATGAATGTAAGCACAGTATAATCTTTCATGAGTCCAGGACACTGGACTCTTAACAGGATACTTCCCTGTTATTCCTTCTTTTGGGGAAAAGTTCAGAGGTTATGCAGCAATTAATATGTGGTTCTTTATTTTGGATTTTTTTTTACCAGACTGGTTTGAATAGATAAATACTACATATTATCACTTTCATCTCTATGTTGTCCCTTTCACACTTTTTGTAAGGGACTGTAGTCAATAATATACCTCAGACCATATAGCAGATAAAAAGCAATGAAAGGATTGCTTGTACTTTCTCTCATTGTGCTTCCACATCTTGTCCAAAATGCTATGTGGGAATTCATATCCCTTTCTTTTGATGAGACCCAAAAACCTGCCAAGTGGAGGTATAGGTCACTTACACTTTTTTCATGCTGCTTTCTTGTACATAAAAAACAATTCAGATATGTGAACCAAGTGCCTATTGAAAAAGAGGTCGCACAAAAGTACTAACCTCAGAATTCTGAGCAGAGTACAAGACATCCTTTTAAACTGATCTTCATGCTTGGTTTCTGCAAAGGAAGAGTTGGTCATCTTTTATTTTCCATCATGTTTCATTTTTCCATCATGTTAGATGAATGTGCAAAAGCTTTCAGACAAATTGTACTGTTGCTGATGCACAGTGGATTAGAATGCAGTTTTTACAACTTGTATATAAAATTGGCCATGACATTTTATACGCTTATTCTTATGATTGTTTTATTGTTTTGCTTTAGAGATCTTATTGGTATTAAAACTAGATCAACACTTATTCACAGTATAATTGTATCAATTGGCTGCTTGCACAATTGTGCTTCATGATTAAAAATGGAGACTTGAGCAATTGTATATATTACTTTTATCTTTAAAGTAGCAGAAAATTACACAGGTTTCTCTGTAATTTTCCCCAGAAATACTAAATCTCATTGTGTGGTGTCAGTTCTGATTTTTGGATTTTCAATTTATATTCATGGAGTGTTTTAGAGTTCTGTTTTGTTTTGTTTTTGTTGCTGCAAATGTTACATAAAAATATTTTAAAATCAGTTTTTTAAAAAAAAAAACTTTATAAATTGTCTATGGATTTTTTTGATTTCCATTTGTGTGCAATTCTGAACAGGAAGTGAACATAAGGAAAAGAAATGAGGAAGCTGCTTTAAACGCAGTGAAATAATTAAACACAGTTACAAAGTGCCAAACAAGGGTCTAAAGTGTAAAGTAAGAAAAAAAATTGCTTAGTAGAAAAAACAAAGGAAAGAAACTTGTGGATAATGAAAAAGTGCATGTAAGAAAACTATTTCTGCAAAAATGAGGATGAGAGGAAGATGTTGCAAAATGTAGTCAAAGAGAATAACACAGCTGGAAAGAATATAATCAACTAGAGCCAGGATGATTAAATGAAGCAAATAAAATTTTAATGGAAATAAAACACTTTTGGGGAAATTGGGTAGAAATGGCTAAGGGTGCCTCCAACAGAGAGAATGGAATTAGAAATAAAAATTAAGAACTTACTTAGGATGAAATTGAAGTGAGAGAATGAGTAAAGAACTCTTTTAAATATTTGAATGATACTAGCATATTTAAGTATAGAATTGAAATAATTACTATAAATGTTGATGTCCAAGAAAAAAAAAACACGATAAAAAGGATGTCGTACATGCTAAAAGAATGTTGAGAAATAATAAGTGCAGAATGGTGTTCACGTAGTCCTCACTTAAAGGCTGCTTTGTTTAACAATTTTTCAAAGTTACAACAGTGTAAACAAAAAGCTTTGCAACCATCCCCATGTTTAGAATTGTTGCCGCATTTCATGGTCACATGATTGCCATTTGGGTGCTTTGCAACTCGTGCAAAGTATCCTGAAGTCACATGATGGCCATCTGTGTGCTTCAACTGTATTGCAACAAAACAGATTAACAGAGTTGGAAGGGACTTTGTAGGTCATCTCATCCATTCCCCTGCCCAAGCAGGAGACTGACCGTAAACCATTTCTGACAAATGACAGTCCAGTCTCTTCTGGAAAACTTCCAGTGATAAAGCTCCCACAGCTTCCGAAGGCAAGCTGTTCCATTGGTTGATTGCTGTTACTGTCAGAAAATGTCTCGTTATTTCTAGGTTGAATCTATCCTTGATTAGTTTCCATCCGTTATTCCTTGTCTGGCCTTAGGGTGCCTTGGAAAATAGTTTGACCCCTTCCTCTCTAAGGCAGCCCCTCAAATATTGGAACATTGTTACAATAATTAACATAAAAGGCAGAGATAAAAACATAAGTCATAGTCACTATGTTTTGCTTAACAATTGAATTGATTTACTTAATGACTAAGAGGGAAGTGAGGGTGGAAGCTCATTGCAATCATGTGATGTTTTGCTTAGTGATTAAGGTGCTTAGCAATAGAGTTACCAAGCTCAATTGTATTACAACCTGTAACAGGAGAAATGTTAAAATATAGATAGGTTTCCTTTATGGAGAGGCTATGTTTGTTTAAGATGTGCAATGAAAACGCTACGTCTCTTCATGAATGCTATTTTATTCCCCTATGCAAAGGTAGAAGGAACAGAAATGAACGTAAAACTAAAGGGTATTTAGTTGGTTAAATGAGCATGAGATGGTTCTCAGCAGAATTCTGATTGACAGGATATGAGAGATGACATTGAATAACATTTGGAAAGTGCAGAATGGCTTTATGCCAGGCAAAGAGTATGCAGACTCGATTCTTTTTTCTCTTTCTACTTCTTGATAGAGAAATGTAAGATTAATACAGTTGATTTAGGAAAAAAGTGTACAATAAAATCAATAGGTGGAATTCTGGAAAGTTTTATATGAATATGGAGCTTAATGCTGGTTGCTGAATGCAGTATAAGCAATATATGATAACAGTAAAGCATGTATAGGCAGTTCTTGATTTACGACTGTAATTGAGTCTGGGAATTACGGTTACAATCTTTGATGATTGTAAAGTGGTCCACATGTAAAGCAAACTCCATAGTCATAAAGCAAACACCACAGTCATTAAGCAAACCTTTTGTTTGTTATGGGCATTATCTGCTGGAAACGGGAAATAAATGTTAGTTTCTGGCAAAAATCTCATAAATCACAGTAAAGTGACTGTGGGACACTGTAAATGACCATAAATACAGAACAGTGGACAAATGCCCAAAGGTGGGTCACATGACTGAGGTTGCCTGGCTATTGGAACATTGGAGCCAGGTCATAAGTAGCTTTGGAAGGGGGTCCTAACTACGAATAATCACTAAAAGACTTGTTGTAAGTCTAGGATTACCATATGAGTATAGATGGAATGTTCAGTGAATGGTTCAGTACTGAGCCAGGGAGTAAGATATCCTTTTCTGTTTTTAATACAGTATATGCAACTTACAACCTTTCATTGTTTGAAATTACAACAGCATTGAAAAAAATGATTTATGACCATTCTTCACACTTACAATAGTTGCAGCCTCCCCATGATTATATATGATTAAAATTCAGACACTTTGTAACTTACTCATATTTATGATGGTTGCAATGTCCTGGGGTCATTTGATCACCTTTTGCGGCCTTCTGACAAGCAAGGTCAGTGAGGGAAGCCAGATTCACTTAACAACCATGTTCCTAACTTAACAACTACAGTCATTCACTTAACAGCTGTGGCAAGAATGGTTGTAAAATGTGGCAAAACTCAGTTAATGCCTAACTTAGCAATGGAAATTTGGGGGACAGTTGTGATCGTACGTCGAGGACAAACCTGTAATTGGATAATGGTGTGATATAGGAACACTTGTGGTAAGCTAAAGGTATGTTGATGGGAGATGTGGCTGTGTGTATTCAGTATGCAAATGATGTCACATGAATATTAATGTATAGAATTTGAGTGGGAAATATAGCAAAGACATACAATTGATTAGACTGGAATGCAGGTATTCATTCCAGCATTTTTTGACTCTCAATGGTTACAGCATGCCATGCTCACATGACCATGATTTGCAACATTTTTTGCTGTCTTCTGGCAAAAAAAAGCCTATTAGATATGTTGGATTCACTTAACAACCATATGGTTCGCTTAACATGTAATCACCATGTAATCCACTTAATGACATCAGTGACTCACTTTATGGCCATTCTAAAAACAATTATAACATTGAGTTCAGTCACATGGTGTCTTGACTTTAAAGCCGAAATTCCAGGCTCTATCATGATTATAATTCGAGGGCTCCTGTACTTTATTAACAATAATTTATTATTAACTAACATTGAATTATACCTATCTATTGAAAAAATTATGATATTTTATTTATACACTATTTCAAAATCATATTTCCCCTCATATGTTAAGCATTTTATATGTAATGGCAGTTTCTTCAGGTAAATGGATTAGGCATTCCAATTTCTCTACTTCTATACCAAATCTTAGTGGCTATTATCATGATAATGCAAATAGATTTCTTATCCAACCATTAACTGTTGGTGTATCTGTTGATTCTGTCTTGAATACATATGGAATTACAAACAGTACATTAATCTACTTTATGTTGCTAAAGTAACCCCAGTATGTAACAATTAAGGTTTGCCTTATTTAATAATTTAGGTTTGCTTTATTTAATAATTTTGTGATAGATCAGTGGTTAAAGATGCTGAGTTTGTCAGCTGAACAGCCCAAGTTCAAGACCCGAGCGATGCATGATGGGATGAGCTCCCGTTACTTGCCTCAGCTCCTGCTCAATTTGAAAGCATGCAAATGCAACTAGATAAATAGGTGTCATTTCATGCCACAGCGTTTAGTTGTATAGTCATGCTGGCCACATGACCATGGAAATACTTTCAGACACCATTGACTCCCTTGGCTAAGAAATGTAGATGAATCCAGCCCTCTAGAATTGGACATGACTGTAAAGTCATATCCTTTACATTTACCTTTTTTAAAAAAAAATCATTTTGATTAACAATTTTTTTCTATTTGTCAACTCTAATTCAGTTTGTTTGGGTCTGTAGCTTGTTTATCAGAACGTTTAAAGCAGCTTTCCAAGATCAGCTAAGTCTAGCTCAACATTTTGTTTCTACCCTCAGCAATAGATGCTTCATTAATTGGGCATCTCCTGCTCCTGTTCCCATTTAACTAGTTATTTGATGGATGGTTGGATAGTTGGATGGATAGATAGATAGATAGATAGATAGATAGATAGATAGATAGATAGAT
>BLBF01000011.1:8402123-8414902 GCA_015471245.1 Laticauda colubrina | reverse complement strand
GATAGATAGATAGATAGATAGATAGATAGATAGATAGATAGATAGATAGATAGATAGATAGATAGATAGATCTTATATGTGCACCCACCCACCCATTTCCCATTGCATTTGGTGACATTTGTTATGTTTTTGTGTTTCCGCAGGAACAGTACAAACAAACATTCCCAGCACAATTCAAGAAACAGCACGAGTCGTCCAAGAATCTAAAGAAGATTATCACAGCATTATCAAGTCCAAAGCCAACTAGTTCATCACCAGCTCATCAAAAACACACCTCTTTAGAAAACAACCATTCAAATCCTTTCTTGACCAATGCACTTTTAGGTAATCATCAACCTAATGGAGTAATTCAGAGCGTCATTCAAGAAGCTCCTCTAGCACTTACCACCAAATCCAAATCTCAACCCAAGGTCAACGAAAACATATCTACTTCCAGCAATTTAACCTTTTCCTCACCTGTAAATTTAACTACGTGTGGGAAAAAGACACCAAGTAACCGGACACCTATTATGTCTTCTACCTCTCCTGTATTACCTGGCCCAGGAAAGGAAAAGGCAGTCAGCACTAATACGGTAACAGCAGTAAAAACACAACACAGTCATTCTTCAGCAAAATCATTAGTTGAACAGTTCAGAGGAACGGATTCAGATGTTCTAAGCAGTAAAGATTCTGAAGATTCAAATGATGATGACGAAGATGACGAGGATGAGGATGATGAAGATGAGGATGATGAAGATGAAGATTCTGATGATAGTCAATCAGGTTTATTTACTTTAAAGAACCTGTGTAAAATGCATGCTCGCGTCTTTCTAAAACATATTTCTGTGCTGCAAGGGTCTTGAATTTATGCTGAGGCTTTTAGTTCTCTAGTGGTTTCTGTATTAAATGCTGATATTTGAGATAAGAACTATAGAAATGAACCAATCCTAATGCAGCATAATTCCTAACTCATTTAAACTAGTGGTGGTGGGACTGCTGCCATGCTTTTATTGCAATTGCTCTTAGATCACAGTAGGCCAGCAACACTTCAGATGTTGTTGAATTATAGCTCCCAACATATTTCTCTGTTGGCTAAACTTCCTAGTGATACTGAGAATTGCAGAGCAGCAAAATCTGGAGTGTCACAGGTTGTACATTCCACTGCCAATTTTTTTTCTTTCAGGAGGGTGACAGTAATTATGAAATAGCTATTTGATCTGGTCACACATTGAAGAAGAAATATTGAGTTCAGGGAGATTTGTGTCTTAAAGGTTTGCTAAAGGAGGGAGAAAAGGGTCAGGAGTAGCTGATGGCCTAATTTAAATATTTTAGGCATCAAGTCTCTGTAATGATATCTGGCAATGAGCCAGTTGGATTCAGAAAGGGATTTATGTGTGTGTGTGTGTGTGTGTGTGTGTGTAAAATATACACATACACGTGTTCAGATACACATATACACATGCGGGCACAACAAAAGCTATGCTGCCTATTTGCATGATAGTTGTAATCAGTGCATACCTAAATACTTTCTAGGTACATGCTTACTGAGGTAAGGTTTAAATACTGGTTAAATCACATAGCTATTGGATAGTTCTTCATATGAAGAAACTGTCAACTTTCTGATTAAATGTAGGTTAGAAATCAGCATTTTAACTTAACTAAAAATGATGAGAACTATGATGTTCTGTTTAAGTTCAGCTTTGGGATTAGTATCAGTATCTACAAGAGGTTTTGTATACCATTAAAACTTAAGCAGACTGGCATCTCTCTCTTTATGAATTACAAAGTGAAGAGTAGCCAATCAGTAGTTCTGGTGATGAAAGAAAGGCTCTAAAAGCATCTACCTTGGACTGCTTTCCTGGGATATAGTATTTGATAGACACAACCTATAATCCATTCATTTTTTCTTGTGAGGGCATGAAGAGTAGATGTGCAAGACTTGGTATATGGTCATGTTCCCAATACAGATGTGGGTTATTGTTGTTGTTTTGTTATTTCATCTAGTACTGCCAATGGTTGGACTCAACAGTTATTCTCCACAGTACACCCATTGGGTTTCTTGGATTCTGCTTTTTTTCTCAATATTCTAGTGAATGCTGGAGGCACCATTTGTTTGATGTAATTCATGGTTCTCTCTATTTTCTCAAAGAATCTGATACTAATTCAGAAGGGTCTGACACGGAAGGGTCTGAAGATGACGAGGAAGAAGATGATAAAGATCCAGATGAGTCAGAGTCTGATACTGAAGGAGAAAAATCGACGATTAAATTGAGCAAAACCCTTTCTTCCACCAAAAGCTCTTCTATCAGTCTTGCCACTTGTTCAACATCACTTAATCTCCAAGTAGCAAAGACACCCAGTTCTGCTCCAGCTGCATTATGCCCGGAGTCCCCTTCACCAGTATTCGTAGGAACACCATCATCTGGACTTGCTTCAAGCACTCATTGTGGTACAGCATTTATTAATTATTTCTAAAAGACTATTGTATGATATTTGGTTGAAATCAAAAAGATATTGCAACTGATCAGTTTTCAAATCTGGCTTGTTTTATAACATTTTTTGACTTTTCTATGTGCCTGGGTTGGGGAACAGCTTTTTCTGGGAAACTGGTAGTCTTCTAGATATTGTTGGGATATAATTTTCAGTATCCGGACCGATAGGGAAGTTGGGGGCTTTAACATACGAAGGCCTTTACTGTTGTTAGATATATGAACAGCAAAGAGTGACTTGCATTACATTATTTCTACTTGAAAGCTGCCTTACATAAATTGTGACTTCCAAGGAAAAACAGCAGAATTATCCCCTGGTATTACTTGTCTAGAAGGTGATGAAAAATGAGAGAGTGAACGTTTCATAAAGGCATTAGAGCCTGATATTTACACATTTGCTTGCACTTTGTCAGGCACCCTGACTCTATCATAAAACCTGCTCAAGGAGACCCATCATCTGAATTAGACTAAGTTCTATCCATTAGTTGAATATTATTCATAGTCTATGCAGAAACATGTTTTCCAAAATTCATGACTCATCGGTGAGATTTATCAAAGATATGTAAGTTCTACTGACTTATATAAGCTCTACTGACTCAAGATAAAAAGGTTCATAATAGATTAAAAAAAACATGTCTTTCTGTCTGTTTATATGTTATTGGTTTCAACAAGACCTGGGGATATGTAATGTTTAAAACAGTTGTGTTCAACTGTTCATTTCTTAATTCAGACTAATCATGTTACCAAAAAACCTTGTTCCCAATCTGACAAAGAAACAAGTCTACTGTTTTCATTTATAGGTATTAAAAGTTATAGTTCTCATTTTAACAAGATTTAAAAATTTAATTGAAGTTTCATCCTGCCTTTCAGCTAGTTAAATGCCCAGATGTTTTTCTTATATCCAGGTTTCAACTATATATACAGGTTATTCTTGACATAAGACTACAATTGTGACCAGGATTTTTGTAGCTAAGCAAAGCAGTTGCTAAGTGAGTTGTCCTTAATTTTGTGAATTTTTTTTTGCCATGGTTGTTAAATGAATTACTGCAGTTGTTAAGTCAATCATGCAGTCATTAAGCAAATCCAGCTTCCCCCACTGACTGATGATGTTGCAAACAGCGATCATGTGACTCAGGACACTGCAATCGTAGTGACAATGTTGTCAAGCACTTGAATTTTGATCACGTGACCAGAGGTGATTCTATGACAGTTGTAAGGATGGAGACTGGTTATAAGTCATCTTTTTTTAGTGCCGTTGTAACTTTGAATGTTTGTTAATCAAAGATTGTAAGTCAAGAACTACCTGTCATCCCATTCCTTGCCATTTGTCAGCAAATAACTCTTTCCACATATTGCATGCTGTATATATCTTTCATCTAGTAGTGCTACTCTTTGCAAAGGAGATTTTTTTTTTAAGTGGGTATAATTGTTGGTTTACTTTTAGGTAAAAATAAAATAAAATGGAGAGCCTGCCAGGCTCAATATGAATTGTATGAATTGTTGCATATGAGGAAAAGATTAGAACAAATAACTTAGTATTCTATGGTTGATTTTAGGAAGCCCACAATCAGTAATTCCCATTAACTCATTTTCCTCCAGCGACTTTAACAGGCTTAAAGTTTTTACTAATGGGGATAATCTGGTACTAGTATCCATTTATAGCCTTATTCTCCATGAATTGTCTCATCCTCTTTTCAAGCCATCCAAATTGGTGGACCTCACAGAGGAATTTGTCATACCAAGTTAGATTACCAATCATTTTGGCTAAGATTTATGTACAGCTTTCCATGATTTCAGAAATCATTTTCTCCCAGCCATACTTAGAGATGCAGGGAATTGAGCAGGAATCTTTAGCATGCAAAACTGGCATTCCATCACTAAAATTAGGATTTAGGCCATATCTGTTTGCAAAAACATACTTTAATAATTTTGTACCATATTTTTTTCTAGTGAGTATCCAATTTAGCAATTAGTTGTCAATCCTAGGACTGAAAAAATGGTGTAGAGATCTATCAAAAGAAAAATGTTATTAAAAGCCTGAGGTGTAGACCTCTGAAATATTTGTTTTTCGTGAAAATAACTTGAATAAATTACTTCATTTTACAGCAGCAACACAAATTTGAGTTAGTTCTGGAGTTCTCATGGATTTACACATTATTGGAGATTTCCTCATTTCCTTTGAATGAATTATATAATTTAACATTGTAATCAGTAAACTTGAATTCCTATTGATTTTATAGGATATGAGAAATGTTACGTTATGGTAGAAATGAAAATGATCAACTTCTAATTTCTGTTTGTCAACTAGTTTTAATTTCTTTATGGTTCGTTATAAATTGTCTTTTTGAATTCTATTTAAGGTTCTTCAAAAAGGCGACGAGTGACAGATGAACGAGAATTGCGCATTCCCCTGGAGTATGGGTATGTACAATAAATTTGAAATTAATTTTTTGCAGCCTTTATTTTGTTGTGTGCTTTTACCATTCTGAAAGGGAATTAATTTAAGATGTCGCTCTGAGTTTAGGATTGATGAAAGAGGAATAAAATTTTGATTTGTGCTATATCTTGTTCGATTTTTTTTTTAATCTTGAAAAAGTAATGTTATGATTGTCAATCCTGAAGACAGAATTGTAAGTTCCTGTTGCCAACAGCTCATATTTGCAATCTAATATTAAACAGGAGGCACTTGTGGAAGATAATTTATGGGTGGGATATTGTTTAGCTTCATTTGAATATTGGATCTCTCTCATCTCAGTGTCAATTTGCTATTTAACCAAGACTAGATTCACTTTGGAAATCTGAATAGAAGGAAATGATTTAAAACTGCTTAGGGGTTCATATCCCTTCATATTCTTTTTTACTCTGCCTCATAGAAAAATTCTTTATTAAATTAAATCCAGTTCTCCCAAAACATAGAATAAGGGGTGGGATCCAACTGGTATAATAACTGGTCTTTTCCTGCAAGCCCTGTGTGTACCACAGCACTCATGCAGCAGTCAGCTGTGGCACACGAGGCAACTGAGGTTGAAAAAGCAGGAATTAAAGGACAGCGTAGAGCCTGGGTGGATGGGTGGGCCGAACAGAAGGACAGAAGATCGTTGGAGCGAACCGGTTCAGTCGAACCAGTAGCATCTCACCTCTGAGATGCTCTGTATGTGTTGTGGAGAAATAGATCTACTCATAAGTAACTGAAGAACAATGCATTTTATTGGAAACCTTGAAGTATTTTATACAGGAAGTCCTTGACTTATGACCAAATGCTTAGTGATGCTTTGAAATTATGACTGCTGAAAAGTGACTTACAACCTATCTTTGAAGGTATGATAATTGTACCATGCTCACGGTCATGTTATTGCAATTTGGGTGCCTGACAATAGGCTCATATTTACCACAGTTGCATCATGTTGCAGTTCCATGATCACAGTTTGCAGCCTTCTCAGCTGGTTTGCAACATATTTGCTTAACAGCTGCATGATTCACTTAACAGCCATGAGAGTCACTTAACAGCTGCAGTAAAATGGTCATAAAATTGGGTCCAGTCACTCAATGACTTGCTTAGTGATTGAAATTCTGGTCCCAATTTTGGTCATAGGTCAAGAACTACCTGAACTCACTACACAATTTTATTTCCCTATATTTTTTGGGGGGACAGATACTGTATGCTATGTTTGAAATATGTCCAGGCAATCAGAATACCAAATAATAGAGTTGGAAGGGACTTTGAAGATTTTCTGGTCAAATCTAGTCAGATTGTCAAAATATATCATTCTCCTGCTAGAAAGTAGAACATACTCAAATATTCAAGCTTCCATTTTTCTGACACCCTAAACTAGTTTGCACTGCTAAATGTCTATGTATCTTACTTTTTCCAGTCATTTGGCAATGTATTGCATACTGTATTTTCTTCTTGCTTCATATGGGGAATTCCAGACTAGATCTTGGTTCAGAATCAATTTGTAATAACCCATCTTTCTATACAGATTCCAAGTGCAATTTGAATTTTGAATTTTACCTTTATTGTCATTGCATTCCATGAATACAATGAAATTTGAAAGCTACTCCAGCACAATGCCCCAAACACCATCACAATAACACTACAAGTATTTAAAAATTAAAATAATTAAAATATTAATAATAATAATAATAAACTTAGTCTAAAACCTATCTAAAACATTTAGTAAGTTAAATAGTTTAAAAATGCCACTATATACATAGGACTAGATCTCAAATGTGCTGTTTGATTCAAGACAATTATTCTGAATCTGAATAATAATAGCACTTTCACTTATATATACCACTTTACAGTGCTTTACAGCCCTTTCTAAGCAATTTACAGAGTCAGCATATTACCCCCAACAATCTGCGTCCTCATTTTACTGACCTTGGAAGGATGAATCAACCTTCAGCTGGTCAGTACAAAATTCCAGGTTGTGGGCTTAGTCAGCCGGCAATACTGTATTCTAACCACAGCACCACCACAGATCATCATCAGATCATCATCAAGTCCAGTCCTTCCTTATCTTGAAAGTTAGTTTTACCCTACCACTAAGATTTCTGATGCAGTTCTTTCAGTGTCGACTTAATTTTTTGCATTTGATATTTTGTCAAAATTTCAATTATAAATAAAAGTTGGCAAATTTCAAAGGACCTTTGTTATTGTTTATGCATTTATACTATTAGATTTATATTCCACTGTTCCTCTAGACATTCAAGGCATTATACATAGCACCCCTTCCTTCCATTTTGCCCAACAAAAAACCTGTGGCCCAATGTAATCCATTGAACTTTCATGAGTGAGGGTGCACTTGAATTTGGATCTCCCCAGTCCTACTCCAACACCTTCATGACCTTCCTTTTCTTCTAGCCCAGTACCAGTTACTCTTGACTCCAAAGAGTTGTTCCATATCTTCTCAACCATATGTATATTTATGAAGTAAATCTTCTATTTTCTAAAAAAAACTTACTTCCAAATAAGTATTTAAACAATTCCTTTCCTAGTTTGTCTCTGAACACAGAACTATATTTGCAGGTGGCAAAGGGAAACAAGAATAAGGAACATTGGTGGACGCCTTCAAGGAGAAGTAGCATATTATGCACCATGTGGAAAGAAGTTAAGGCAGTACCCAGAAGTTGTAAAGGTATATTTTAAACATTTTGCTTTTGTGTATGTATTTAGCATGCACATGTCTGCTTAAATGGATTTGTTATTTCTTCCTGTAAAGTTCTTTGATACAAAATGCCCTGCAATGTAGAGGCTAACGATCCTTAACCTGTCTCTGAATTCACCTACTGTAAAGTCATAGTCCCCTGCTAGAATATGCACAGTATTTGAATTCTCTAATATTAGCTGTACATCAAAGCTGGGTTGTGATGACTTAAAACCTGAAGTGGAAAAATATGTGATTTTTTCAGTATCTCAGCCGAAATGGAATAATGGATATCTCAAGGGACAATTTCAGCTTCAGTGCAAAAATAGGAGTGGGTGACTTCTATGAAGCCAGAGATGGACCGCAGGTATCCGCTTTTTAAAAAAGTAAAGTCTTTGATCCAAGGAGTACTATCATAAATCTAAGTGATATATAATACACACACACACACACGCACACACACATACACACACACACACTACACTCTGGAGCATTGCTATTGGTAGTTCATTCTTAGAGCAGAACTTTGTAATTTTATTGTCATGATGCTGAGTGAACTGAGCACATGATCAAGGAAAATGCTGAAAAACCTTCATAATTTTGACTTTGCTAAGACATTCAGTGTCTTGTTGAATTCAATTTAATATTGTTCAAATTGTAGTCAATACCATTATTCAATATTGCTGGTTGGTAATGCTCAGTATGTTCCACTGCTTTAATGATAGGTGGGTGGGTGGGTGAATAGGTTAGCAAGTACCTCCTGTGGTTAAAATGTGTAAGTAGGGCATCTGTAACCTTAGACGATTGGGTTTCATCAATAGACACCACTACTCCCATCTATTATAATACCAATGTTGATATATTCCTTTCAACATTTGTGAAAGTTTTGTGTTTGTGTTAGACAAGTGGCAATTACCGTATATATGGTTAACATTTGTGCCTCTGATATTCTTCTCTTAGTTATTTAGTAACTTGTGTGGCGTTAATTCAGATATGAACAGATGTGTTTGTTGCATGCATGAGAAACTGGGCAAAGTATAGGCAAGTAAGTTGAAATGGCAGTCAGGGACACAATGGTGGAGATTATTTTCTAAAGTCATTTTACCAATAATATACCATGCTCGGTTATAGATGATTAAGTGCAGGTTTTTGTAAGAGCAACTCCTAATGTGGTCAGTGAGACTTATTTTTAAATCTATCAATATACACGGTTGTAAGAATTTACAAAATGATTTATTTCTTGGTTTATTCCATGTATGATTTTTTGGGATTTTTACCCAGGAAACTTTGCTCATCCTTAGTATTCCCTGCCTCAGTATCCTTCTTCATATTACATCATATGCTATCTGATATATTCCTATGTAATAAGTAGCATTTCTTCTCTTTGATTTTAATGTGCATTCTATTCCTCAATAAGTTTAATAGCTACAAATCAGATACGTAGATGTGTAGATATTTGCCATATACTCCAAAAATGCTTTCTGAAACCTCATTATTGCATCATGTATCTACAAGCCTACAAAAAGAGTGTATTTGTGAAAAAATCATAACACTTTAGAGCCACATACATAAGAAAATGGTTCTGCTTGAATGTCTTATCCAATAGATGAAGAATAATAAAGGCTTATGGTTAGTTCTATGAAAGTTTATTCATATAAAAAATGTCAATAATGCAGGTCATAGATAATGTAGATAATGGATAGATACATGAAAAAAGATTTGTGCAGTATTGATTCCTGTGAAAAATTCTGGCAGTTTCAAAACTGGAATGTCAGGGAAAGGGGCAAGTTAAACTTCTTTTTCCTAACATTTTATTTTCATTTTTGAAGTGACAATTTTGTTTGTTTCTTTGCTTGCTTGCTTGCATCGAGATGCATACATATATGCACATTCTAATTAAACAAGAAATAAAGTACCCTTTGCTTCTTAAAGGACTAGAAAAGATTGCTTTGATCTTGGGTTATTTTGAGTGATATTGGTTTTAGATTATTTTTACTGAACCAAAATAAAAATATTTGCAATACTGTACAGGTGAAACTCTATTACTGTTCCCTCTCATAAGCAAATACTGTGAGAATTATACATTTTTAATGGAGTATTTTCAGAATCTTTGTCAAACTATAATTCCCAGGATTATTGGAGAAATTCATTCTATTGATATGATCAGGTTCTTAGTATAATGAATTCCCCTGAGAGATTAAGTAGAATATGGTAATAGTGAGCAATTAACATAATCTTTAGTGAAGTTATAGACCCTGTCTCAGAAGTACAGGTCCTAATGTAACCTGTAAAAACCTAAACAAATGGAAATGGTGTAATGATAAGTGACATTTAAGTCAGCTTGATATATACAGAACCCTGATCTGGATTTGTCAGCATACAAATGACAGATTAACAGGGTTGGAAGGGACCTTGTAGGTCATCTAGTCCAACCCCCCTCCCAAGCAGGAGACCCTACACCATTTCTGACAAATGGCAGTCCAATCTCTTCTTGGAAGTCTCAAGTGATGAAGCTCCCACAATTTCCAAAGGCAAGCTGTTCCATCGGTTGATTATTTTCACTGTCAGAAAGTTTCTCCTTATTTCTCCTCCTTCAGTTTCCATCCATTATTCCTGTCTGGCCTACAGGAGCTTTGGAAAATAGCTTGACCCCTTCCTTTTTGTGGCAGGCCCTCAAATATTGGAACACTGCTACAATTTCGAACATATGATCATTTCTCTCAGATTTCATACTTGCATATTATGTTGCACAGATGGTACCCCTTTAATTCTTTCCTTCCATTAAACTCCTAGACCATGGACTCCACTAGGTCTTCTCAAAATGCCAGAATATCTCAGTAACTTTATTAAAGTGAGATCACAACTTCCAGTTGTTTTAACATTTTTGCTGAAATTATAATTGTTTCCCCCCTGCTTATTATTTCTACCTGTTTAGAAAATTGAATTGATATTGAGGGGAAAAAATTAATTATAAACTTTGAGGCTTCCTCCACAGATTTCTGCCATAGTTATTATTGCTGGAAATTTTTGCATTGTTGGGAAAAAGTCACATAACTCCATTGAAATGCCAGTATTACGCAGGTATTAAACACTGGAATAATTGTGGAGAATTTGGATTTCTTGCCAGGCTTAACTATCCATTATAGAATTTTTTACTGTCGCTTTCTTTGTCCAGTTCTTGGTGCAGTATGTCTTTGATTTACATAATCAATTTAAAATAATTTTCAGTTAAGCAAACAAAATAAACCATTTGATTATGCCTAGTGTTAGTTGTGAAATCACCATTGTCCTCATTTTGGGTGTTAGCAAAACACCTTTAAGAAATTGGAAGAGTATAAGCATTTTTATGTTAAGTTAGTATGGATCTTATGTAAGCTACAGAGCAAATAAGTAAGTAACTCTTCCCTGATTTTTTAAATTGCAATATGTGTGCTTGAGACAAATGCAATTTAGAGCAAGTATGAATTTGGAAATTCAGAATAGCACCTTTGGTGTTTTGTTTGCTAGTATAAACAGTGCTTTATGAATGCGTTTTTGTATATGTCTGTAACAGTCTTACTCTGTAAACTCTAAATTTATTGTAATTTTACGTGTCTTTCTAATCTGGTTCTGTTCTGATATATTCAGCTGTTATATTCATCATCCCCATTTAGCATGCTACTGATAATGTGGGTGAATATAATAGGAGTTATAGTTCAAAGCATTAGAGGACAATGGATTGGGGAAGGCTATTTTCTTTATACCAATTATTGCTATTCTTAAAGCACTAATATGATGGTTAGTTCTGCATCTGTTACATTGTCATCTGTAAGCACTTGATTATTTGCTTTCAGTTTTATGCAAGTCACTGTACTTATTTTTAAGTTTCATTCAGTAATTAATTTAATTAATCTTAGGACACCCTAACGTATTTAATAGTACACGGGGGTGGGAAATCTTGTTAGATCTCTGGTCTATCTAGGCCATGCTTTCTGAGGCAGAGGTGTGCCTCAGTAAAAAAGCTGGAACTCACTTCCTCACCAGTCCAACACATGAAAGCAACAGGTCATAGCATTGACTTCAGTGGCACCAAAACCCTAGCCACTATAGAAAACCCCAGCTACAGAATTATCAGAAAAGCCATAGAGATTGAAAAAAGACCTGAAAGCATGAATAGAAGAGATAACTCTTGTCCAGACTGTCAATTATCTGGAAGCCTGCACTCTCAAACAAAAAAATATCCACACCACAAGCCAGGCAAACACCTGGGCACAAACAGATCCCCCCTGATACCTCCAGCTGAAAAACACCCCAACCAGGCACCCAGATGAAATCTAGCTTCCTAATAAATGATAGCCGTCCATTTACTTGGAGCCAAGCCGCACTAAAAGCCTCCAATACAGGAAACACAATGGTGCCAGCCAATCAAGACAAAAAAAGCCACAAAACAGACAGAAGATATTAGAAACACCAATCAAGCAGAACACAGCAAACTCCAAGACCAATAAACACAGACCAAGACTCCCAACCAATCAGGATGAAGAAAAAACCATTCTGGCACAGCAATAGGCTAGCCCCAAATTTAAAACAGAAACAGCTGTGAAAGTCTGATGCACAGATGAACACAATACAGAAGCCTGATGATGGCAGATGAGATTCTGCGGATACATTGCTACAACTTTAAAAGCACAACTATAATGACGTGGGAGAATAACCAAACAAAGCTGAATACCATACATATTTATGTATGTATGTATGTATGTATGTATGTACCGTGTTTCTCCAACAATACGGCCTCCACCAATTTATAAAATTGAATTAAGCCCCTCCCCCCAAATTAAGGCCCATATTAAACATGCGAAATGGGGGGAAATGACGGGGGGGCCTTGCATTTAGGAAGTACTTGCATGCCTGCATATCGTGCTGCCTGCGTTGGTGGGGCACTTCATACCGGGAGAAATTCCACCACCGTTGCTTTTCCTTCTTCCTTGCTGCTGCGGCATTTGGTGCAGCCATGTACAGCCAGTCAGGGCTCCTCCCTGCAACTGGAGCCCTGAGGAGACACTTGGCTTCAGGCGCTCCCGTCGCCACGTTCCGAGGGAAGGCGCTCGCCCGAGAGGATCTCTCTCTCTCTCTCCCTCTCTCTCTCTCTCTCTCTCTCTCTCTCTCTCTCTCTCTCTCTCTC
>BLBF01000011.1:8331837-8401208 GCA_015471245.1 Laticauda colubrina | reverse complement strand
ATAGATAGATAGATAGATAGATAGATAGATAGATAGATAGATAGATATTTGTTTTTTTAAGTTTTCGCGGGTACTTACATGTATGCTGTTCAGCTTCCTTCGGGTATTATCCCACGTCATTGTAGTTGTGCTTTTAAAGTTGTAGCAATGTTTCGGCAGAATCTCATCTGCCACACATACAAACTCAATACAGAAGCCTGATGATGGCATGAGACAGAGTTTACAACCCACACAAGTGGTTCAAGTAGTGCAGCTCATCCAGGATGGCACATCAATGCGAGCTGTGGCAAGAAAGTTTGCTGTGTCTGTCAGCGTAGTGTGCACAGCTTGGAGGCGCTACCAGTGTCCAGAGCATGGAGACAGGCCAGTACATCAGGAGACGTGGAGGAGGCCATTGGAGGGCAACAACCCAGCATGAGGACCGCTACCTCCGCCTTGTGCAATGAGGGACAGGAGGAGCACTGCCAGAGCCCTGCAAAATGACCTCCAGCAGGCCACAAATGTGCATGTGGCTGCTCAAACGGTCATAAACAGACTCCATGAGGGTGGTATGAGGGCCAGACGTCCACAGGTGGGGGTTGTGCTTACAACCCAACACTGTGCAGGACATTGGGCATTTGCCAGAAAACACCAAGTTTGGCAAATTCACCACTGGTGCCCTGTGCTCTACACAGATGAAAGCAGGTTCACGCTGAGCACATATGACAGATGTGACAGGGTCTGGAGACGCCGTGGAGAATGTTCTGCTGCCTGCAACATCCTCCAGCACGACTGGTTTGGCAGTGGGTCAGTAATGGTGTAGGGTGACATTTCTTCAGGGGGGCACACAGCCCTCCATGTGCTCACCAGAGGTAGCCTGACTGCCATTAGGTACTGAGATGAGATCCTCAGACCCCTTGTGAGATCATATGCTGGTGCAGTTGGCCCTGGGTTCCTCCTAATGCAAGGCAATGCTAGACCTCATGTGACTGGAGTATGTCAGCAATTCCTGCAAGATGAAGGCATTGATGCTATGGAGTGGCCTGCCTGTTTCCCAGACCTGAATCCAATTGAGCACATCTGGGACATCATGTCTCGCTCCATTCACCAATGCCACGTTGCACCACAGACTGTCCAGGAGTTGGGGGATGCTTTAGTCCAGGTGTGGGAGGAGATCCCTCAGGAGACCATCTGCCATCTCATTAGGAGCATGCCCAGCCATTGTAGGGAGGTCATACAGGCAAATGGAGGCCACACACACTACTGAGCCTCATTTTGACTTGTTTTAAGGACATGGCATAAAAGTTGGATCAGTCTGTAGTGTTTTTTTCCATTTTAATTTTGAGTGTAACTCCAAATCCAGATCTCCATGGGTTGCTAAATTTGATTTCCATTTATAATTTTTGTGTGAGTTTGTTGTCAGCACATTCAACTATGTAATGAACAAAGTATTTAATAAGAATATTTCATTCATTCAGATCTAGGATGTCTTATTTTTGTGTTCCCTTTATTTTTTTGAGCAATGTATATATATATGGATATTGAATTTTAATTTTCTTTTCCATGTTGTTTTTATAATTACTTTCTGTGAAATATATTAATTACAAGGGGATGCAATGGTGTCTGCTGAAAGGAGAGGACGTCCTTCCCCGCATCAGAGCAATGGAAGGTCGTAGGGGCCGGCCACCAAATCCTGATAGACAACGTAGCAAGGAGGAATCAAAAATGAGACGTCGTAAAGGTCGGCCGCCAAATGTTGGTAGCACTGAATTCCTTGATAATACAGATGCTAAACTCTTAAGAAAGTTACAAGCCCAAGGTAAGGATTTTTTAATTGATTTTTATTTTTTTTCTACCTGTCTAAAATTTCTGTATACAAAAAATGAGGTTATGGTGCCTTCATTGAATTCTCACCAGGAGGCAGCATCTGGCTGATACTGTGTGTACTTGGAAGCTAAGCAAACCAAGTTTGGTTAATGCTCTGTTACTAAATTTATAAATATACATTTGTTCCATTTCTAATTAAATCTCCTTTGCCACTTTTCACAGATTGAAATTACTGCAGGTACAGTATATGACAAATGAGCATTTATACTCACAATTTTCTCTCTTAACTTTTGAATTTTTTTTCTGAATTTTTAACATGGCATCAGTAAAGGATCTTTTTTTTTTTGTCATATTCTACTTCAGGTTTGCACAGCTCAAGAGGAGAAGGAGCCAGGTTAATTACATTGAAATGAATACTAATCATGGGCTGAGAAAGAATAGCTGGTCTAGTGATCGCTGTTTGTCAGCTAGTGACCATGAGGCAGTGCTGGAGCTGGCAGTGTTAGTGAGGCCTGAAAGCACTCCGCAGCTTATTTTTCAGTGTGGAGGAAGCTGTGAAAAGCTAGGAGATGGCAGCAGATTCTTCCTGGCAGCAACAATATTTGGTGGCTATGAATTTGTTAAGGTTTTGAAAGAAAACCAGTGTGGGCCACAGAAGGGTCCTTGGCAGCCATGTGTTGTGCTATCCTGTTCTAGAAATTGCTGTGGCAAATTGGACTTGCCGACCAGCACATGTGGTGAAACATAACACCAGTTTGGATAGATAAAGGATTTCTACAGTCTGTTAAAGATTTGCAGACCATGACCTATCTTCTTATGTTTGCAAAATATACAAATTCTGATGAAAATTTGCTTTCCTTGGCACAAAACTTCACTTTTGACAATTTTAATGGAAAAAGTTTAATATTATTACACTGAACTATTAAAACTAATTGCCTCCTTAAGGATGAGGAGAAGCCTTAAGCAGAATTTTGGCAGCCAAAAAAAAAACCCCACAAGTCCTTCCTAAGGCTGTATTTGCATTTGTGTTTTCTCCTGGCTTTTTAACCCCAAGGGACAGTTGGTCTGTAGGTCTGTAGTACTGCAAAAGGATAAAGGGGAATTTTATCTTCAAATCTTGGATCTTGAGCTCTTGGCCGATGATTTCTTTTCAAGGGAAAGAGAATGGTTCTCATCCATATTTCTGATGTTTATGCGTTTGTAGATTTGCCTGACAATGAAATCAACGCTGCAGAGCTTGGTTAAATCTTCTGACACTTAGGGGAGAGGAATAATTATCCAGCCTCTGGCACGTTCTTCAAAGCACACGCCAATGGCCTGGATGTTCTCACTTGGGTAGCCTCTGATTCTATAAATTGGCACTTATATTATCTGTTACATATTAACATATTTGTAATACCCTAACCTGATTGGCTGAAACGAACTGTACTGTGATTGGCCGAGACGTACGACGGTGATTGGTTAGTAAGGAATCTCTCGTGATTGGACGAATCGATCGCGGGAGATTCAGAAAGCTGTCATTGGGTGAGAGCTGCTGGCTAGTTCTATAAGAAGAGCTGCCGCAGCTCGCTAAAGGCTGCACAGATCTATACCTAGAATAAAGAACTGAAGTTATGCTGGTCTCCTGTCTTCTGATTTCCCATGCTTCTACATTATGGGTAAAAATCCTCTGTGTCTAATTATGGTTTATTTTGTTTTTGTAAGGTAGCTTGCCTTGGCCACTGAAGTTTGGTGTGGGAAAATAATAGAATCAAACTGTTACATAGCAAGTAACAATTCTGCTCAGTGTAGTTTCAAATTAGATTGAGAATAATTATTGCACATCAATCTGCATTCCTCAATCCTTAACTCAAATTATTGTGTTCATTTCTGGGAATCACCCTTTAAGATTCAGAAAAAAACATGAGTATGATCAAGGGACTAGAGACTAAACCCTATGAAGAGAGATGGAAGGAACAGGAAATGTTTAGCCTTGAAAAGGATACAACAGTACTTTTCAGTTCCCTGAGATGATGTCACAGAGTCCAAAGTCAGAATTTGTTCTCTTTGATTCCAGAGAGCAGGTTCAGAATAATGGATGGCAGTGACAGGAAGGGAAAAAAAACACTATAGGACAGCCAAGCCAAATTGTAACCTTTTGACCTGCAAGTCAAAAAAAAATTGCTCCAGTGATCTTCCAGAATCTGAATGTCAATCCATATTATTTTAATATTGTTTTAAATGACCCAAGGGGAAAAAAGAAAAGAAGTGATGGTTTGAGAAACATTTGCAGTTTCATACTTTCCCTCGGGTACTAACAAAATAACAAATACTTGTATGAAATCATATTAAGGATTTCCTCAGTGCTGAGTTGCCTCTTTTCCATTTGTTTTTATCTCTCCATTTTTCCAACTGTCCTTGTGTCAATAGGCAATCTTTATTATACTGCAAGCATTTCCCCTTTGTGTTCCAGAAATTGCTAGACAAGCAGCACAAATCAAGCTTTTGAGAAAAATTCAGAAGCAAGAGCAGGCCCGAGCTGCTAAGGAAGCAAAAAAACAGCAAGGTCAGTATTACACATCTTCTTAAGAACCTTACAGCATTTGAAACCATAGATATTATTTTTCCATTATCCTGACTGTTATTTACTACCAACATGTTTTTGTCTTATTCTTAGCTATAATGGTTGCAGAAGAAAAAAGGAAGCAAAAAGAGCAGATAAAAATAATGAAACAGCAGGTAATTTATGTCGTTTAGGTTGCAACTATGTGCCTTGCAAAATGTACTATTTTAGTGGTGTGTGCATGTGTGCATTTGTGTATCTGTAGAGGGGCTACCAATTGAAAACTCGCTTTGCTCGAGCTCAGCTGGATAATTTGATGATCCATAACACATTATGGAAAAAAAAATGCATTTCAAGCATGAAGATGTGCCATCACCTGCAAATTCTACAGATAGAGTTGCATTTAAAGTGGAAAAGCAAAAAAAAAAAAAAAAGAGAGAGAGAGAGAGGAAAGGTTTAAAAGAAGAGGGAATGTACAATCATGAGTATCTCTCCATTGATACACAGTCAACCTTGGGCATAAAGGAACATTTTGTTCCATTTCTCCTGTCCTGCCCTTCCAGGATCGTTTGGGGGGAGTTCAGAAATCCCGTGTTTATGGCCGCTTGCAGTGTCTCTTGGTCAGGTGACCATGATGTACTATATTTTTGCTAAAAACTGGTGTTTGCTTCTGATTTTCAGCAAAAACACTGACATTTGCTTAATGACCATAGATTCACCTAACAATCATGGTGATTCATTTACCAACCACTACAAAAATGGTCAAAAAAAATCAGGTTGGTCACATGAAGATCCACTTTACAACTGTCACAATTTCTAATAATAATTGGCAGGCTCCATTACGATCGTAAGATGAGGACTATTTGTACATCTTGGATCGGGCTTGTTCAACTCCCAGCCATGGGCCACATGAGGCCCTGAATAGTTAGTAATGCAACTCTACAAGATCATAAGTGTTTAACAGTATTGTACATTAACTACATTACATCTTTTATATATATATATATCTTCACTCAATGTAGCTCAAGGCAAGCCAAAGGTCGGACACCTGTGTCTTAGGGGTTTTTTTTGGTGTTGAATATCAATTATACTTTGTTTTGTAGAAGTTTTCTCTTAAATTATAAGATGAATTGTAGTCCTTTAACCACATGTACTGTTCATCCTATTCCTAAATTTATTGCAAAGAATTTTTTTTCTTTGTTCATTATATTCTCCATTGATTCACAGTTATTACTATCAGTTCTTGAAGCTGTGAAATGCCAGAGAATTCTTTGGGATGTCTAGATTTTTATACAGAGACACAAATTGAAATGAAGAAATTTATAGTACATTTTTGCTCAGAAGTGATTCCCTCTATATTTGTGGTAGCGTGCTTCTATTAAGAATTCAGTCCCAGCATATTATAGAAAGGTGGTAGGAACTACGATGATTTTAATAAAATTGGTCAACAATGTGGCTAATATTGCTGTGTGTTCTTCTAAGTATATAAGGAAAACAAAATTCTTAGAAATGCTTTATTTTTCAGTGTTGGAACTCATGTTATTTCAGCAGCCATTTGTTTTAGGCCAAAGTTGAGATTTTTGAGGCACAGGTGAATAATAGAAAAGCATTATTTTTAAGCATCTGGGCTATTTACTTACTAATTTTGATTGTAGCTCACAGAAGGTCCTCCTTCAATGATACCACAATGCCTAGAAGTCCACAACCACCTAGAAAAGGGCTGCAGTCTTAACATTGCATTATTTGGCAGATGTCATCACATGATCTGGTATTGCCTATGAAATCATTGTGGCTGGCCTCTTCCAGGGGAATCACAAGCAGTGAGTGTATAGGGGAGGCTTTGCCTGAACTGGATGGCTCTTGGAAATTCACTCTCTGCTATGGCAGCAGGGGGGATGGCCCATTATTACTGCTGCTTCAAATGAATGAAAGCCTTTCTTGTTGCAGGAAAAAATTAAGAGAATTCAGCAAATCCGAATGGAAAAAGAACTCCGAGCTCAGCAAATATTAGAGGTATGACCAACTTTTAATAGCAAATAAAAAGAAGGACTCTTGCAAGAATTTAACAATTTTGTATTAGGATTGTATGTTCTTGCAGAAATTTCAGTGTGGCTCCCAAGCTATGAATTTTAATTTTTAAAAGGATATAAACTGTTCTTCACAGAACAGTTAATGTGTAGAGGAATTTCTAGAAGAAAATTATTAGTTTGTTGCCAACTTCCTGTTTCCATTCAGATGAATTTTCTTATTTTATACTTAAAAGAGTAACACATTTAATAGGGTATAATACACTTTAATATACTGAGCTCAACTGTGTCAGGGGCATCAGGTTCCGATGAAGTGGATTGTACTCTTATGAAATCTTATCCCACAATAAATATATTCATGTTCAGGATGCAGTAGGTAAACTCACTTGTGGTCCTGTGTACACAAACACACACAAAACACACATATACACATACAAGACCTTTCATGGTTTTTAAAAATAATTTTAAATATAATCTTTATTAAAACTAATTAGCTAATATGAACTAATAGATAATAAGAAAAGGAAAAAGAAAAGAGAAATCAAAGGGGAAAGGAAAAAGTGGAAGAAAAGGGAAAAGTTTTTAAAAAACCTGAAAGTATAAAGAAATACCTTCCAGAGTCCTTCATAACAGTTATAGGTACAAATATATTTTGACCTTTCTTTCTAAATTTATATCATAATGTTCATCTATTCTGTCTAAACATCAAAGCCATAAATCACAAGTTAATTGTTTTCCATTTTTAGCAAAAAAAAAAAAAAAGTCCACAAGAAGCTTTCAGTCAGCAATAAAATGTAGATAATGTCTTGTGTCTTATCAAAGAAGTCAGTTTATCCATTTCAGCAAAATCTGTCAGCCAACCATTCCTCCATAGTGGGTAGTGTCAAATCTTTCCATCTCTAATCTTGCTGCTGGGAACTTATATTGAAATAATCTTCCATGGCTTTTTTCTTACTGTTTAACAATCAATCGTAAGAGGAAATGTTCTGGTTTAATTAAATATTAATATTTAAAATACTTAGTATCAAAATATGTATTTGGATCAGTGGTGGGATTCAAAAAAAATTTGCTACTGGTTCTGTGGGTGTGGTTTGGTGGGCGTGGCAGGGGAAGGATACTGTAAAATCTCCAGTCAGAGGTGGGATTTGCCGGTTCTCCGAACTACTCAAAATTTCCACTATCGGTTCTCCAGAACTGGTCAGAACCTGCTGAATACCACCTCTTATTTGGATGCATAACTATTTAGCTTTTTTTACCAAGCATGATCAAATGCCCCTTCATGTTGATCCCATTTCCAATATATATTTGAAGTGTCTTTATATATTCTAGATAATTTTTCTGGCATCATGTACCAACAATACCTTATTTAAAAAAAACATTCTCTGAGATCATAGCACAATATAAATTTCAAAACTTTTAAACACATAGTGACCGACCTACATAACCAAAATACTTAGCCTTCTTAGCCTACTTCTTTAACCTCTTCTTCCTATGTTTCAAATTTCAACAAAAGTTTATACATTTTAGCAATTTTCTAAATCAAATTACATGTTCATCGTCTCTACACAATAGTATTTCAAATTCTGATTGTGACTACGTCATACATCTTTTTATCCATTTTAAAACTTCCAGGTAACCAAATGGAAGAATCATTGACAACTATATATCCTTTTGCTATTAATGATTCTCTTGATTTGATCTTAAATTCACCTTGATAATTTTCCATTAAGTGCCAATATTCAAACATTTATCTTTGTCTGCCATTTCTCTTCTGTAATATGTTTCTTGAGCTGAGATCCATAAAAGCACTTTTCAGTACAACCTGAGTTATAGCTATTGAATATTCTCAAAATGGTATGATTAATAAAATAACTTCTAACATCCACATTAACTTTACCATGCCATAAATACCCCATACCATCCAAACTCCGGTTGTGGCCTTCTAACTGTAAAACACTTCTTTCTCAGCAACATCCATTCTTTCATCCAGATAACAAGCAGCAAAATACAATTTATACCTGTGGTTGCTCTGATGCCTGTTATTAGTTTAATATTCTCTGAATGGATCCAGAATTATTTGCACTTACTGATAACAACTGCTGGAGGAAAAGAAGAGATAATTTGGCCAGTTGTCCTCACCTTTTTATAACTTGTGTGTCCCCTGGGAATGACTTATCTAGAACAGTGTAAAAGTAAGCACTGCTTATATAGTCCTGTAGCTATTGAAAAACTAAATGATGAAGACAGAGAAGGGAAAGATAATTTGGCTGAGTCACGAGAACAAACAAAGGTATATTAAGAAGACTGATAGTTGAATAGCATGATTTTAATTTTAAAGAATGTGCATGCTTGTACTTCTAAGAGATGTATGAATCTGTGTTTTTTTTTCTTCAAAAAGTTGGTTTGTATTCATTCTATATATAACTAAACTGGATTTAAGATTACTGTTTCAGGTTTCCATTTCTGATCTTTCTGGCAACATTTCTTTTTAATCTCAATTGTCATACTTGCTATTTAACCATCGATCGGGAAAAATGTGTTACTGATAATATGCCAGAGATGTTATTTTTTATAATACTGACTTAATTAGATCCTCAAAACTGTACCCACAGATGAGGTTTATCTAGGGAATAAAAAACATTATTCATCATTAGTTGTTCATTTGTTTGTAAACATGCCACTGCAAGCAAAAAGTTTAGAAGTTCAGTAGTGCAGCCATGTTGTAAGATGACATGTTGTTATATATGATGTTTTTCCTAGACTGTACATATATAAGTCTTTCCTCTAAAAAAAAAAAAAGATCAATTGAATTGACTCCTAACATAAAAAAGTACTGAGGAAGAAATCTGTTATGATGTGTACATGGTGTGTAGTATTGTTTCGCACCTTGTGAAGCATGAAGCCTTATTGCTGGTCTGAGATTATTTTCAAGCTGTAGCGTTCTCTTGCATGACCTTGGGACCTGTTTTGCATGCACAGGCTAAAAAGAAAAAGAAGGAAGAAGCAGCAAATGCCAAATTATTGGAAGCCGAGAAACGAATAAAGGTTAGTTTAGAGAAGCATCAGAGCTTTTATTTTCCAACCATTTAAAAAATGAATTGTATGACCATACACATCAAACCCGATAATGTATCCAATTTTTTTTTAAAAAATCAACACAATTTTATTCTGAATGCTTTGCTCTGTACCGGCATTTACATGTGTCTTTGTGTGTTTTGTGTGTGTGCATCTGTAGTCTGTAAAAACACAATAGGTTTTTAAGCATATGTTTCTGACATTCAGCTTCTATATGTGTATATGTAAGTAATAATAATGAAAACAAGTCCATGCATGATCTTAAAAAAAATCATAAGCCATTAAATATGTAGCTTAACATTTAGATTGAGGCCAGGAGCCCAAAAACTATGAGTTACCTTCTGTGCATAGCAGAGTTCCCTCTTGTTGTCAATCTCCATCTTCACTGTTGTTCCCTAAAAATTCATCTTTTAAGTCGAGAGAATTACCCAGTATAGCACTGGAGATTCAACAATAGAAGGAATAGGGGGAAATGGATTATTTCTCTAGATTTGAGGCAAGCCGGAAACACATGTAAAGAGCTCTGATTCAAGTTACTGGATATGTTCCCAATTTTCCATTTTACTGTTGGAAAGAAATTAATCTATAGAAAAAAGAATTGTACTATGAATGTCACAAAAGTTTTCTTCTATCAATGAAAGTTAGTTTGGGTAGTGAAACAGAACATTTGAATCCTACTTTATTCCCATCAGGTTTGGGGTGATAGCTGTACACAACCTGCTGGTCTATGCAGAATTGTTTCTTATCATGTTGCCTCATTCCTGATCGTGGCATGATCTGATAACCACTGTAGTGCATCTTCCACACATTGTGTTTTCAAGATATTCAACAAGTCATTGCAGGTTATGAGAAAAATAAAATCAAGTGGGATTAAATAAAAAACATGAATTTTTACTTTAATCAGTATGATAGAAAAGTCATCTTTGGTTGATAGTAACGTTTATCAGACACTTTATTTTTTTTCATATTTCAAGGAAAAGGAAATGAGGAGACAGCAAGCTGTCCTTCTGAAACATCAGGTATGTATCCAGAATTTAATTTAAAGAAATAGAAATTCTAGTTTTGAATGAACACCTAAATAATTTGGAGGACAAATCTTCAAATATTCTCCCCTATATGACACTTATTTTAATTGAATAAGTATAAATATACATAGATGTTTTATTTAAATGTTTTCATTCACCTTATGGGTAAACAGCTTTGCTTTGGGGATGGGATGATGGGGGTGGGAGGAGGAGGAGAGGGGAATTATAAAGTGGTTTTTTGACTCTGTGATTTCTGTTTCATAATATTGTGCCAACTCTTTCTACCAGGAGTTGGAGAGGCATAGACTAGATATGGTATGGGTATGTTTACTTTTGTACATCTAACACCGCATTGTGATTTGGTTGTGATATGGTTGTCATAGCAATGCATAAAATGTAGCACTGGCTGCTGTCATATTACATACTGCTGCATGGCTTTCCAGCACAGTGCATTGCATACATCTGCTTGTCTTGTCTGTAAAAGAAAAGAACACAACTTACCTGAATCCTAACTATAAATTGACCCATCTGAGCCACCTGTGAGGCTGTTGCCTTGTTAACAGAATCTTCTTTGCTGTAGTATCAAGTTGGACTGCTGAACATAGTGAGAGTTCAAATTCACACCATCCTTATACTTCTTTTTCAAAGTATAAATAGATTATCCATGATTTTCACTAGGCCATTTGTGCACATGTTCAATTTACTTAACGTTAATATCGAAGAGATATATGATTTTCAAATTACTTCAGCATTGTGCAATTGAAAAAAAAACTCAGTTTAAAATTACTAAACAGTATCTAGTCTTTGGGCTATATTAAAATAAATCCACACAATTTTATCCATAGACAAGCCTTTGCAATTCTCCCCCCTCCCCCATTGTGTTGTAGTTCAGGATTAACTCCACATTAACGTAATCCTGGATGCAGCATATTTGGCTTGCCTTAGAGCAGGGGTGTCAAACTCGCGTCATCATGGTGTCATCATGTGACATATTGTGACTTTTTTCCCTTCGCTAAACCAGGCCAGTGCATGACGCATCCAGCCCGTGGGCTGCAAGTTTGACAGCCTTGCCTTAGAGGGAGAACTCAGAGGATTACCTCTTTGCATTCCTGCTGATGTGGCTACTTCATTGGAAACTAGCTTTCAAACCAACCGATTGATTTTTAATGATTGGCTGTCAATGTTAATTGTATCCTCAGTAACACATACCCAAATGAATGATTACAGCCAATGTGTAGCCCAAATGGTTTTTGAATTTTTTTTAGAAAAGTAACTTTAGATTATTTTCCAAAGTATCTACATCACGATTTTTTAAAATTTAATTGGCCATTCAGCGAGCGACTGCAAACTTCCTATTACAGCAGATGTAAGGTAACTGACCTGTTCCAGCCAACCATTATGCTTTTTGTTCGGCCAGCTTCTGAAGGAGCCTCACAACTGACCATAAGTAAATCTGTATGCTTCTGTTTTACACTGTCTCCATGTTCATCGCTTTATCTTTTTGCTTTCAGTTGTACTTGTATTTGCTTTCTAAACCTGAACTAAAACATGCACAGACTTGCTATACTTTTTATTTAGCATACACCCTGACTTATCTGTTAATGCTAAACATGTCCTGTCGAGTTCTGGAAATTTTTTAATTAAAAAAAATATATAAACTCTTACTTTCAACAGTACTTTGTTCTAATTTGATTTGATTTAATAGGAACGGGAAAGAAGAAGACAGCATATGATGCTGATGAAAGCTATGGAAGCACGTAAAAAAGCAGAAGTGAGTATTAAAGTCTGATATAGACTGATTCTGTTTCCTTTCCTCCCTTCCAATTTTTTAATTATTTCTTTTTTTTTTAAAAAATGTGAGTTTTAATCAAACTGCTTAAGGACAAGTGATAGCTTACCTACGGTCAGTAAATCTACTTTCATTCTACAATTAGGTCATTTCATGTCCTTAAATTTTACCTGCAAATGCAGTCTTATTCCCTGCCCTCCTTCCTTAAGTTAGCAGATTTTGCCTTCCCGCTCCCCCCAAACCCAGTGCAGAATATTTTCCTCTGTGACTTTTGTGCAAACCTCCAAAATGAATGATAATTATAAGTGCTTATTCCCCTACTTGCTTGATCTAATCTGTCAGATAAAAGAAACAAATGGAACTCTGGGCTACATTTGGCATAGCATGTGCACAAAGCAATTTCAGTTAGTGTCATTTTGTTTGATGTGGCTGATTTTTTTAGTAGCTGTTGTAGGGGCCTGACCTGGATTGGGACCAAGACACAGTCTTGTTCAGAATCACAACTGTTTACTGGGAGAGGGAATTCTTATTCATTCTAGCGCTGTCAGACACTGTCAAATATAATAAACAAGTATTTAAACTTTAGGCAATATTAGATTTTCTGGAGAGTCATCAGGGATGCTTCAATGAAAATAAGAACTGGAAGGCAATTTAATCAGCTTGATTTTCCTGTGTAGTGCAGCTATAAAGAACTGTTAAAAAGGAAAAACTTCTTCAAATTAGCCTTGTCTCATAGTGTCTGTAAAGGCACCTCCATACAGTTTTCAGCAATAGTATATACTGTATGTTGTGGGATTTTCTGGTGGTCTCCTATCCATATCCAAAACTGATCTAGATTTTTTTTCATGGTGAGCATGCATGAATTGTAATCTGTTTCTGTGTGAATCAAATTTCTGAACTCAAAGACACATTCCAGTCTCTGCAATGAGTAAGGATATGTGGGGAAAGTTGCTTGGAAAACAGTAATGTGAAAAATCTTAGCTAAAGGTAAAAATTGGGAAATTACTAACATACCATTCTCCAAATTATTGCCAGTTCCAGAATCTGAAGTATAAGCTGAAATTTAATAAAATGTTTCTCTCAGCATTGCCAGATAGTAAGAGCTAATAATTACAGGCCATAATGTATAATCATTGTGCATAGGCTATAAAATAAAGCAAAGGAAATTAGATTCAAATACAGTGTGCAACATAACTAATACATCACTAATACTTTGGTTGATTAATTAATATGCTTAAAATATTCTTCAGTTAAAATCTTTATTTCAAAAACCAGCAGCCTTTTCAACTCAGCTGAAAACATTGACAGCAAAGATTAATAAATCAAATATAGCTACATATTTAAGTACTTACAGCTGAAAAGAATCTATATCAATTCTAATTAATTTCAAAGGTTAAAAACACCTTATCAATAACATTTAATTTCAAATACTATGAAAGATAAACTTCTGTGAATTAATGCCTTGGTCATTCACAGTCTATTGGAAGCAGATATTTGATTCTGGAAATTTGGACAGTTGAGAATCAGTCAGTGGAGCCCCCCCCCCCCCCCCCCTCCCACACACACACACACGCTCCCCCCCCCTCCCGTGTGTGTGTGTGTGTGATATTTGTTCAAGTCTCTGCCTTTTTTCTTAGAGCCACTAAATCTTCAGAAGGCTGCACCCAGAAATTTATCTTCATTTTGCCTCTATGAACTCTATAACAAAGTGCTACAATTGTACCACTGGTTCTTCCTTCCCCCCCCCCCCCCCCCAAGTAACTCTCAGAGGATCAATAAGCAACAAAAGGTTGTTAAACATGCATTTATCACTAAGCAGTGCTGTCAGCAGTTTTGTCGGCAGTCATAATATGGAAGCGTATCTCAGGTTTTGGAAGTTGTCTAATAAGCAGTTTGAAAGCAGAATTAAATTCACAGCACCCGAGTGAGTCTTGTGCTCTGAATTTTCCATGATTGAAGATTTATACCACCTGGTTGCCTACTGAACATACCTTGGGGAATCTAGTCCTAGTTTTACTTAACAAAACTCATCTTTCAGTTTTAAGTGTTCTGTGTATACGCTTTGACCATTTAAAATCGATAAAACCAAATGCAGGAGCCAAGAATGTTTTATTAATTGGAAGAGGAGGTAAGTAATGCTACAGGATGATTAAGCATAATTTTTCAAGCCCAGCAGGAATGAATAAACAATACAGCTTAGAAGCAAGCCAGGTTGGTTTCCCCTCCATCGTAGGTTCTGTTTTGCCCAGCCCACCCAGCATAATGACTCCCCTGGGCAATACAAAGCTACAGCAATATGGGTTATTTAAGCAGTTCCCCCCATGTTCAAATAATAGGTACAGATTGCCTTGGAATTTAATGAATACAATTCTGCTCAGCCAAGAATGCAGTAGGGTGCAGACCGCCTATGCATGCATAAATATACTGGTCATTTCTAGACTGACTGGCATTAGTGCATCCTTCACACTGTAGCTTTGCTATGCAAGACTTCTTTGCATGATACCCAAGGGAAAAACACTGTTCATTTTCTCTCTTGGGGACCAGCTTTTCAAGCTTCTCTTCCCCACCCCAACCCCGTGGTTACATCCATTCAAAAAGCAAAAACATGAACAAGCCAAAACTCAGCGGGCTCTTGTGCATAATGCAGTTGCATCAGGGCATCCAGAAAACAAAAGGGAATAGGAGTCCGGTGCTTCAAAGAGACAGGCAAAACCTCAGGAGGCATGAGGAAACAGATATGAAATAGTACACCATCTGCAGCACAGCTGCAAGAAGGATGGCTGCAAGGTTCTTTTTGCAGGATTTGCTGGAAAATCTGTGATGTCATTGGGATATCGAAGGGCATCCATTACTCATGCAGCTAGTGTCCACACCCATCCCTCTCTCTCTCTCTCCTTACAATAAATAGTAAGTCTGGCAGAGATAACCAATGCTTAGCAGAAGGAGTAAATAGACCTTTTATCATTCTATGTTTACCTGTCCAGTTGCCTTCCAGGAACTGATCAATAAAGTATCTTCTTAGTCCCAACTTCTTACATAGACCCTGTGAGCGGCCAGTTTATCTTCCTTAAGTTTCACACCATATTAGCATTAGAATGTAATTGAAATATAGAAGCAAATATTGCATGTCCATCCTACTTTGGGAGCAAAAGTTCATAGATAATGACAGAACAAGCTTTTTTTTTTTTTTTGTTACTTAAAACAGATAGTCCTCATTTAATGACCCCATTTGGGACCAGAAACACTAAATGCCATGCTTATCAAGGGGAAGATTATGTGACAGCACCAGACTTACCGCAGTCCTATTGTGGTTATTAAGCAAATCACCTCTGGTCATTAGGTCAGACACTACATGACCATGAGTTCTGATCATACTGCCATTGATTTTGCTGTTTGGAAACCAGCTGCTCAAGTCACAAATGGTTATCGTGTGATTTCCAGACACTGTGACAGTCGTAAATGCATGCTGGTTACAGGGTACTCGAAATGCGATTATGTGACCAAAGGAACACTCAATACTCATAATTTCAAGGATTGGGCATGAATTTTTTTTTTCAGTGACCTCATCACTTCAAACAATTGATAAACAGAGCAATTATTAATTGACAATGATCTTTAGATTCAATCTTATATACATTTATTTGGGGAGAAATCCTACCGAAATCAGTGTATAGACAAGTATAGGATTGATGTCTTCAGTAGGTAGATTTTTAACGCTTAAATCAGTATATTCAGGATTTTCCAGCAAAGTTTCTTTTATTAGCTGTTAAAGCCTATAAACTGCCTGTTTTATGTGATCATTTAGACCAGGAGTCTCAAACTCACAATGTCATGGCATTGTCACATGACATATCGCAACTTTTTTCCCTTTCACTAAACTGGGCATGGGTGTGGCCTATGCGTGACTCATCTGGCCTGTGGGCCGTGAGTTTGACAGCCCTAATTTAGATGTATCTGCTCAGCTATCTCAGACTGGCAGCATACCCTATCACACAAAACTCAAATCTACAATGAGAACAAATTGAGCCTCTCTTTTTTGGGGGGCTTGATCCCCCTGCAAAGCTGTCAAAAAAAATGAGGCAGGGGAAGGATTCTGTGGAGATTTCTGAGAAACTGGATTACTTGCTGTCGCTGGGTGACAGCAGGCAGTGTAGGAGTGTCAGGCCATCTCCTGTGCTCTATGAGCCAATTTTTTTGCCTACGTGTCAGCTTCAGTGCAAATTTGGCAATCCAGCAGTGATTTGCTTTGGCCCAGAAGTCATCATTATCAACTGCAGCATTATTAAGGAGAGGTCGTAGGGGAAAGTCATTCTTTGTTTGGCCTTATCACTAGGAGAGTCCTCTTGCTTCCATGCTTCTCCGTTTTGATTCAAGTGCCTTTCTTCTGTTAACGTCACCCTTGCAAGGTAGCCCAGACAAGAAGTACACCCAGAAGTACTGGCTCTGTCTGCTTTATTGTAAAGTTACATGAACCGGTTCTTGCAGATCTAAGAGTGCATCTCTTTCCTCCTCACCTTTACTGTTCAAGAAACTTGGGAGAGTTCCTTTGAAGACATTTGCCATGCCCCCATTCCATCTGCGGACTCAGATTTCATTTACTGTATCAGACAGTTGTCTGGCCTGTGGCTCTTCCAACAGTCAATCTCACATGTCATTACAAGTGAAAATACTGTACAAATAATTACAGGTGGTTTCAGATTTAAAATGAAAGAAATAGACCAGTAAAGTAATATGCATCATATTAGGCTGCTGGGATAATATTTCTTATCTGGAAAAAAGGTGAATGAAAATAGTGGCTCAGATCCTACGTCCCATTCTAATTAGAAATTAGAACTTCTCTATTAGCACTTTTGTTTGCTATCATGTATTTTTGCGGCAGGAGGGATGTTTACACACATATGTCTCCCTGCAGCTTCCTATGAAGTTGGAACCAATCTTCTGGCAGATGTCAGAATTCCAGTATGCCTTGACCTTGAATGTGCATTTGGTACTGAATCAAATGTATTCATAATCTTATCACATAGCAATTCATTTAAAAGTAGACATGTTAAAAGAATGTATCATGCTGCTAATTCTAGAAACTCTGCCTCAATTAAACCTAAGAGTTTTCATTGCACTTAAGGCCCGGTCCCACTGGTAGACGGACGCAAAACGTATGCATAAAGGACACAGCGGATGAGCAAAATTTCGGGGGTGGCTCCATCCGTTGTCATCCGCTCCAAAAAGTGGCGAAAATTGGCATAAACAGAATGGAGAAGAATGGAAAAGAACGGACATGGGTAGTATGTAGCGGGGATGTTAAACGGATGTTCATAGGAAGCCTAGCGGATGAAAGTGGATGGAAGCGGATGACACCTCCGAAGGGGTTCCGGTGGATAATTTTGAAGCGGACGCATAGCGGATGAAGCGGATGCATCACGTGCGCCTAAAGGAAAGGGGATGCCGCGCGGATGTATATTGGATGCAAACTGTTCACTGCGCATCCTTTCTATTTCCGTGCTACTAACGCTGTGCAGACGTTCCGTGTACCTTTTGTTTCCTCCCTTTTTCCATTTTCAGCTGCAGCAGATGTTAGTTGCGAGGATGCCCAGAGGATGCAGAGAGGATACAGCGGACGTTTAACGGATGATAAACGGACATAGAATGTTTGTTGCTCGTATGTCGCGGATTTACATCGTACACGGCGGAAAGTTCATCCGTTCACAAAGTTTTGTGCAGCTCAAAACTTCTTGCGCGGATGAAATCGCAGTGGACAGATGCTCGACGGATAGAGCATATGAAACACGTATGCAATGAGTACACAACGGATGCATAGCGTTTTCCAACGGATGGCAAGCTTTTTTTAACTTTTTACATCCTCTTTGCATCCATAAGTGCAGTGGGACCAGGCCTTTATATGTAGTGCAGCCCTTGTTTGTATTCTCACAGTACAGAATTCCTTCATGCTCTTGAAAATAGACTCCAGAGTTGACTGATAGTAGCACCTTCCTGTAGAACCTACTGTGGCAGACTTCATTTGCAAGATTTGGTTTTTTGTGTATTTAAAGTTCAGGTGTGACACCCCTCCATCCCCCTTTAACCAAAATGTTTTAATTGCTGAGGTGATGATTTAAGATTATTGCTTTTCAAATTCTTGAATTGTTCCTTTGGAAGTGGACTATACGGGGGTTTAATTCTTTTTTATCTATCCCATGCTACTCAAGGAGAAAGAACGGTTAAAACAAGAAAAACGTGATGAAAAGAGATTAAACAAACAACGAAAACTGGAACAGCGAAGATTAGAATTAGAAATGGCTAAGGAGCTAAAGAAGCCTAATGAAGATATGTGCTTAGCAGACCAGAAGGTAATTAGAATCATGTAATATGTACCTTTCATTGTTTTGCTGCTTCTCCTTTCTTCCTCTCTTATCGTTGTCGCAATTTCTTTTTACTTTACTGCCTTTTAAAATTATGCCCATTTTACTTTAGATTGCTTGATAACATTATGTCAATGTTTCAGGATGACCGGCATTTACACTAAAGCACATATTGGGATGTGGTTTGGTTCTTTTTTTGTTTCTTTACTTTAGTAGTCAACATTGTAATGTTTGGGCTGTTTGTTCAAACTCTCTCCGCTAGTTTCCAGTATACCTCTTGAAGTTCTTGCCTTTATATCCTGCTTGGGAATTCTGAGAGACATTTGGTTGCCTCCTTTCTGGAACAAGAATGTTTTTCGTCTGATCCTGCACAGCTCTTACACTCATAGCTTCTCAGAATTTTTCTGGACTATCAGTTCCATGGTACATAGTCACACCTTGCAGGATGCAGAAGGAAAACATTTTTCTTTAGGGAAAGTCACTGTTCCTTAGAACACAAACCACAATGCAGTATAATTTGAAAATTAGATTTTTCCACTTGTCTAGGTCAGTTTGGTTTCAGGTGCTATTCAACAAGAGATGATGGGAAAAAATATTTTTTTGGTTTATTTTTATTTTTAATCTTTTATCTGACTTTGGTCCAAAGCGTACCTTGCAGTTTTAAATTAATGGTTATCGTAAACTGAAGATGATATAATAGTACATAATAGAATGTTTATAGCAGGGTACCATACTGCATTAGACATTATTAACCTTTGCAATTGCATGCTAAGCATGTCCTAAAGAGGGCTTGTCTGTAGGTTAACACAGAACTCTGAACACCAATATGATCAAACCCATTGATTTTTCTTTTCTGCTCCTATCCACAACATATACCAGCTTGTGATTTGTTTTAGACTTCAGATCAGGCTTATTGCTGGGTGAAATGGACAACAAGGTTTAAATATTTTATCTTAAGAATAATCAGGAACGGCTCTTTAATGATCAAATCTGGGTTGCTATTGCTAGAATACACTGCACCTAGTATTTGTTTTTTATTTTCTTCATCAACATTTTAGGAAAATGCAATGTACGATATTCTAGCATAATTTCAGGAGCTTAGTTATTTTCCCTTTTCAGTATAAAAACTCATGTGTTAAAGACATGTGGGAGTATTGCTTTAGCTCCATGCCTGGACGCCTTGTATGACTGCTGGTCTAATTTCCTATTCAAACAAAAGGTTAGACTTGTTGCCAAAATTCTGCAATGAGGATGAAGATGGTAAGAAATAAGTGTATAATAGCCAGAAATAGCTTGTAGCCAAATGTATTTTAATTATTATTATTAAATTTATGATTCCTTACAAAGCAGCTGAATAGATTATGGCCTATTTGTTTTCTCATGCACTGCACTTTCACAATTAAAGGAGATAAACAGACATTTTTAGATAAAAGCCAAGCATGAAGAAAGTGGTTTACTATGTTTCTTAGTACAGCTAGTTAATGGGCACCTTGTCAGCTGCAGCTTTATCTCGGCATGCTTGTGCAATCTTTTTGGGTTTTAAAATCACACTTAGCCTTTGAGTCAGAATAAAAGCTAGATTTGATTTGATTTAATGTTAACTTTAACTAAATCAAATTGTTATAGTTATTCTTGGTATATTTAGTAATTGCCTCCTTCTGCCAAAGTCAAGAATAATAATTTAGCAGTAACATATGGGTAACCTGAGCTTTCATAATAACCAGATTACAAATGCAGAGGGCTCCTATTTTTTCTTCAAAGAAGACTTAATGGGTCTAAAATATGATCCCTACAAATAAATGAGGCTCCAATCCATTTATCCACAAGTCATTGATACCCTGTTTGTGGTTAGAAATTTCTTGCCCTGTTTCATCTGTTTTGAATTTGGGAAGGAAGTCTAATGAGCAAATCTAGAATTTCACATATTTATTTTGATTGGAATGCTTGTTTGAAACACTCGCTCAACCAATTATTTTGCAGGCTGGATAGTCTGCATTATTCACTTCGAAATATACAAACTTTGGATGCTGGCTACATTTCTTGGGAATAATTTGCCAAAGATCAAGCGCTATAGGATGCAAAATATGTGGGGTTTTTTCCTCTTTTTTAGCCCTTGCCAGAATTGCCTCGCATTCCGGGCCTGGTTCTCTCAGGAAGTACATTTTCAGATTGTCTCATGGTGGTACAGTTCCTCAGCAACTTTGGCAAAGTTCTTGGCTTTGATGTGAATCTGGATGTCCCGAGTTTAAATGTAATGCAAGAGGGACTGTTGAACATAGGAGACAGCATGGGAGAAATACAAGATCTGCTGGTGAGGTTGCTCTCAGCTGCAATTTGTGATCCAGGACTAATAACAGGATACAAGGTAATAAGCACTCTTATACTATCCTTGATCTTACGGTAATGTTTTTACAGTATCATGGACAAATATTCAGTTGGTAGTACAGTACATATACTTTATGGGTTGTACCACATAACTAAATATTTTTCTGTTTGTTGAGATGCAGTTCCTATCATCCTACACCATTGACCACACTGACTAGGGTTGGGATTTGATATTAGGGTTTCCTGCTTGAGTAGATGGTTGGAGTAGAAGACCTTCAGGGTCCCTTCCAACTCTGTTACTCTATTGGAGGATCAGTCATTTCTTAAAATCCAAGTATAAATCTTGTTACACGCTTCCCCATATCTCCCAATCTTTCTCTGTCCATTGGCTGATGCTAAATGCAATTAGAACTCCAGTATCGCTCACTTAGCAATGAAGGGACTGTATGGAACTTGGGATGCTGTATTTCATACACATTTGGAGTATAATAGATGACAAATCTGAGTTTGTTGTTTAACATTTATAATACATAACAGTAATGTGTCTTTTTATATCTGGGCTTAAATAATGGTGTGGATTTTCAAATCACCTCAACAGATACCACTTTGTAAGTCTGTTGCCTTTAGTTTCAACATATTTGGATTATTTTCCAATTATTTCCAAACTTCTGCCTACCTCCTTGGGTAGAATTCCCAAATTTTATTTTATTCTCAATTTCTTTGAATGTCTTTTTTCTTAAACTTAGTTTAGGGGTCTTGAATCTACCTTTCTGTGTGAGATACCACAAATTCCCACTTCCACGGCCAGGAAGTTGCTTGGGAAAGGTCTTTAAGTCTCCTATATATTTCAATATAAATAAATGTTTAAAAAAATTAAGGATAATATATTGATTATATGAGGGCTGGCAGCAAAAATAAAATAGTAAAAGGTTCCAAGCTGATAGATGGTAGTGCCTCTGGTTTATGGCTTGTATTTTGTTTGGGTTTTTTTTTCTTTGTTATCAAGTAACAAAAAGCTGTATTACATACGTGCTGTCATTACTGTGCATGGAGTGCAATTATTTACAAGCAGACTTTTTTCTCTAGGCCAAAACAATTCTTGGGGATCATTTGTTGAATGTGGGCATCAACAGAGACAATGTGTCCGAAATACTGCAGATATTTATGGAAGGCCACTGTGGGCAAACCGAACTCACAGAGAGTTTGAAAACCAAAGCTTTTCAGGCACACACCCCAGCTCAGAAAGCATCCGTGCTTGCTTTCCTTGTTAATGAATTAGCCTGTAGCAAAAGTGTTATAAGGTAAGAAATTTCTCTGTGCATGTTTCTGGTGAAGCTAATAAAATGATCAGGAATAGGTTTGGACTTCTGACTGAACCTTTGTAGCAACAAGAGTTAGCAGAGTCAACCAAAAGCTATAATTCTTAAAAGAACAGGTTTCTCCAACCACATTCCATTGAAATAATTGTACTTATTTCTCATCATTAAACTGAATATTTTATTTATTCTTGACTCATACTAGTTTGAATAGGTAGCATGTAACTTTGAGTAATGAAATATTTTCTCAGATATTAAATATATTTGGAATATGTCATGCAATAAATTGTGCCTGAGTAATTAATGTTTTCTGCTTTGACAGTGAAATAGAAAAGAATATAGATTATATGTCAAATTTAAGAAGAGATAAGTGGATGGTTGAAGGCAAACTTAGGAAGTAAGTAATACTTCTCTAAAATATTCCAGGAATTACCATTTCTGTTTAATTTGTTGTGTGGCTTATTTGCAAAAACAAATCTCATGCTATGTAAAATAAAATAGCCCATTTCATTAATTTAATTAAAATGGGAAATTAATTTTGTAAAGTATGTAACTTATTTTTGATAAGCCATTGAAGAAAAAAAAAAGGTTGTGAATTAGAAGGACTCAAATTGGAAAAAAATCCATACTATAGAACTTGTAAGAAATAAATTTGTTTCTTGCTTGAAGGTTTGTGGAGTTAATAAATTGGGGTGGGATATTTTTTTTGGGCATTAGTAAAATCTGATTGGAACAATTGTGTATTTTTATTTCTGAAAGAGGATTTATAGGGTCAAGTTATTTTGTTCTGATCATCTTTAGAATTGCAAATTATTTAGGTAATGGTTAAAATACCTCACAGTTTGTCATATAATTTTAAATATTTCTTGTGGTACATCTGGGATATACTTGCCAATATTGAGGTAGTTTGGTTTGCTACAAAACAAATAGTCAAGTTTTTAAGGATGCCATTTTTTCCATTGCACAAAACAAAATTCCATACAGCAAGTATAACAGCTCAGTCTACCATAGAATTTGAAGGGAAAGTAATTGTAAATCACAAGGGGTTGTGTAGCCCTGTGCTGTACATAGCCGGGCTCCACTTTCTTTTCTTTAGTCACTTTTCTTTCTTGTATAGTAATCAAGGCATTCTTACAGTATTTGTATTTCTAACCCTATTTCTCCTTCCCCACTCATTTTAATGCACCACTGAAGAAAGAAGAAATAAAGGAGAGCTACAGGAGGGAGATAGAAGAAGTAAAAAAAAGATATAAAGCAAATTACAGGAAGAAAAAAGATCTTGACTGTAAATTTCTGTTAATGATACTGGCTCCAAATACATACCGTGTTCATCAGTATAACTGTGGGGCCCTTGTAATAATTAACTCATATAAAAATCATGTACTAAATCACCTTAACCATGATTTAATTAACATTTGAAGTTGCCCCACAGTCCCTTATGCAAGGAGGCTTCTCACTTAGGGGGGAATTCAGTTTTCTCTTAACTGTCCTTTCAACAAATGTAAGTACAGTACTAGATTTGAGGAGCATAGCTGCTTCTCTTCTTTTATTTAGCTCTACTTAAAAAAAAACTGGTAAATTTTATTTTTCTAAATCTTTCCTTTGTGATTCTCAGCTTCTCATTCCCATCGTATGTGATGCCGCTATTTCTCTTTCATTATTCATTCATTATTGTTATGAGGATGAGCTGAAATAATTTCATTTTGCATCTGTTGAAGTCTTACAGGGCAAAGTATTTCATTGGTCAATCTTAAAACAGCAAGTTTTCAGATCCTAGCTGTATATTACTCCTTCAGATTTTTGTATGATGTATACCATTCTTAGCTGTAGAAAATGATAAATCTTTTATTAAATATTAAATTCTAGCATTCATTCACAATAGGCATAAAATGCACCTGATTAGTAGAAAGCATAAAATGCACCTGATCAATATTCATACTTACCTTTCTTTTTCTTTTCCATCAGACTTACTTAAGCATGTATTTTCATGATCTCTTGAGTATGAAAAAGATACATTATATTTTTATTCTGCCTGTCTTCCCAAAGCTCATTTACTGTGTCCCTGTTTCTTCCCCAAAAATCTAAGATTATTATATAGTTGATTAAACTATGAGATGTTGACCTTCCCATGTTCATCCATTTAGTTTTATGGGCCAACTAAACATTTTAACTCAGTGCTTCTGGCCAGAGTCCAATCTTGTGTTTTGTACACTCCCATAAGATGCTTCCCTTCGTTAGAAAGGTCTCGATATTGGGTCATGTTATTATTTTAATGATAAAAGCCCTATCCTATTTGGAGTGATAATGAGCTAGAATAAATATATTAGAGAAGCATGTGGTTTTTAAAAACAACTATATTGGGCTCTGACCATAGGTGTACCTTGGCAAAAATATAAAAAAGTTGCAGTTTCTCCGTGGACTAGAACTTTGTTGAAAACATCAGGCCAGCTGTTTGCTGTCTTTGTTGATGCTGTGATTTCAGCCTTCTAAGTAAATGATTGGGAGAGAAACAGTTATTTTACTTGGGGTTAGGAAGGGCAAGTGAAAGTAATTGCATACTGCCAGAACTGTCTTTTTAGTTTACTCTTGTTAGTTGAATGTAGAGAGAAGTAAAATATATTGGCTAGCAGCAGTAGAGTTTGTTTAAACATAGCAATAGATCAGTAGAAGATCTTTGGGAAGAAAATCAAGATTAAGTGGCACTTTATGTCAGACTCTGTGACTATCAATGCAAGTTTTTCATTTGGGTTTTTAATTTTTTTGTTAATGTTTTAATTACCTTCACCAAGATGGCTTATCTATTCTAGTACTACTTATGCTGAACTATAATATTTTAGAATAGAATGCTGAATGAACTTTGTCAGGGAGGCAAGTACAAAATGCATCATTAATTATTTTTTTCAGTGATTTAATACTGGTGCAGATATTTAATTTAGAGATATCTATCATTTTACTTAAGGCATATGTTGTGGTATAAAATTTCAGCCTAATATGTCATTAGTCAAGCAGTGGGCATTTAATTATTTGCAAATTAGAACATTAAAAGTGAATTTCATCTTTTGTATTATAAAAAGAATTTACTCAGGATAGCTAAACATTTTAAGTCATCCTTTTATCTTTCTTTAACTAGTGCTGATAAACATCCTCCAGTTGAGTTCTTTTTAAAATCATAAGTTTTATTCCAGTCTGCTTTTTAAGAAGCCAGCTTCACTGCATCATACCCACTTGCTGTATGGAATACTGTTTTGTAGGATGGGCGAAGAAAGGAAGAAAAGGAAACTGAAAAAAATACATAGAAGCATTCAAGTATCATAATTTATCTACTTTTGTCATCCGAATCCGTACTCTTTCTCCTTTCTTTTCTTTCTTGTAAAATCCTTGCCTTTTCAAACACACACATTTTCATAACTCCTTAAATTCTGTTACATGCCAAAATATTAAATGGGTTTGTGCAGCCTGGCTTTGAAGTACTGAATAGGCTGTTTCAAAATAATTTGCCTGTTAGATTCCTGGTAGTTAGAGCTGTAACATCTGCTGTATGGAATCTTGTTTTGTAGGGTAAGAGATGAAGGGCTACCACAACTGTACTTACTGGTATGTAAGTTTCTTTTGTTTCATAAACATGAAACTAAGGCTTCTGCTACCAGAGTGCTACAAAATTAATGCTTAATAACAGATCATACAAAGTAATATGCAGACAGACACTTGTAAAATGATTTGTATTCATATAATCTACAACCAAGCATCAGATTTTGGTTAGAATTAGCATTGTTTTTAAAAATGTGTCTGGAAAGAGGTTACAGAGATTAAGATCAATCAGAAGAAGAATATAGCTATATACTTGTTTCTTCAGCTTAGAGAAAAGGTTCTGGAAATCTTTCTGTTGTTCCTAGCTGTTATAGTAGAATTTTATACAGTAGCATTCGTGTTAGACCTAAAATAGTTGGTGAAGAATTAAATAAGAGTAGAGATTTTGTGGTTTGTGATGATTCCCAGCAAATAAAATCAAAGCATTTTAAGGCTCTTGCCAAATAAATTTATACCTTCAATAAAAATGGTTCTGTTGGTGAATTACATTTCTCAAGTGCTGATTCAGTAACTGCAATAAATTATGTGACAAAAATGATTCAAATACATAAGGTGAATGATTTCCTCTCAGTGAAATGTGAGGAACTACGTATATGTATATTTTAGCAATACTCCATAATACTGTTTGTCTACCATGTGTTTGAAGGCTTAGAATCATTCATGCTAAGAAAACAGGCAAGCGAGATGTCACAGGAGGAGGTGATATAGGAGAAGAACCCCATTCACTAGGTACGCCCACGCCAGGCCGAAAGAGGAGACGGAAGGGAGGGGAGAGTGATTATGATGATGATGACGATGATTATAGTGATGATCAAGTGGATGAAGATGAGGAAGAAGATGATGACAAAGATGATAAAAAAGGAAAGAAAGATATTTGTGAAGATGAGGTAGGTGTTGATGATACATTAGATAACTTATATTGACTTTTATAAAGTGTATGTGTCTTTAATGTAGTGTTATATGAAAAACCTTGACTAAAAATTGCTAAAAGTTTTGACAAGAATTTGTTTGATTGTAACATCAACATTTCTTATTTACCAACTATGTAGAGGCATAGGAGGGAAGAATTTATTGTGTCCTTTGCTGAAAATAAACTGCCATTCGGTTTTTCTGTTTTTGACTAACGATATGCAGTTGCCTATTATGACTTAGTGCAGGGCTGTCAAACTCCCCATCCATGGGCTGGATGCGTCCCATGCTGGCCACGCCCATGCCCACACCCAGTTTAGCAAAGGGGGGAAGTTCCAATACATCATGTGATGCTGCTGTGACGATGTGAGTTTGACGCCCCTGACTTAGTGTTATGTGCATCAAGACTTATGGCCTGTTCTGTGAAGGCTCAGTATGATGTGTGAATGAACCACAGTGCCATTGCATGTACGATACTGCTCTAGCCTTGCTGAAATCAACATGTTTAAAAAATCATTAGTTTTTTGCCATACTTGCGTCTCCCCATGTACAACTGCTGTAAAGAAGAGATACCATTTGGAGATCATATCCATAATAAATATTTATGATTGCAACGCCTTTGTAATGTTTGAGGCATATTTCATAAAATTCTGGTTTTATAATAGTGAGCACAATTAGTATATAGAAAATAATGCATTACCGCATTTTATTTGTTGGTGGTAGGATGATGGAGACCAAACTGCAAGTGTTGAGGAACTAGAGAAACAGATTGACAAACTTACTAAGGTAACCTGAACTTCTATAAATTTAAACTTTACTCTGTCACTATAATGTAGACAAGAATTATTTTTAAAGTGTTCTCACATTCACCAGATTTTACCTCATTGTCTTAACCAAATTTCAGTCTTGTTGAAATGAGGAAAGATGAAGCAATTTGCTGCTGATATAACAAAGTATAAAGAAAGAAAGCTCTTGAATCTGGCTTAATGTAAATCTGTGAGATATTATAAAAAGGCAGAAATCCAGGGCTGTATGTATATTTGATGTGAACACAAGCCTGCAAAGAGCACTACAAAAAAATCATTATATTGTCTTATATTGGGATCTGTTATTTGAATTGTATGATCATAATGTGCTCTCTATTCTGGAGCCAGAGCAATCCTTGTGTGTTTTAGAAGACTTGAATGTGCTAATGTACTGTTCCTGGTACTCTTCTAACTAATATAACTCACCAGAATTATAAGAACCTCAAAACAAAATAACATAGCTTTCTTTCTCAAAGTAAAACTGGTGCAAACTGCTAATGGTTTTTTTTTTTTTTTGAAGATGGAAAGTGACCATTTGATTCCATCTATAGTGAAATAATTATAATAGAACAAAATTATTAGTTTAGATAAGGAAAAGTATTATCTATAATTTTTGATCCTCTGCTTCTCCAGTTTAAGAGGCATTGCCAATGCATATTCTCAGGTCTAATGTGCATTTGTTGCCATTTGTTCAACTGAAGCAAGAATACGGCATTCAGCATGTTAACTTTTTCTCTTTATTTGTGGACTTCTGAGCGCTAGCTTTGTCTACAAGTTATCCTAAACATAATTTATCTCAAGGCCATATAAAATATCTTGTTAGTACATATAAAAAGCCACAACTCCTCAAATTAGCCTGGCTTATTGTACTAGATCAGGGGTGTCAAACTTTATTTCATTGAGGGCCACATCAGGGTTGTGTCTGACCTCAGGGAAGGGTAGAGTTGTGTGTCCAGGGGAGGCATGGCCAGCTCAACACAACTTGTGTCAGGGGCGCCTGTGGTGGGCCGGGTTTTTGGCTGTGATGGCCTCCTGCACCGTTTTCGCTGGCCGAGGCACTGCGGGCTAATACTTCACTGTTTCCAGGGCAGCCTTGTGAGCCAGTTCTAAGCACCCTGCGGGCCAGATCCGGCCTGCGGGCCTCGAGTTTGACACTCCTGCATTAGATGTACACACCCTTTGCTGTAAGTCATAACTGGTAATATTTCATTTGTTTTCATGATGTCAGTGAAAATCTTTGGTTCTTTTGTTCTCTGGAAATTGATAACAAAAGCCCAAATTTTGCTTATGGAATGTCTTCTTCAATCTGTTTTAATTTTGTCCAGTGTGACACATCATCATCAATTAGAGTCTTTCAGTTTTTCAAACACAGGACAATGGAACCAACTTAAATATCCCAAAAGTTTGGTGAACTGTCAGTCATTCATTGGCATAACCTTGTGGGTTTTTTTTTTATACAACAGCAGCAAAACCAGTACAGAAGAAAGCTATTTGAAGCTTCTCACTCTTTACGTTCAATGATGTTCGGCCAGGATCGTTACAGACGTCGATACTGGATTTTGCCCCAATGTGGGGGCATTTTTGTTGAAGGCATGGAGAGTGGAGAAGGTAATGAGCTAAATCTAAAAAAAGTAAAGGTAAAGGCTTCCCCTGTCCAGTGGTGTCTGACTTGTGGGGTGGGGGGGTTGCATATCTCTGTTTCTTAGCTGAGGGAGCCAGCGTTGTCTGAAAATACTTCCGTGGTCCAGACTATATGCCGAAGTGTACAGAAGGCTGGTTGGCAGGAGCTAAGGCTAGAATAGGAACTCCCCTAGAGGTAGTATTCAGTAGGTTCTGACCAATTGTGGAGAACTGGTAGCAGAAATTTTGAGTAGTTTGGAGAACCGGCAAATCCCACCTCTGACTGGAGATTTTACAGCATCCTTCCCCTGCCACGCCCACCAAGCCACGCCCACAGAACCAGTAGTTTAAAAAAAATTGAATACCATAACTTAACTAACCTATTGCACAGTCTACAACTGCCAATCTTTCAATCAACAAGCCCAGCATCTTAACCTCTCGGTCATTGTATCCTCAGCTAGATCTGGGAACTCTGGAAAAAATGTCCATGCTTTTCTCTGTCAAAGTTTTCTTTTAGCCAGAAGCTGATATTTGTAAGTCCTGACTGAAGGACTGAATGTGCTTTTATGTTGCCTTGTGAACTATTGATAACCCCAAATTTACAATCTGGAACAAATTAAATCTCCCTTCAAGGCAGGTGCCATAATAGGGGAGGGGATGTTTCTTAGGCATCACAAGGTGACATTGCTTCATCAAGGGGAGTTGGAGAATACCCGCTCTGCTGGATCTAATGGGACTGGCAGAACCCAAAGATAGGCAGTCTGGCAAGAAACCGGGCCCCATGCCCTTTAAAAGTGATTATCAACTGTGCTAAAGATATCCCAAATGCACTGTCATAAGAGGGATTGAAATTGGGAGAGAGGAAGCACCAAACACTTTTCTTCCCCTTGTGTCTGCTCTTTCTATGTGAATCTCTCCTTTCTTTTTGCTTTTTGTGAAGAAATTGTTAATGCATGTTGACACATGGTTAAAGGAGGAGTGGAGAAATGTAGGGATAAATAAATGAAAGCTTTCTTTATTTAAAAAATGGAACTGCTCTCTGAACACAGTTAATAGAATTCTGGAGAGTTTACATTTCAGAATATTTGTCAGATATTTATCTGGAAGAGTCTACTCTTTATTTCCTTTCTGAGAATTTTTAGGTATAAATTGGTTATACATTCATCCACATTCTTTTATTTGGGTGATGCCTGTTGTGATACAAGTAGTAACACAGTTATTGAATGTATTGTACTCACCTTTCATAAAGAACACACAAAGGGGGAAAGGCTTGATAACAAAAACCAATAGTATATTCCTTATGCTGATATTTGAACCTAATAATAGGATACTGCCTAATTTTAAGGCACATTATAATTGTTAATTAAAAATAAGTAATTTAAGCACTGGAAACATAAATGCATTAAGTAAAAATAATTTCCCTTGAGACTCCTTGAATAAAGCACAAATATGATGGGCCAAAGAATGGGAATTTTAAAAAAAAATGTTTTGTCAGAATTTTGCTGCCAAACAAAAAAGCCCCATTGCTGACACTAACCCATGGGTGAGGGAACATTTCACTTTGTGCTAGGTACTTGTGAAATCCATGTTGTTTTTATTTTCTACACACAGCCCCATTTCTTCATCCCTTATTTTGAAATTCTGGAAAAAAATTAGTTAACGCTACAAGAGTATCTTTGTATTATTATTTTTAAAATATTCTGCATCACTAAAGTAGAACAGTACTCCATGGCATAAGTTAGGACACCAAAATTAAAGTGCAGTATAAATTCATTTCGCTTTCTCTCTTATTCAGCTTTCTCCCAGCAGTGAAGTGTGTTTTATGTATCAGAACATGCAAAAAAGGCTTTTTCCATATGAATCCCCTTTGTGTGATGCATTTAATAAGACTGTTTCTTCTGTCTGGTACCTCTGTCTGCTGAAGTGTCAGACATTTTCAGTTCAGATGTTAAGAGGAAGCTTTTGATTGTTTTTCTATTTCATCTCTTGAAATGAAATTATGATCAGCCTTATACGTGCTTGTTATATTCTTTTGGTTATCATTGTTGATTTTATCCTAGATGAATATCCTACCTTAAAAATTATTTTATAAATCAAGAGTATGGTGGGTTTTTTTAAGATGAGAATGTGTTTTTTTCAGCTTAAACAGCTGAAAACCAAATCCATTTTGGCTGTAAGTTAAGTAATGGTCTTTCTATGCCTACAGGTCTGGAAGAAATTGCAAAAGAAAAAGAGAAGCTGAAAAAGGCCAAAAATATTCATATCAAAGAAGAAATTTTTGAGGCCTCTGAAGAAAAATTTAATTGTTTAAGTGCAACACATTGTAATCTGAAAGAGGATGTCAAAGAGAAGGACAGCACAAATCTCTTCCTGCAGAAGCCCGGCTCTTTCTCAAAGCTAAGCAAACTTTTAGAAGTAGCAAAAATGCCTCCTGAGTCAGATGTGCTGGCCACTAAAGCCAATGGCAGCACAGCAAATGGATGCTCGTTGGCATATCAGAATAGCTCTAAAACCTCATTGTGTAGCCACCAGGCCACCTTATCACAAAGCAGCAATGAACGATCTGATCCAAATCATCTTTTTAATCCTGTGGCAATCGGGCCAGGGAAATTTTATAATTCTCCATTAATTTCAAATGACCAACTGTTAAAGACTCTTACAGAAAAGAGCAGGCAGTGGTTTAGCCTGTTACCCAGAACTCCTTGTGATGACACTTCTGTTACCCACTTAAATTCACCAGCTGCTGCAACTTCTTCATCTCTCACTCCTCATTCTCATCCTCCATCTAAATCACCCTCACCTGTTCCATCTCCACTTATTGGTTCAGCCTCTTCACCAAGCCCAATAGGATTAAGTCCATTTGCCTTGTCACCACTTCAGGTAAGCATTTTATTCCACAGGAAGTTTCATCCTGTGTGCTTTCTACAGGGGAAAAAAGAAGAATATAATGATGCTAGGAATCCCGATTACCATTTGTTGTAAAGGAAGAAAGTTATTTACTAGTTGTGGGCATATGAGTGTGAAGATCTTCAGGGTTGGGTTGGGTAGGGTGGGGGATGCAGGGAATCGTAAGGAGGAAAGGAATTGGTTTAATAATCACTCTCCTTTTCTCTCTCCAGCTTCTCTTTATTGGAATCTCTTTCAAAATTCAATCCAGTGGTTGAGTTGACACATTATACTAAGTCCTAATATGATTTGCCTTGTTTTGGCTAATGGAATACTTGAAATCATTCTAGATGAACCAATCATTATAGTTTGTAAAGCACAGTTTGTGTCATACAACTACTTGTCAATTGAGCCATTGTGACTTTTTCAGTGATCCATACTTAAAACAAGCTATGGCTTAGTATAGAGCAGAGGTGTCAAACTTGTGGCCTGCAGGCTGGATGCATCACATGCTGGCCCCGCCCCTGCCTGGTTTAGCGAAGGGGAAGTCCCAATACGTGACATGACACCACTGTGATGCCGTCAGTTTGACACTGAGTATAGAGTGTGAACTCAGTTATGGATATTTGATATTTATCTTTGCAGAGATAGTATAGGTGAAACTTTACTGAAATGTCCAAATCTAGACAGTTGTGTATTCGAGTAAAATCTCAATTTTAACAAACCATTCCAGGGGAGGGAGTCTGTCTTATTTCTGAATATCCATTCAATCTGAAAGTATGTTATACGCAGCCATTCCCATTATTTATACAATTATGTAAATTTATACCCATTATATAAATATCATGTAATATATCTTAAACTTAAGTGTATTGTCCTGATTTCAGATGCTACATTAGTTCAAGGGTATGGAGAATTGGGACAGAAATGTCCATTGCATTTAAAGTTTGTTAAATGTAGTTATCTGCTGGTATGCTTGGTATATGTACTGTTTCCTTACAAATTATTTACATACTAGAGTTGGGGAGATGGGATCCCTGGTAACCTCTTTAAATTAGTTATTTGCACAATGTCCTGTTTCATCTTAGTAAGCTTTGTCTCCAAGAAGATGCAACCATGCCTTCAAATTCTATATTCAAATTCTATATTTAGTTTGTTCAGATTTGGCTGGCACCCATCCCTCAAAAAGCACCACTGTCCCTGCAAGTTCTATCCAGGGGTGTCAAACTGGTGGCTTGCAGGGCAGATGCGTCATGTGCAGGCCACGCCCACCCCAGCTCCGCAAAGGCAGAAAATATTGTGATAATGTCATGTGATGGCAACATGACACCGCAAGTTTGACACCTGTGTTCTATTCAGTTCTGAAAAGGGTTTAGAAATAAAAAGGCTATTTGTTAGCCTATTATAAGCAGTGAGGTGAAATAAAGCATATGCTAGAAAATATGTGTTTTCTAAAAGCAAGGGAACACTTCAGATACAAAATGGTGCCTGAGGCAATCTGAGTCAAAAAACCTACAATATTTTTTGAAGAAAATTTGAAAGCAAATATTTTTGCATGGCAATAACTGTGAACATGATTTTTTGTGATATTCAAAAGTGATACTATTAATTATTAACCTTAAATCCATACTTTGAAACCCATCAGTTACAAAAAAAACCTTTTCCCATCTTTCCAGTACCGTCTTTCTTGATGTTTGTGACTTTTGATTATGAATTCAAGTATAATATATCATATCACCCCATTCATCACTTTCCAAATCTTTCTATTACCTTCCTTTCCCTTAGCTCTACTTCGTTGCCATGTACCATTCGAAATGGCTGTGTTATTTCCCTATTTCCCTATTTCCCTTCTTCCCTGTCCTATCTCAAAACATCTTTCTGAAAAATGCATGTCATAATTCTATCCAAAAACAGATGCTGTTTGTTCCATGCACAGGATGAGCCATTTATGGAACTCTTTGCATATGCTTGTTATTATTAGTAAATACTTTTTTTTTATCCCATCTGTTCTCTCAGAGCTGATAATGGCATATCCTAGCAGCTCTAAGAAATAAGTTGGGCTAAAAAAGAATAGCTAATGTAAGGGTCATTCGGTGAGTGCTACAGTCAAATGGGGATTTACACCTGGATCTCTCTGTTCTAATATCTTAATCAGTACACTATACTGGGGCTCAATGTTTATTGATTGGAATTATTGCAAGTTCTTCTTACTAAAAAGCTGTATTGATTTGTATTGTACTGAAGAGGGGGTCAACCCATTCTCCAAGTACCTGAAAGCAGGACAAGAAGCAATGGATGAAGACTAATGAAGGAGACAAGCGACCTAGAACTAAGGAGAAATTTCCTAACAGTTAGAACAATTAATCAGTGGAACAACTTGACTCCAGAATTGTGGGTGTTCCAACATTAGAGATTTTTAATCATTTGTCTGAAATGGTATAGGGTTTCCTGCCTGAGAAGGGGGTTGGACTGGTCCCTTCCAACCATCGCAATTCCCTGCATGGAGTGTTATATAACAAATAGTTATAACTATTTGAATTGGGGTTGTTGTTGTTGTTTTTGTATAGCAGATGAAGACAGGATTGCCTGTGATGGGACTTCAGTTCTGTGGATGGCCTACTAGCGTTATGAGTTCAAATCATCCATTTTCATCTCCATTGCCCAGTATGGGATCCGGCCTAGGAGTGTCAGAGGGCAATGGTAGCTCTTTCTTAACACCCAGTGTTCCAACAAGTAAAAGCGAATCACCAGTACCACAGGTTGAGAAACAAACTTTGGTACCTTCTTCAGTTCTTGTGGAAGTAGCCAAACCAGCTGATTATCCTAGTCCAAAGCCTATCCCAGAAGGTCAGTATCCTTTTATTCTTTTTATAAGTTTTTCTAACTAATTCTAACAGAATCCTAGTTCTATTCTTCTAGTTAGAGACTAGGACTTTTTAAAATGACCCAGTGTTTGTTTGTGGCAGACCACTGTTCAATTTTTTTAGAAAAGATATTTTCTGCAGCAACAGCAACAATGGCAATAACATCAAGTATCTCAGCTGAGCTGTAGTTCTCCCTGATGTCATATATCTGTGTCTTTTAATGTTAGAGAATTGAGGTTTTGGAGTACCTATTTCCCATATAGAACATTTGTGTACTTTAAATCTTTCTTTGTCTCCATATTTTGATTCAGAAATGCAGTTTGGCTGGTGGAGAATTATTGATCCAGACGACCTAAAAGCTTTGGTTAAAGTGTTGCATCTCAGGGGAATTAGAGAAAAGGCCTTACAGAAGCAAATTCAAAAACATATGGATTATATTACTCTAGCTTGCCTCAAGAATAAAGATGGTATGTAATTGAAATGAAAAAAAATGCAATGGTATAATGAGAACTAGATGTTTTAAGATTGGCTTCTGATAGCTCAGGTGGCACAGAAATAACATTAAGTCTAGGTGACCTATTAATTATGAAATTGCTCATGGATATTTTTATTTAATAAAAAAACATTAGAATATAACTATGCTGGATCAAGCCAACCCATCTTAACCCAGCATTTTGTTTCTCACAATGGTTAACTTGGTCTGTTGGCAAGCAGGAGATATTTCTCTTTCCTGCCTTATTCTCCTGCAGCTGGTATTTAGAGGCATGCTACCTCAACCCAGAGAATAACAATGGATCTCCAAGACTAACAGCTGTTGACTGATCTCAATTTTTCCAGTCCCCTTTTAAAGATGTCCAAGTTAGTGACCATCACTATGTTAAGTGGTAATGAATTCCACACGTTAAATTATGCTGTTGTGAGGAAATACTTCCTTTCATTTGTTCTAATCTCCTTCCAATCATTCTTCCATGACTCCTTGGCTATAGTGTTTTGAAAGAGGAAAAATTTGTCTTATTTGAGTTCCTCAATGCTATGCATAATTTTATAAAACTTTCTTATGTCCGTTCTTTCATCATGTTACTGAGCTAAAGATTCCAAAGCATTCTAACCTATTAAATTCAACTGAACAGCGAAATATATTATACAGCTATAAATTAGGTATACAAGTATATGTCTGTACAAGTAATTCAATAGACATATACTTGTTGGATTAATTGTGACCTCTTATATTGATAAAATGATTATTGCCATTGAGCTCATTGTTACTTCAAAATAATAGATCTGAAAGTTATACTAAAATAGCTTAATCTAATTTCTAAATACAGCTGCAATTATTGAAATAAATGAAAATGATGAAAACCAAGTAACACGAGATATTGTAGAAAATTGGTCCATAGAAGAGCAAGCCATGGATACGGATATTGCTATTCTTCAGCAGGTAGAGGATTTAGAGAGAAGAGTGGCATCAGCTAGTTTACAGATCAAGGTAAAATGTATTTCAGTAAAATCTGTATTTAGTAATTATTGGCTAAAGTGCTAATTCAAACTTATGAAGAATAGATTTTCTAGAGTTAAGGATTATTCTCAGTAATAAAAGAAATCAAAAGATTTTGAAGAATGTATTAACATTACCTGGAATGAAATTATTTCATCTTTTCTTATGGAGTGGGCTTTCTTTTTATGGTTGGTTAAATCTTCAAAGAAAAGGAAATGGGATTTAAAAAATATAACTATTTTCATGAACCAAGACACCAAACTAGACACCTTGAAGTTCTAGTGCCACTTTAAGCATGAAATGATCTCTCAGCACAATGTACCTCATAGGGTTGTTGTGGAGAAAATATGAGAAGGAAGAAACATTAGGTACGTTAATATTGAGTTATTTATAAAAAATAATAAAGGTGGGATAAAAATAAGTCAGTAAATAAATATTATGGAGGAAACATGACTATCATAAATCTGCAAGTCCTCAGAATCATGTAGTAGAATTTAATGCAGTGTTATTAAATTCAAAATACAGCATCTCTGGGATCATATTTCAAATTTGCATGGTTTAGGAAAACATTTGAGTGTAGATTTAGGCTTTTTTTCTGTCAGGTTTTGGAATGATGGAGACCAATAGCATCTGTTTTCTGTCTTTTAGATTTTAGTGTCATTTTTATTGAAAGATAGACTAGTATATCGCAAACAGTATCTCTCCCCAGTGTGTATGGGGAAAAAATGCTATACAAGGAGTACAACTTTGAGCGGTTTATTTTCTACCTTGTATGTCATCCACATTGCTCCAAAATGGCTACTGAGGACATAGCTTGCAGCAAATGCAAGGTCTCCCCTTTCTGAACATCCTGATTCAAATGGTGGAGGAATAGCTTGAGAGAGGTCAGCAGCCCCCCATGGGACTGCCGCTCCTATCTGCCTGTGGGACTCTGGGTGTCCTTGGATCCTTCTCTGTCTGCCAAAGACAACAGAGATTCACCCAGCAGCCAAACTTTTCCTTTTCTTTTGATTCTAGCAAAAATAACTATCTCCTGGATCAATATTCCTATCAGACATCCCTGCTGCTGTGTCCTGTCTTGGTGATCTTGCTCTAATCTCTATGTTTGCTGGATAGCAAAGAGATAGCTGTGTTCCTCAGCAAGCATAGAAGTAAAAGCAGGTATCCTGCTTCAGGAGATGGAGAAAAAAAATGATCTTCTTGCATCTCATTTTTCCAAAAGTAGGATAGCAGCTGCATAGCAATCACTGCCCCCACCATCATATGCAGGCAGATTTGCTGACCTTGTTTTCAAAGTGCACCAAAAAGATCACCGTGGAGACAACAATTTTCTCTATTCCTCCCCTCTTGAGGATGGGAGTGGGGGGAGGAAACACATTATAATGCAAATGGGAAAGAGCCTTTGATTTTCCATGCAAACAGAATAGTAAGTTCTGCTGATGAAGAGCACAAAGGCTAGTAGCTCTTTGATTCCATCTTCATTCACCATTAGTCATGATGACCAACATCTGGCATCTTTTAAAATTTGGGGGGGAAATAAATATATGTAAATATTTGCATTTTTTTTCTTGTGGAATTAACAAAATGTGCAATATGAAGTTCATGTAACATAACACATATAATTCATGTGAATTAACCTTGTTACTGTGAGTCATCAGAAATGATTACAGGGTTTTAAAAAAAAGACAAACTAAAAATCTGAAACTGGGATTTGTGCCAGTTATATATTTCCCACAATAGGCTCTGGCTCTTGGGCATGAGTTAAAAATCAATTTATTACTTAGGAACTTGTTGGATTGCAGATTATTTTTTCTCCCAAAAATGTAACGTAAAACTCTGATTTAAAAATGAGTATGTGTGGTTGTCTTAAGTAATACGGGAAAGAAAGAATCAGCTCTTTGACTTTTTGAGAACTTCTGGAAAGAGGTGCGCAGTTTAGGGAGGTAAACAAATGTCCAAAACTGAAATGGTTAACTGAAATGGCCAAACACACATGTGCCCAATTTTGTATTTAAAATGTAGGGTTGGATGTGTCCCGAACCAGAATCGGAAAGGGAAGACTTGGTATATTATGAGCATAAATCAATCACTCCATTGCACAAGAAGCGTGATGGTGATTGTATTGGTGGAGAAGAAAGCAGTAGCAGTACTCTAGAACGGAAGAGTGACAACCCTCTAGATATAGCTGTAACCAGACTTGCTGACTTGGAGCGGAACATAGAGCGAAGGTATCTGAAGAGCCCCTTAAGTACCACCATTCAGATCAAACTGGATAATGTGGGCACAGTTACTGTCCCTGCTCCTGCACCATCCGTTAGTGGTGATGGTGACGGGTAGGTTATTGAGATTAACTTGAAAAATTATTGTGCTTCTTTGCTAATTGGAACCTATTTTTTCCTATTGTGTGTTTATCTATGTATCTTCTTGTATGTCTCTGATCCATATGGACTGCGTTTTTTATGCATGGTGCTGTGCAAAGATTTATTTATTTATTTTATTTTATTTATTTACTTATTTATTTATTTTTCTGTTACGTATGTTAATCCTGCAAAGTTATCTTATGGTTGTGATTGAGCTTTGAGGCACGTAGCCACAGTCTGTGCACTACATCAAATTTAGTTGCTTAAGCCTTATTACCTTTATTGGCTGTGTATGTTTTTGTCATTGCTTGGCTTTCAATGTGACGATGATTGTTCCACGTTCAGAAACTGATGAAAATGGATGTGACCTGCTTAATTTCTCTATATTTCAATGCAGAATGGAAGAGGATATTGCTCCGGGGCTAAGGGTATGGAGAAGGGCATTGTCAGAAGCTCGCAGTGCTGCACAGGTAGCTCTGTGCATTCAGCAGTTACAGAAAACAATAGCATGGGAAAAATCTATTATGAAAGTTGTAAGTGTTATGAACTGATTTTTACATATCCTATTTTCCTCCTTTGCAGATACTTAAGTTGATAGCATTGTCGCTGCATCCCAAAATGACAATTAACTGGCACTTTTACGCGGATCAGATAATTTTTTGAAAAAGAAAAATAAAGGGCCCTCCTGTAGCCAAATTCATTATTCTGAACTTCCCAAAGAGCCTTTCTGCTGATGTATTTTGAATTTTATGGAGTTTCTTTCCTTCTCCCTGGGAGGGGTCTCGATGCAATTAATAAAGTGGCGCCTTCTGCGTTGCCATAATGGGGGTTCTGGGTCAAAGACTGCAATTAAAGGCTTTTTCAGAAAGATGAGATGCAAAGTACAGCTTTAAAGAAGTGCATGGCTTCTTTGCATGCCTACCCAACACAACGGTATGTGTAGATTGGATCGCTGTACAGCATACAAGCTGAAATGTCCCATCTCCCATAGAAGTAACAGATTAGCAGGCACTGCTATGTTAATTGCATATTCATAAATGGCATGCAAATGCATGTAAGAGATTTTGCATGAATCCTGGGCATCAGATTTCTGAAAATAAAGCTTTTTATGCTGTAGTAATCAATGGGAAAAAGTATTAACAAACAGTGAATGTGTCATTCTTGAAATAACTCTCTTTCTCCAACTTGCTACAAACTTTCAAACTTATTTTTCACTAGTAATTGTGATATATATGTTTCCAACACATTCTATTAATCTAATTTGCACTGGAATTATTTTCCATTAATGTTGGAAATACTGTCATTTTATCATGTTTCTACACTAAAAATTGAGGAATAAAGCATCTCTTTCCAAACTTTAGGCATTGCTTATGTCATCAAAACAAATATATTTGGGAATGAAGATTATAGATTGTCTTTAATAGTCTTCAAAAATGAAGTCTTAGGATAATTGTGACCCCTATTTGGACTGTCCACTCCAAATTTATATCCTTAACCAGCAAGCAATAAGCTCAACATTATCCACATCCCTTTCCTGATTTAATACTTTCTCTGTGTAGTGTTAGTGGAACATCATATTTTTATTTGAATTCCAAATTTATCACAGATTGAAATACAATATGACACAATTGCAAATGCAAAATATAAAGTAACTGGGAATCAATTTTCAAATGACTTAGGAACATTATAAAATCTTCATAATTCCTCCCTAATTGAGTTGCTTGGGAATTTTGGCTTAGATAAGATCTGTACATTTAATAAAATTAAGGAGGTAGAATAATTATCTGATTGACGAAGTATTTCTTTCTCTACTTCTGCCGTAAGTGAAACAGTCCATATGACAACAGATATTGAACATAATTTTAAAGTGTTGCTAGTGTCTTCATAGCATGCGGATTATCATGTTCCAGTGGAAGGTAACTCATGGATCTGAAATAATTTCTCTTCATTGTAGTACTGCCAAATATGTCGAAAAGGAGATAATGAGGAACTACTGCTTCTCTGTGATGGCTGTGATAAAGGCTGCCATACATACTGCCATCGGCCCAAGATAAGTACTATTCCAGATGGTGACTGGTTTTGTCCTGCCTGCATAGCAAAGGTAAGATGAATTGGAGATAAATCTGTATAATTTTCCCCTCAACTGATTGCCATGTAATTATTATACCTAAGCTACAAGACATGGTAGTTTGTCATTTATAGATTAATATATTGACACCATAGATGTCTCTGATGTACAAGAGAATTCACCTCTTGACTTATTAAACCAGTCTAATACATGGAAATTTAGAAGTTTATTAATGAAAGACTAGAACTAGGATGGCCTGCTCCAGGCACTGCATGGATCTGGATGGCTTTCTACAAGCATTTAAGGACTTTCCTGGTGATTTTATAGCAGCTCTGTTGAATCCTTGATTCCTGCTGGCAAGAGGATCCTTATACTTTATGTGATTGCTTCCAAGGGCCTCTCCGTGCTAGCTAGCCTCAGAAGTACCTTCAGAAGATGAAAGTGGCAGAAGAGATGTCTGGAGCACTGGAACAAGAGGGGGATGAGTAACATATGGTAGTGAACATTCTCGACAGGGTGTGGTTGTCTGGGAAGGAGTAGGTCTGCAACTTTTTGGTTCTCCTGGATTCAGCTATTGCTAGATTGGAAGGTGAAGGCCACAGCCAAGGCACATTCTGCCCAATTTCATCAGTTGTGACAGTTGCACTAAGAGGACAGTAACTTATGTCTGGCTCACCTCACATTTGATCTATTGACTTGTGAATTTCAGTACCCAGAATTCTCCAGCCAGCTATGCTATACAAGTCTTAAAGTTGCCACGTTTGGGGACCCTTGATCGACTGCAATGTTCATAGGGGTCCCTTTTGAAGATGGTATAGAAGTTTCAGTTGGCCCTGATTGAACGATGTGGAATAATCTGAGTAGTTAAAGTGATTAAATTCTAGTTTTTGAAAATGAAGAAAATGAAGTGCGATAAAATCTATAGAACTCTAGATTTGGCCTGAATTTAAGAAAGCCCATTTCAGTAATTCCCAAAAATCAAGTTATTGATTGTGGCATCCAAAAACATGTTTGAACCTTTCTTCTTATATAGTGTATAGTGGAAAGTACAATCACAAGCATAGAAAAGAAGATCATTGCCCTGATGCTTCACTGATTGTTATTCCAAAAGCCCTTTGGAAATATATTGGGGGCTCCTGTGAGGAAAGAGAAGTTGCACAAGAGCCTAGTAGCAAATGACATTCCATTGCAGCTGGTTCCAATTATACAGTATCAATTTCCAAATTACCAAGAAGATTATTGTGTGTGCAGGACTGGTAGTGAGATGAGTGGCCTTCATGAAACCTCTTATTACCCTGACTTCAATTTAGTAAGACCTACAGTCAGCACTTCATTTCAATTTTGAATTAGAAGAATTGATATTGTGAAATACTCGTTACAAATTCATCTTCAGTGCTGTCCTTTCATCCACATGGTTGTATCATGTGCCATTTCCTCACAGCATACAAGCTTTGTCCTTGAAGAAAACTGCTGTCCTGAAAGCATCTGGTTCATAACTTTTTAAAGACACTTTTAGGAAGGTTCTGCACAATTAACTCTGCGCTTAATTTGTGACTAACTCTTCAGATGAAAGCAATATTGACAAAGCCACGGTGAAATGTATGGACTAGGTTTGCTAACAGAAATAAATACACGTTTGCTCTGCACTTATTGGTTTCTTTTCTTTGGATACAGGCAAGTGGTCAAACTTTAAAAGTTAAAAAAAATCAGATGAAAGGGAAAAAAAGTAATGAGCACAAGAAAAGCAAGAAATTCCCTCCAGCGGTAGAAATGGAAGATGAGGACTCGGCATCTGTAAGCAACTCTGTTAAAAGGGGGAAAACGGAGTCCAAAAAGAGAAAAATTGAAGACAGCATTTCTGTTAGTCCATCAAAACAGGAAAATGTCTCCCCTGTGAAGAAAATGAAACGTGATGAATCCAAGGACTTGGCTTTATGCAGGTATTGCTTGAGTGTATTAATATTAAATTTTACCTGAAAACAAACTGAAGTTCTCAAATGTGACAGGAGCTGTTTAAAATTGAGTCTGCCCTATAATCTCAAAGAATGCCCTATAATCTCTTTCAATGCAAAGAAAGATCTGAAAGGCCCCAACCTAAGAGCAAAACAGATAAATGAAAATTCCATTTCTACTTTCCCATAGCCTCATTCCTGCCTTGCTTCGTCACATAATCTCCTTTCTGTTTTTATCTCATTACTTTTATTGTTTTATCAATATATAAAATACAAATAAAAATAGGAAATTTGAGGGAAGGACAAAGAGAGGGGGAAAGAAAATATGAGGTGCAAGGGAAGAAAGAAAAAAGCATTGACTTCTGACTCTTTTTAGCACAAGGTAAACAGAGCCTCAATTTTTTACTTTTACACATTAGTATATAACTACTCATTTCTATAACAACAAATGTAATTGGCAAAACCAAAATTAAAGTTACATTTTTTTTATCACAAGCACAAAATTCAGAAGTGATACCCTTCTAAATAAAAACATAATTAAATATATAATATTTATATTATATATAAATATTTATATTTATATTATATATAAATATATATTCCCTTATATATATAATATATATTATTTATTATATATATATATATATAATATATATAAGGGAAGTGATACCCTTCTAAATAAAAATATAATTAAATATATTCTCCTCTTTGAACAATCAATTTAACCATTTCTGCTTGATCTTCCTTTCTGTGGAAATAATATGCATTTCTATTTGCACTTAATAATCTTTATAAACTGTCACCATTTACATTAACAACAATCACTGTATGCTTTCAAATTCTTTAACCTTAAAGGGAAAAATACCTTTTTTTTTATCCATTTTAAAAACTAAACTTTTGTTTAAAAACATTTCTAAAATCAAAACATTCTAACACATCTTTTTTAACTTCCTCTTCCTATTTAAAGTTCACTTCAGACCAATAAAATTCCAGCTAACTCCAATTAACTCATAAAATTTAGATCACTCCTTCCAAGTTACTCTCATAGAATATTTTTTCTTGGAGCTCTTATTTCAATTTTGTTGGGAGGTTTATATTTAAACCATCATAATAAAAATTGGTGTTTTGCTTTCCAAAATTGCAACCGACTCAGGGGTGGGTTTCTACCGGTTCTGTCCACCTCTGTAGAACCGGTAGCTCTGAAGAGCAGCAGACATAGAACCAGTTCTATGTCTGCTGATGTTTTTGCCCACTTGCCCACCTGGGCTCTTACCTGATCTTTATTCCCTGATTTTTCAACTTCAGCTGCTGAACGAGGCACAGCTGCAGCTAAAAAAACAAGAAATGAGGGCTGTTTCAAAGGCTGCTTCTAGGTATACAGCGTGCTGATGACGATTTACAGGTGTGAGGTGGCAGGGAAGCTAGTAAATCCCGAACCGGTAGTTAACCCTGTCATATCCCACCCCTGAACCGACTCCTCTGCATTATCAGCTTGTGAAATTGCCTCGGTGGTTTAGTAACTTTATACACATATTTGCATCTCTGAAGTAGTTTAAAAAAATTTTTTTAACATCCTTGGAGCATCACTGGTCTATGAACGGATGGACTTTTTGAAGATTTTTCAAATACATATTTAATAATTTGCTCCTTTATCTTAACTTCCACTTTAGTCAAAGAGAAGCCTTGGTGTAAACCACTTAAAAGTTGCTGGCCAATCAGGAATCCTAAAAATTGGAAAGTTTTAACCACCCACCGGAAAGCAGACCAAGCTACAAATTATTAAAAATAATAAACTAGAACCACAACTTTCTGTCCTTATATTTCTCCGTCAGTTTTTTTGTTTTTAAATATTCCACAGATCCTTATTTAACTTGCCTTCAGCAGCCTTCTTCCTTGTTGTTTAATAATGAAGAAATCCCCCAAATGGCACAGAGCTTCAAAAGGGAATAATTGGCTGTGGCTATTCCAAAATGGTTGCTTCTTCAACAAGGAACTGATTGCAGCCCTGCCCCCACCCCCAAGTTTTCGGCATGGAGGCTGCTTTGAAGCACAGCTCCTGAAGCTACTTGCAGACCTTTGCTGTGTCGGAGGATCTTATGGCATAATTCAAGAACTTTCCCTAACACAGGAGAGTCATATAAACTAAAGGAAAGCCAGTTCCTCTTGTTGGTATGCTGAAAAATTATAGTCCAGGGAAAACCCCTTCAGGGATCCTTCCCTGAGCGTGTCATCAATTGGCCATCTTTTCACTAGAAGTCACCTAATCTCCCTTCTGTTGTCAAAACTTGACTGGGAGAAACAGGTTTTATTTAAATTGCAGAAAGTTAGGCAGAATTCAGTGCCTCTTATTCATGTGGCTATTTTGGTCTCTCATATCTATACAGTTTCTTTAGTATCATTTTCTTCTGATTTTGCTTTTTACCATTCTTCTCTGTCCCAAATATTTTTTAAAAGATTCCTCTCTGCATCAGATGAATTGAAATGTAGCTAATCCCTTAATAAATGTGTTACTTTTTAATGTGCCATTTGACTTTTTTTATTGGTACTCATTGTTATATGAGATGCAAAACAGTTGAGAACTGACTTGTGACTTTCTTTCTAAATATTGTTAGTGTGCTCCTGTCTGAATTGGAAACTCATGAAGATGCCTGGCCTTTCCTACTTCCTGTAAATTTGAAACATGTTCCTGGTTATAGGAAAGTTATTAAAAAACCCATGGATTTTTCTACAATTCGAGAGAAGCTGAATAGTGGACAGTAAGTAAAAATCAGAGAAAAAAAAAGAAAAACGTGAAGCTTTAAATCCACTTTGATTAATTAAAACCCAGGTAGTGTCTGATGTCCAATATTTTAGGTGCTAAAATACCATTATGATGAACAGTTAGGGCTGGCAAGGTGAGTAAGTATGCAGTACTAGTGGTTACACTGGAAATTGAAGCTTTTGTTGTTTCCTTGAGCTTTGTGTATCAGACTATAATCTAGTAAGGAACTACATCCTGTTTGTTAGCTTCTGCAAGCATCTCTCTCTCTCTCTCTCACACACACAGAGAGAGAGAGAGAGAGAGAGAGAGAGAGAGAGAGGATATTTATTCTTACATGTTCTGAAATAGCTGCTGCAAAATATATCTGAGACCTAGCATCAAACTCTGTTTTAAGGTAGGAAAATCAATTCATTAGCTGAATTTCAAAGGGAAATTCACTATTTATCACTTCAAAAGACATACATGGACTCGAGGACTCGAGGTTGTCTAATTATGTATTAGATCCTAGGATCACCATAAAAGAACATTTACACAGAGTCTGGAAAATGGTCTAATGCAGGGGTCTTCATACTTGACATACTTTAAGACTCGTGGACTTCAACTCCCAGAATTCCTCCTCCAGTGATGTTGGCTCAGGAATTCTGGGAGTTGAAGTCCACGAGTCTTAAACTTGCCAAGTTTGAAGACCCGAATAGATGAAGTACAGAATGTGTTATACTATTGTATTATGTGTGATGTTAGTATGCTTTGGAAGGACATGGGATAGTGCTTGGGCTTAATGAAGGATCAGCAGCAGGAGGAAAAGAAGCAACAAATATATGCATATGTCACATAATGCATATATATGCTTTTTTTTAAAAAAGAAAAGTTTTGCTGGATTACATCAAAGCCCACATAGTCAGGTATGCAGCAGTCAGCTAAATGCCACTGGAAATTCAAGAACAAGTCTCCTTCCACTTATGCTTTATGATGTTTAATGTTACAGCAATATAGCCAAATCATTCAAAACCAATCATTCCAATTGAAGCCATTCAATTTACCTCGCAACAATTATTAAATCATGAATTTCCTGCTTTTACTATTCACATTTAAATAAAATCAGAATATTTTTGCATTCTCCTTTCAGCCTCTTCTGATTTATGCTGATATATTCATGGTTCTAAAATGATACAGAACACATTTAGTAGTAAATGAGCATCTGTCTGGATTCACCTTCAACTTAAGAAATAGCTGAGTGTGAGGGTTTGGTTTTTTTGCCATTGGCAGTTTTACATCCTTTATATCTGAACTTGTATCAATCTACATTTGTCAGTTTGCAAATCAAAAAAAGCATCCTCCTGTGAGTGGTGGTATGAAACAAAATTGCAAAAATGAAAATACAGAAGCAAGCATACCTGGCTACAGCAGTTCCATGATATTATAGTCTTACATCTTGATTCAGAACACTTCTTTTTGCAGAGCTACCATCACGGTGTCAGGGCAACAGATTTTCATCCAGAGGCCCTTCTGAATGTGGTTGTAGTGCTAAGCCTGCAGTTCAGTAGTCCTTCTCAAAAGTCTTGGGGGAGGAGTATGTGAAGTTCAGTAATAAGCAATGATACACTAATACCAGGACATTAGAAGCATTCTGAAAAACCTTTTAAACTTAATTGAAGAGGCGGGGTGGGGCAGGAAGATTGATTAGAAATAGCAATAAGGCCTTGGTTTCAGGTTGAAATTAAATACTGAATTTGAGCACAATTGCAGATTAGCAAGGGGTAAGGAAGTATGTGTTCACACACACACACACACACACACGACAAAAATAATTCTCCCACTTTTTCTTTTTTTGATAATGATGTTGAACAAAGAACAAATGTGGACGACATTTTATGCGGCATGGTTTTGGTTTCATAGAAACTACCAGTAGGTAGAGCCTGCTGATGGTGGATTAAAAAGACTCCTAAAAAGACCGGACTAATTCTGGTTTCAAATTCTAATACCAGAAATGAGATACTTTTAAACAGAAGTTTGCTGGCTGGTTGGTTTGTTTATCGAAATTAATATGCCACTCATCTCGCAGTACCACTGTGATTGGATCTAAAATGAGAGAAGTATATGAGACCATGTTTGAACTAGTGGTTAAAGCATCAGGTTTGAAAGCAGAAGGTCCTGAGTTCTAGTTCCGCCTTAGCCATGAAAGCCAGCTGGGTGACTTTGAACCAGTCACTTTCTCAGCCCAACTCACCTCACAAGATTGTGGTGGGGAAAATAGGAGGAGGAAAGTATATATGTTAGCCAGCACCTTGAGTTATTTGTAAAAATAATAAAGATGGGATACAAATAAATAAATAAAAAATATTGGCATAGGGAAAGAAAGCAATCTGAAACTTACTTGAAATTTCAGAAATGGAACTGGAAGGAAGCTCATGTTGGGCAGGGTCACGGCACAGATTAGTGCCTTTACAAGCATACCCTGACAGACAGTATGTACATGTGGATTTTATGAGTATTCTCTTAGTTCCTTTTAAAATAAATCAAGTTTTAATTTATTTTAAATTATGCACTGTTTTGAGAGTCAGTTTGGTACAGTAGATTATCAGACTAGTCCCGCCTTGGGCACAAAGCGTGTTGGATGACCTTGGCTCTGTCACTCACTCTCAGCCCTGGGAAGGAGCAGGCAAGGGCAAACTACTTCTGAAAAACCTTGCCAGGAAACCTGCAGGGACTTGTTCAGAGAATCAGACATGATTTAATGAAAGGGGGGGGGGGGGTTGCGTGATATTTGTGTATCCATTGTATTCCGCCTTAGAGCCCTTAAACTTTCTTATGAGTGTCTGTTTGGAAGTCAGGTCTTTATTTACTCAAATAAATATGAAGTGGAGTGCAGCTAAATTTTACACTCGCGACTTTTGGAATGCATTCATAGTTTTGAAATGTTTTAAGCTTATGTTTTTCATTTGTTTGATCGTGCCACATCTGTTAACTATTATTGGTGCTATTCATGAAACCGGATAGAGATATAGGCAGTCCTCGGCTTATGACCACAATGAGCTCAAAATTTCTTGCACAGTTGTTAAGTGAAATTACTGTAGTGTATAAGTGTGTAATATGATCGTTAAGGGAATCTGGCTTCCCCATTAATTTTGCTTGTCAAAAAGTTGCAAAAAGGTGATCACATGACATTGTGACACAGCAACTGTTGTAAGTATGAACCAGTTGCCAAGCATCTGAATGCTGATCACTTCATCATGGAGATGCTACAAAGGTGGTTAGTGTGAAAAATGGACATAAGTCACTTTTTTCATTGCCATTGTAACTTTGAATGGTTACTAAATAAACTACTGTAAGCTGACTGCCTGTATAAAATTCTCCGAGGCATTTTTAAATGAATGTCATTCTGTATAAGATCAGGACAGATCAACCTGAGAAGGCTTGCCTGTGTACTTGCTATGAGTAGGTATTGACTTGATGACAAAAGATCAATCAAATAAAATATATTATTCTACAAAGTATGTTACCATTATAATAGTAGTGTATTAAAATTAGACTTTATTACTTATATAGAAAATGTGTAATGATTGGTTTTGATAGAATCTGCTGATTTACAGCATCGTCCAATTTTAAACAAAACACTGCATTTCTCATTAGCAGGCATTTTATTTTTATTTTTCTGTTTAACTTCACATAAAAAGAATGCTGTTTTTGTTTATTTGTTTCAGGTATCCTAATCTTGAAGCTTTTGCTATAGATGTCAGGCTTGTGTTTGACAACTGTGAAACATTTAATGAAGATGATTCTGACATTGGTCGGGCTGGCCACAACATGAGAAAACATTTTGAAAAAAAATGGACAGAGATTTTCAAAGTGAGCTGAAGTGATCACAGTCCAACATGTTTTCTTTTCTTAAATGAGGACAAATAAGACCAGCAATGTGAAGTGTATTTACATTAAAGTACAAGGCACATGCATAACTAATGACTGTTTTATTTTTCCTTAAGGGATCACGGGGAGTAGTGCTAATTCTTAAGATTTCACTCCTTCAGTAAACATGGTTCTTGGTTTGTGTGTTTTATCAAACTATTTTAGGTAGAACAGGGAAGCACACCCAAAGAATTTAAATGTAAGGGGTGTCATAGTGCAATAGCAATTTAAAATATATCAAAACGCACTGAATATTCAACCACCAGAGCTCTAGTTGGGGAAAAAAGTTGTATTTCCCCTTTCAATAAATATCTATTTTTCATTTTTTTTACTTTGTAGTTTATTTTTAGTAAATGTATTTAATTTTATGAATTATTTATGATTAAATAGCATCCAGACTCTTCGTTTTCTGTGAAAAGGAAGAATTAAAAAATAAAATAAAATAAAATTGCTTTAAATGTTGAAAATACAACAAGGAATGTTTTAAAATTAAAACAAAACAAAACAAAACAAAGCCAAGTAAAACTGTTTACACTGATGTGCTGTAAAAGGCACGAAAAATTAAACTTTACTGTAGAGTTACAAGTACATTTATATATATGTTGCTGCATCACTTGTGTAGTTAAATTGTATTTCAAAACAGTGAAGAAGAAAAATGAAACATATGTATATACTGTTCATTATTGTTTATATTAAGTCTTGTTTTAAATATGTATGATGTGTACATATTGTTTGCAGACATTGTTTATGCCTTAGAAAGGACTGTAGCATTTTATTTTAGTTTTAAGGTAATTACAGCTATATGGCTTGTACAGTAAGTATCCTCTACCAACACTGTGGAGTCTCCTTAATCTTTGTAGTGCCTGCCTTTAAAACAGGGTGTAGGGGATATTAGTTTTCCATTTTTCTATTTTGTTGTATAATTTCAAGCCACCAGGGCCTCAAATTTGAGTATAATCATTTGTATCCATGTGGAATAAAAATGTGACAATTTCTTACGCACACAGTATTTTTTCATAAAAACATTTCCCTCCATTTGCCTTGCCACAGAAACAACAAAAAAAGAAAAAAAAAAGAAAAAAATTTGTAACCACTGTGTTTTATCTACTGTGTGTTGTGGTGGCCTGTTGGAGGCAGATAGATCAGACTTTTTTTTGTACCTATGTAAGAGTACTTGAAGTTTCATTTAAAACAAAATGTTGTGGAAAAGGTAGCATTCTTTTTTTTTAGGAGTGTTATTTTTCACTAGTATGTGTGGCACGGATACAATAAAAGACTGTTTTGCAAACCAGTTTTTTCTCAGTTATTTTAATTCCACGTTCAAACACATTTTAAGAAACCTGACATTATTAGCAACAATGATTTTTTTTCCTTGAAATTATGAATGGAAAATGTACTATATAAAATATTTAAGGACAAAACTCATCTTTCTGGGAACAGAACATTCTGAAAAATACTGGGAGTTTATCTTTTTCTTTTTTAATAAACCAGAATATCTAGAATGGGAACATTCTATCCCCAGCATGTTGTTTTGCACGCAGTTGTTTCTGTAAAAGATAGGAGGAAGAAAACCAGAGCTTATGACCAGCTTATGACCATATTGCTTCGGATATACTTCAGTCCGGTGTTAAACCAAAATCTATTATTTCTGGAATGTCAGCTTTATAGCTTCCTGGAGTTATAAAAGCTATTAAAACTATCTGAAGCTGCGTGAATATTGTGGTAAAATTACCACAAACAGTCCTAGTGTTTAATAATAATTTATGGTCTCTTATACCCAATGCTTTCCAAATTCCTACTTTTTTCCACCCAGTATCATAAAAGTTTCCTGAAATTCTTATTGGTACAACAGGAGGGAAATTATCTATAGCAGTTAATTTCTTATGCCTGGAAGGAGAAGCATAGGGCTTTAGATTCAGAAGACTCAGGCCCACCAGTACTCTTCCTAAAACTTGTCTTGTTTTAGGAAGACGACTGATAAGTGATGTCTCACATATATGGAGAACACCAACACTAGATCTTAACATCTATTTGACAACTTCAGAAAGTTAACATTTCTGTACTATTTCAAACTCAACATACTTTAATTTACTTAATTTATACTTTCTGACCTGGCAAACACTCAAGATGACTAACAAAATTGGGGGGAGAGGGGTGTGAGATATAATATATTGTGTAAGTGAGAATGAGCAAAGGGACAATTTCCCCAAATATATATTTCATAACCTGGAAACCACCCAGGAGGACTTATCCCATGTGACAGAGGGACCTCTGTCAGTGGGAGTGCCTTGAAAGGGATCTCTTCCCTACACTGGATAAGGTGGGCATGTTCATAACAGGAAAAAGTGTACTTAACACTGTTCAGAATTGAAAAGGTCAATATCAATCCCATAAATGGTAACCAATTCAAATTGTTCAATACGGGCTGATATGATCCCTGTACCTTGTTCCAGTTAGCTGCTCAACTGCTACTTTTGCCAACTAATTGGGAAATAGAGACACACTTCAGAGGAAGCTTTCCTAAGAGTTACGGATATTTTTTTGGTAGTATTTTGATAAGACTTTGCCATTTTCTACCCAAACTGGATATAGTTTGTATATATATAGAGTGTAATTACACTCACTCATAATATAGATCACTTTCATCTACTCATGGCACAGTGGTATTTCACAGCTGTAGTACTAATCTCAAAGAATTTGACTTTGCAAGGAAGAATTTTTATAGTTATGCTTTGCACCTCTGCACCTCTGCACCTCAGTTTTGAGGAAGATAGCAATACTTGATGTCAGCCAAACACTGCACAAATTAGGGGTGCTGTGAAAAAAATTACTGAGACTAAGGGCATTATAAACCAAGAAAGTTTGAAAATCTTTAGTTTTTTACTATTAAGATTAAGCTGTCTCTGGTACACAGAACTTACACAGGAATATATTTTCTTTCTGCTACTGGATTGTTAATACTTTTTTGGCACTTAGACCAGTGAGAATTTCAGATATGTAGCATTTGGACTGCATTATTTCTGGGCTGTACCACATAGTACATATGACTTAAGAACTAAGTGATTACTACAGCCATTTTAGTAGAGGTTAATGAAGCAAGGCTTCAAACCAGGAGGTGGTTGCTTCTAGCCCTCCCTTATGTATGATGCCAGCTGACTTTTGGGCCCTTACAGTCCTAGGAAGGAGGCAAAAGCAAAGTCCAGGTAGTCATCAAGATTCAGGACTGAAATGTGTGTAAATGCACACATTTCAAAACTCTCTTCATAGATGCCAAAGCAATTTGATAAATTTTGAGAGCTCAAACTATGTACAGACATAGCAAGCTGGCCAGTTTTAGAATGCCTAATGGGTTTCAGGCAAGGAATGAATATTTTCTTTATAGTCACTGACCAGAAATGCAAACAAAAACCCATTAAAAATTAAAGTCAAATAAAAGACAAAATATTATAATTGACGGTAGGTTCCTCAAGGGATAATCAATTCTGCCTAATTTTACAGGCAGTACTATATAACAAAATTTAGCTTTGTTCAAGGACACAGTCATAACAATCTGATAACAACTGCACATAAATAAAGATAAGAATTTTCTGGGTATTTTACCAGGTAAGATTATAAGGCAGGTCCTCAACTCCTTCTAGAGCAGTGATAGTTAACTTTTTGGGTTGGGCATGTCAAAAATTCAGAAAATGCCTTAACTTGATTGTAGCATATCACAAACTCACCCCCTCCCCAAACAAAAAGGAAATAATTTTTTACAGTGACACAATTTCAGAGACATTTTTGTGGGTCAGGGATGTTTTACTTGGAATCTTTCAAGATTCAAAGAATTGGTGAGTTTTCTTAATGGAAATAATCCAAATAATTGTTAATATTTGCAACTATTGGTTGACAGTTTTTTTCATATAAACACCTGAATTAAACTTTACTTCCCCAAGAAAGGACTTTTGAGAACTTTGTTCAACTCTGTTTGCATAATTTTTCTGACCTTTCTTAATTACAGTGTTATATTGTTAATGCGAAAGCAAAATAATGTACATATGTATGTGTATTCAATTTTTATATTAATATACTTGCCTGAGAATTGACAAAGCCTAAATTTCAATGGCCACACTAAGCAGAGACTTGTCTCCATGTGTCTAAAAGCATCTAACACAGCAACTTTTTCCTCAAAGCAAGTCGGCCTTAGCAGAGTCTTTGTATATTGCTGTGAAGGACAGTTAATTATTAACTGTAATAAAACTAATGTTGCTATGTTTCTAAAAAGTCTGTAATTCACCGCTACTCTTGGACAATTAACATCTTAAGCATCAATCAGAGTCTTTAAATATTTGGTCATTTCCTTCTAAGCATCCATGAACTGAAACCATCAGTAAAGGAAGTCACTGCCAGGGTCCATAAACTCTCAGATATAATTTCTCTTTTGTTTACTGCAATAGCAATAACTACATTCCAGCTGCTGCAAACATTTTGGAACCTCTTGTTCTACAATGAACAGATTTGTTATCATTGTGATTTAAGCAGAATTTGCAGAACTAGAAATATGTTTAAGCTGTATCATGACATGGAACATACGAAGTTCATTTCAAGTTCAATCCTCTACGTGTCTTCTCAGAAGAATGCTGTGTTCAATAGCACTTATTCCAGGTAAATGGGTATAAATCAAGTACACAATTGCCATAAATGACACATAAAACAACAGAGGAAGCCCAAGAAGGAGCAGCGGCAGCATTTACTAGCCAAAGTAATATGATGCAAAGTGTGTGTTAGAAAATACAGTGCATATACCTAGATAGCTGTGTGAGGAATCCTATTCATGCTCACAAAAATAGTAATAGATTTAATTCTATAAATATCAATATATAGTAATTTAATTTTCAGAGCCCTAAAACTTTATTTTTGATGCCACTTACAAATTCATTTGGCATTCAGTACATTTTTAAATATACTTGTTATCCAAGGGATACTCCAATTTTGTGCAAAGCACAGAACAAATTTTCTTTACATTAACAACATTTTTAATCCCAATTGCCATATATCTCTGATGACTAGGCAAGTAGCTATTGGACATTTATTGGTTTCGATCTCAACACTTGTCTGTGAATATGACTCTCACTCAGACTTCCTCCACTGAAGGAACACATGTGTAGATTTTCATTCCTTCTGCCTTCTATGTAGATACACAGACTTGCACGCACACTGCAAATTTTATACAAAGATATGGAAGCATTTTATCTGTTAGCAAATTCCATTGAGAGAATATTCCTAAGAAGCAGCATGAATTTGAATCTAAGCTCCTCTTATTATTTTATTTATATTTTATTAAATTTGTTGGTTATTTATCTCCCTTCAAAATAACTCTAGGCAGTTTACCACATTATGTGGGGGAAAATACCCATCTGGTTCAGTTCCAAGCCAGGAGAAAGGCAATGGAGACAAAATGGAGGCTGGAGTTTGTGGTTCTGGTGCAGCTGACAAAATGGAGTTGAGAGTGGGTGGCTTTTATACCTTCTTTTTGGGCTTTGTATTTGAGCTTCCTGTTCATGTGCAAGAACATGTGTTCTGTTGGCTGTTGTAGGGGTTATGTCGGGGTTCTGTACGTGTTCTGGCTGGCTCCATAGGCAAAAGGGGAAATGCAAATCCTGGGTGTTTGTCTGAGTTCCCAGGTTTGGTTGAAGTTTGCTGGGGGTGGTGCAACTGAAAGGTTGTTGGGCAATTCCTCCTGTGGCTGAGGGCTAATCCTACCTTTGTTCAGACTTTGCTGTAGGGAATTTCAAAATATCCTGTCTTGAATGGATTTCTGCCTATCGTGCTGACATCTGCTGTGGGCTTCTAAGAAAAATGGGAGTTGCTTTCTGCCTCTAAAAAAACATGTTTCTCCAATTTCTCCCTTTGGGGAAACATAATATTCTGCCTTTTTAAAATATTCCTCAAAATATTTCATTCTTCTAGGAGGGAGTGGGTGCTGACTTTCTACACTTAAAAGCAATAAAATTATAAAGAATAAATATTTCTAAAGCAATAAAAATAGCATTACTATCCAAAGGAAATATCAAAGCAGAAAAAATAATAAACAACACATCTGAAATTTTATTTTAGCTCTCCTCCCCTCCCACTTTTGCAGTCATCCAATGAACAGTCTGGGATCCAGGACAGATAAAAGGAAGCACTTCATACCACACATAGTTATACTATGGAGTTTCCTATCAGGTAATGGCTACTGATCCAAACACCTTAAAATTATATCTGATTCACCACTGAGACAGGATGTTTCCTTAGGAACTCCTTCGGAATGATGAAGTAAAAGACAGCAGTCATTTATCAACTTTATGGATGACCGTTTAATCAAGTGACATTAAATCTAACATATCTTTATCCCATCAAATGTTTAACTCATATTTGACTAAACATTTAAAATCTTTACATTCCTGATTATTCTGAGTATCAATAAATTATAGATAATTGGATTCAACCTCTTATAGCTATTATTAACTACCAGGAGCTATTTGTCGTAGCACCATTTATTAAAATAGTTGGCAAATTACATTCTACCAACTGCTGCATTTGCCGAGAAAGAATTAGTGCATTAAAAGCCACCAGACCTGACAGATATAGATATGATTGGTAACACACCGGCACTCACACCCACTTCGAGACAAATGACTGTCTTCCTGTGTGATGTCAGGAATACTTGGATCTGGCAACCCAGTGGATCATGTTGAAGCTTCAATCCCTTGTTTATGTTGCAATCATCGCAATCTTGAAATTTAGATGGGGGGCTGTTGAACGTCTGCCAGTTGAAAAACTCTGGAAACCGAACAGTTGACCAAGTGCAAGTTCTTCCACCACAACTTTAAGTCGCAGCGCTAATTTTTCAGGGGTTTAGGCTCAAGGCACGTCCGCAAAAGACCTATTATTCTTTCATTCGGTCACGTTTGTCGGACTATTACGGCTCACAACCCTCTTTTCCCCCCATTTTTGCCTCAAACGCAGTTTCCGCCTTGGCCAATGCAGAGGATCGGAGCAAACCGGAACGCAGTTCGCCAGACCTTGTTTAGCGTGGTGACGTCACGCGCCCCCTCCCTGATTTGGCTTCCGCGTTCTTTAAGAGGCGGTCACGTGAGCACAGGCTCGGCCGGTTTTTAACTGTCCATCTTTCCCCTCCGGGGAGAGAGAGAGAGAGAGAGAGAGAGAGAGAGCGATGGGCGCGGCCACGTGATCTTGTTTTGCTTCTGACAGGTCGGGTGTCCTCGCGCCGCGCGCCTCCCTCAGTTCCTGGCCGACAGAACGGGCGAATTCCCGAAGCCGTCGGGCGGCCGTAGGTAGAGGTAGGAATAGAGTGGAGGGAGGCTTTCCCGCCCCCCCCCCCCCCCCCGGATTGGAGGACTCCTGAGAGTGCTGGGGGCCGCTTCGGGGCCGTTAGAACGAGAGCGCCCTCCGGTGGTGGGTGGTCCCCTGTTTGCCTGTCACAGCCGCTTTAGTTTGGGGTCCCCCCCCCCCGTTCTTCTGGAAAGAGGAAACGGGGAAGAAAATCTCTTAGTTTGAGTCTTAAGACTTTGAAAAGATGGGACTTCTGCCTTATGTTCGTTTCCAAGTACGTCTCTCGAACATGAAGCAGGCAAGATTTAAGTGTCAGGGACTTCAGGAAACGATTCTGACGTTGTTGGAGACGGTGTGAAGCAAAATCCAAATAGGCATTTATTTCCAGTGTGCCTGATTAATAGGAGACCTGCGGCGCCCATGTGTCCTTGGGGAAAAAAAAGACCAGCCTGAAAAAAAGGGCAAATCTGAAAGAGTTTCTCAGGAGAATACAAAAAAATTAATTGTTTCTGTTTAAAACTTTGTTTTTCAAAGGGCAATTCAAGAGCGAAACCAAGCAAAGAATTAAACTTAAAGGACGGCTTTCTAAAATAATGAATAATGGATGTAAGGTCTCTCTAAGTATGCAATGTAATCCACAAATTATGGTTTATTATTTTGGCTCCAGCCCTTTACCTTTACTCTGATTTAATACTAGTGACAAAGCATTTTTTGTGAGGACCAATATTTTGGTCATGATAATTTGGCTTTCTTAGTAGAATGTTCAGTGGAGTGTAACTGAATCCAGAAATTACAAATCAGCTTGATTTTTGGTTCTCTTTATTTCAGGTAACTTTACATCACCAAATGGTCAAATTAATTTGCACTTTGGCAGACCACAAAGATGATGTCAACTATTGTGCCTTCTCTTCTTCCTATTTGGCTACGTGTTCCTTGGACAAAACAGTCCGTCTCTATTCGTTAAACAATTTTGGTGAGGTTTCTTACTCACCACTGAAAGGCCACACTTACGCTGTCCATTGCTGTTGCTTCTCTACTTCGGGACACATTTTGGCTTCATGTTCTACAGATGGCAACACAATTTTGTGGAATACTCAAGATGGGTTGAAAGTGGCAGTGTTGGAGCATCCCTGTAGAAACCCTCTAAGAATTTGTCGATTTTCCCCTGATTCTACATACTTAGTTTCAGGAGCAGCTGATGGAAGTATAAATGTGTGGAATGTTCAGACGCTAAAATTGTATCGGTGAGTATATCAAAGCTGAGGCTGTTAGAAATTGTAGAATTAAGTCTAACTTTATTTGCATCTCATGCTTAATATAATCTAAGAAGTTGCATTCCCATTTCTACTCCAATAGCTGTCTTAGCCAGGGGTGTGATTCTACCGGTTTGGTCCGGTTCTATAGAACTGGTAGCTCCGAAGAGCAGCTGACACCAAACCGTTCTCTCCAAAGATCTTCTTTTCTTCGGTTGGGCCCACCTGCCTGCTCAGGCTCTAAGAGGCTGTCCTTAGTTGCTTTGCACAGCACATTTGAGTGCCGTACATCAGCAGGAGATGGTGATTGTTTGCAGGAGAAGTTGTTTTGCAAGTATTGCACAGGTGCGTACAGCGTGCACTCACCGAACTGATTGTTGTGCCGCTAGGATCCCACCCCAAGTCTTAGCCCTGTGAACTAAACCTCAAGGGAGTTTTAGGTCCAATAAGTGTTGATGGTACCACTTGGGAATGGCTGATCAGGCTGTCTCATTTAATGATAAAGTTAGGATTGCTTCTGTGGAAGTCAGGGCAAACTTGTCCCTTGGACTTCAATGTATTGAAGAGAATTCTTGAAATTCAAGTATTTGTTTCTGTTGTTTTTTTTAAATGGCATGTCCTTCTGTACAGTATCATGTTTAAAACCACTCTATTAAGTATGAAACAATGCAGTTTTATGTCTGCATAATTATTATTTTAGGCATAAAATATTTCAATAAGAATTATTATTTTTTGTGTGTTGCATTTATGTGAATCAGTCAACTGACTGGATATGGTGCTAAACTGTGGCTCCAGCCCTCTTTTCCTTTGGTGCAACTGCAATATCATGTATTTTTTGTTTCCATGAAATTAATTTACCTATTATGTGAATCCTGGCATATCTTAGAATAAACCAATTACAAATAAGGTTAATGATTCTTGCTTACTCTCAATAATTATAATTAAGATTTAACATAATTTAGAATTTACACATAATACAAAATGGAACAAAAAAAAGGTGTATAGAAGTTTCCTAAATGTCAGCGAGGCCTTTTAAATATAGTCCTGGCCTTGACAAGGGATTCACAATGCCTTGATATTTTATAATTAGACAAATTAAAATGTTACAATGTATTTTGTAGCTTAGATAATAGCTCTGTTTGTTACATCAAAGATTAGTTTGAAATATTATTTTAGATTTAATTTGTTTTTTCCCCCCAAACATGTAACAGGGTTTTAACTACCAAATTAATTTGTTCTTGCTTTTTAGATCTGGTAATGTTAAAGATGGATCATTGGTAGCTTGTGCATTTGCTCCTAATGGACGCTTCTTTGTAACGGGATCATCCTGTGGAGATCTAACTTTCTGGGATGACAAAATGAAGTGCTTATATAATGAAAAAGCTCATGACCTTGGTGTTACCTGCTGTGACTTTTCTTCAAGGCCACATTCTGGTGAGATAATTTACTGTTTAAATACATCTTTTTAAAAATATCTTGTCGGTTCCAGCCTTAATTTTTATTTGTATTCTTGCCTTTAGTATCTATAATTGATGAATATAAATTCCTTTTGAAGTTTCTCTTTAATTTAATTCCAATGTAATGGATCTAAAACCACTTTTTCCCCCTTAAGTAATATTTCCTGTCTAGTGATTTGTCTCTTTTGCAGTATGTATGGCATATAAGACTGTGATCTTAAAGATATTTACTGGGGGTAAGCCCTATTGATCACAGTAGGAGTTAATTCTTGGTAGATATGCAGAGGATTGTATTGCGTAAAAAATTTATCATATTCTACTTTCACTTAAAGAATTGTGCTTGAAGTAGAAAAGAATTTTGGCTGCAATTAAAATCATGCGAAATTATTTGTTATTTTTATTTGATTTTATCTCATTGTTTTACTTTATAAGTAATTCAAGGCAACAATCATACATAATGCTGCTTTGCTTTCACTGAACACACTTTAAAAGGACAGTAACTTTAACCTCTTCATATGAAGGATGTTGTCAAATTCAAAGCAATTCAATTTCATTTTTTTTATTTTTTTCCTAATAAACATGGTTTTGGAATTGCTAATTGGCTTCTAATTGAATATTCTATACTCAGTTCAGCTAGTGTTATGATTTCAAATTCCAGTATCATAGGAAAAATGTCAACATCCATATATCAAATTAAGCTCTTCTAAAAGATATGCAATATTTTTAAGTTATTGTTAAAATTAGAATGAAAGATGTCCATTTATCCTTGTCTATTTGGGATTCCTTGTGTTATACTAAACGTATGTGAATTGGAGGGGTTACATAGAACAATTGTTATGTTATGGAAAAAATCTTTCCATTCTAGCATATTTTTATTGCTTCCGTGCTGCTGCTAAATTCAAGAACTGTCTAATTTACAACACAAAACAAACTAGATATAGTTAGTCTTCAACTTTCCACCATTTGTTTAGCCCCCGCTTGGAAGTTAGAGTAGCAGAGAAAAAAGTGATTTATAATCAGTCCTCGCACTGACAACTGTCCCCATAGTCATGTGGTCAAAATTTGGGCGCTTAGCAACTGACATGTATTTATGACGGTTACATCATTCCGAAGTCATGATTGCCATTTGAGCCTTTCCCAGCTGGCTTCTGACATGCAAAATCAATGGGGGAAACTGAATTTGTTTAATGATCACATGATTCACTTAATTCTGTGGTTACTCACTTAACAAATGTGGCCAGAAAAATTAATAAAATCAGCCATTCCTCATTTATTTACTGCTTTGCTTAGCAACAGAAATTTTGGTCACAATTCTGGTCAAAAGACAAGGACTACATTTAGTCCACCAGATTTTTGAGTTTTGCGCAGCAAACTTCTAATTGTGCTTAGTTTGCTAGAAGAGGATATTGAAAAAAATAGAAAACCTTATTTTGTTATGTTTCTCATGCATTTCTCATGCTTTTCTGAATATATATCTATTTTATCAGATAAACAAGATGCTGATTATTTCAGAATGGCATCTTCTGGTCAGGATGGCATAAGTAAGATCTGGCTCATTTCATCTTCTGATTCTACAGGTATCTTGAATTTAAAAATACTTATTCTTAAAAAAAAAATTACCTGCCTTTCCACTGCTTGGATTTTTATTTAGGTCTTGTTCAAACAATAAACAAACCCATAAGACAAAAAAGGTATCTCACTGAACAAATGAATAATCCCTTTTGACAATTGTATAAAAAATAAAGAAAATAATTGATTATACAGTAAAGTAACCTATTACGATAAAGCAATAAAAACACAACAGAAAGAAAGGTAAAGAAAATAATCATTCTTAAGAGAGTGTGAAGCTTTTTCATATGTCATTATTGTTCATAATTTTGATTGATATTAGAATGAGGGCTAAAAGTTATATTTTTCATTCATTAATATGAATATGAATTCATTAACATGCATTCATTAATAATACCCAGTGATGTATGACTCTGTCAGATCAAAATATTCCGTATTTTGGCTCCAGAATTGACTCTAAAGAGCTTCCAAAGCACATTTGGGGGTGGGGGGGTGGAGGGGATGATCAGAAAATTTTGTTATGAAAATATCATTTTTTAAAAAGCCTTCCTTTCTATCCTACTCTCCTTGCTTTCATGGAATACAGAACTAGAAAATTAAAGAGCAGCCAGATTTACAATACAAAATACAACCTAGATACTTCATTGTGCAGTATATTTTACTTTCTATTCAAAGGTGACAAGGTTGTAATTTGATAAAAAATATTTTCATTAAATGTTTGTTCACTTTTCAATGTTTAGGATTTGACCTGAGATGTAGATGTACTTTAAGTGAACATACTGCCCCCGTTCTGGCTTGTGCTTTTTCCTCCAATGGGCAGGTTTTAGTTACTGGGTAAGAATCTTTGTTTAATGTATATGTTTTACTTCTGTAGTTGGTTTGCTCAGTTGGTTCTTAGTTTTTCCCCGTTCTGTGTTTTATAAAGACAGACCTTTATTTACCTTATTTCTAAACTGATAAGTGCTATGGTGCCACTGACAATAATGAGCATCACATTATATCCATCTTAGCTCATGAATCATTTTAAGAGAAGGCTGTTTGAAAACAGTGTTGAGCACATGTTATTAACTCAAAATCATTTTAGACCAATCTCCCAAATTTAAAAAAAAAAATGTAAGGAAAAATATATTTGCAAGTTCTGTACCTATCATCAAACTTTTTATATGTATTAAAAGAAAAAAAGAATTATTTTTTTTAGAAAGATAGCATGCTTCCATTAAATACATATTAAAAACATATGTTTTTGCAACAGAAAGTAAATATAAACAATCATACGTTTAAGTTGCAATATCAAAAAAATGTTCCTACTCAAATGTCAATTGCTTTTGAAGAAAGGGTTATTCTACATTAATACAGTGCATTTCAAGGTTCTGGAGCACGGCAGCTCTAATACTACTTTTGTTCAACCAAGCAGTGAATCAGAACAACAGGTAGTCCTTGAGTTATGACTGTAATTGAGTCTGGAATTATAATCATAAGTCATGCCGGTCATTAAGCAGATGTCTGATTTTTCAATCTTTTTTGCAGCAGTCATTAAGTGAGTCACCACAATTAAATGAGCACAGAAGCCATTAAGTAAATCCATTGTCTGCAGTAGGCAGTTTTTCTGAAGAAAATGCTGGGTTTTTTTTGGGAGGAGGGACATCGAAAATTGCACCCAAAATATAATCACAATGGGGGCTGTTGGAATTTTAGGTTGAAAGTAGGGGCCCATAACAACTTCAAATGTTCACTAAGCAACTGGTCATAAGTCGATGACTACCTGTACACAGAATACAAATCAAAGCCAACAAGCAAAATCATTTAAGAAGTATATATTACTTCTTATAGAAGAGATAATTCTTAATTATTGGATTCTCAACTTTTAAAATGTTCAACATATTATTTTGATGGTTCTAATTCTTCTGGATTTCTTTTCATTCCCTTTGAGTTGCAAAGGAGGTTATTGGAAAGTTAACTATTCATAATAATCACTGCACTCTAGTACTGAGCTTTTTGCTCACTGTTTGCTGTTCATATTATTCTGATTCTTTTATGATTAAAACCTTTTTTTAACTACTCAAGGATGAGTACTGATGCAGTTATGATATATCATTTTTTTTCTTGTTAGGTCTGTGGACAAAACTGTAATGATTTTTGAAACTGTAAGTATTTAAGTATTTAATAAGAGGGAAAGCCCTCGTTTTACAAGGATAACAATATATTAACATTCTTTTTTCTGTTAGCAGGCATTGCAAAAATTGCTTATTTGGTAACTCTTATTTTTATTTTATTCTATTTTAAATTTTAAAAAGTTCAGCAAAAGTTTTCTATACTTGTAAGCCTAGTCATAAGTCCCCCACACTTTTATAGGAGTTGGGCAACTAAACCTTCCTATAATAAGTATCCAAACTCATATTGTTTAATTCATGTTTTTTTAAGTAGCATAAAAACAGCTTTATGAATCAATATTGTTCCCGATTTTTCAGGTGTAGATTTTATCTGCTCTCATTACATTGTCATTTACATTTCTTTCTATGGTGAATAAGTCCTGGTTTCAGGTTTTTATGTCTGAAAGAAAAGCAAAAAATGCAGTTTTAAGCCCTCTGATCAATTTCATGTTTTGGGTTTTCTTAATCATTGTACGATGTCTTGTCCCAGCAATCCATCAGAAAATATAGATCAGAGTTACAGAAATGAAATATCTCCCACTATCATTATATTTTCATTGCCAGTCACTTGTCTTCTATATTTTTCCTTTCCTTTCTGATCCTCTTCTGTCGACTGGAAGGATGGATTTATATGAACTTAGCTTCTTGAGTAAGTTCATGTAAACATAAAACAGCAGATAAATTTGGTAATTAAAAAAAAATAGATAAATACTTTCTGAGAGTTGAAAGTTGCCATAAGGAACTTGACTCCTATCATTTATAAATGCCAAACTAGTGTGTTTCATGATAAGCTATGTAGGCCAGGTATTTGCTTTAGCCTTTTTTTCCCTTTGAATCTATTATTCCACAGAATTATTTGTAAAAAAAATATTTAGAATATTTATGTCACTTGTTTGCATTACAGTTCCAAGTAGTTTACAGGGTGTAGAGAAAAAGTTTCCCTTCTTGACTACCAGAAAATGTTCTACTTCATTAAAAAATATATATTTAATTAAAAATGAAATAAGAAGATGGATTATATCCAAGATCAACTATATGCCAGCGGATAATTTCATCAGCCATTTACCAAAATTGATTTAGGGGGCTGCAACTTTCTAATGCAGGTGGGAAAAAAATTTTGGGGAGAGGAGACAAAGGCATTTTTAATATACAATGTACTGTTCATGTGGAAAAGATTGTAGTCTCAACTGAAACATGACTCTGATATTTTTTCTCCATGTACTTTTTGGTCACTTAGAGATATATATCTATCTTTAAATGGTACAAAAGTTTTAGTCACATTTAGTCCAAATGTCTTTGAAAGTTCAAAATAGAAAATGGGGATTTGATATACCCAATAGCAGGGTATATTTTTTGGCTTTGTAGAAACAAGCAGATAGCAAGTTCTATAAGCAGTTATGTGATAGTGAATATACAATGAAATATTGTACAGTACACAACTGCTTATGCAACTTGCTAATTGCCCATCACTGGTCTTTACAAAGCCAAAGAATCTGCCTTGTTATTTGGTATATCAAATGATGATGTGCTTGCTATCTGTTTGTAAGTTTTTATTGCAAGCTTGTTTTTTTATACAATCATGGGACATATTAATAGTTAATTTTGGAATATTTCCCTAGTATTTTGGGGGGTTAATTTGAGTACTGTATGTACAATACTTCAATGTCTTACTTTAGATAAATGTTAGAAAAAATTATGAATTGCAAAAATAATAAGAAAGACTTTTATGGTACCTTAAGAATGAGCAAAATTATTATTGGAAACTATAAACTGACACTAGTGCTTAAAAAAATAGCTTTTTCAATGGAAGAACAATGCTTGTGAAGGGTAGCATCTCGTGGTGAAGATGCTAACTACAGGATTTGTTATCCACTTAACTTGGGTGGCAGCATCATGAATTCTAGTCACATTTATGTTACTTTTTAATATTTTTGAAGAATGTAGTAATATATAATCCTAAATAATCTTCAAATATATATATAAACATTGGGTAGTGGTTTTTTCAAAAATATTCTGCAAGAATGTCCCAAAGGTACTTTTTCAGGAGGCAACTGGACTTTGGTTTTTTTTCTATCCCTTCTCATCCAAGAAGTTTCTTCAGCTCTGACTGGATGGTGGGGAATGGAAGGATTTATCCTTGCAGACAGCTGGTCATTTGCATCCTTTTAGAGGTTCTCTGAAGCACCTGGAGGTTTATCTGTCCCCTCAGGGTCACCTGAGTAGTCCTCCTGGTTCCTGCAGTCTGCAATTCTTTCCTCTGGAAATCCATTCTTACTCCCACACCATTCAAAGGGTGCTCATCCCAAACTGTATAGCTAAAAGTTTTTAGAGATTCTTAGTCATCCAGGTCCTGGTTGTTCCAAAGGGGCTTTTTCAGGAGGCAACTGGACTTTTTGTTTTTTTCCTTTTGAAGACATTTCACTTCTTATCCACAAAGCTTCTTCAGCTCTGGCAGGATAATGGGAAACGGAAGAATTTATACTCCTTGCAGACAGATGGTCATTTGCTGCAAGAATATTTTTCCTGTAAGCCCAGTTGAGTAAGGGATACTTTTTTCTCTATGTTTGATAATGATCTACTGCAATTTTTAATAGATACAGTTTTGTATATTATAAATCTCTCTAAATGTATTCTGTACTTCTGTCCTCTTTGGATGAAAAAATGGTGTGTAAAGTTAGTTGTAAATTCCCTTATTTTTTATTTGTTTATTTGGTTTGGACAGAACACTGGGACCAGCCTGCACATTTTGACTCAGCATACCAGGTAGGCCATTGGCATTGTATATTGCCATGTTGTTGTTGTTGTTGTTGTTATTATTATTAAAGCAAGGATAGCATTTGAAATGTAACATATATTTATCAAATAACGTGTTATTTCTAGATATGTTACAACTTGTGCCTTTGCACCAGATATGCCATTATTTGCTACCGGTTCAATGGATAAATGTGTCCACATCTGGGAACTGGAATCAGAACAACTTTTCACAGGTCAGTACTAAAATGTTTTTTTTCTCCTGCCTTATAAACATTATATCAATTTGTTTTACATCCTTATCACCCAAGTTTAAATCCACATACTTTTATATGTAAAATACTTTCTTGGTTGCCTTTTGTCTCAAGTAAGACTCCAAATAGAAGCCTTATCTAATCCCAAACCTCAATGAAATAATCAATTTGCTTCCAAGAAAAATTTCTATTCCATAATTTTTGAAAGATACATTTGGAAATCCAGTTGTACTTTTGGATTAAATTGGCCCTCCATTTTTATCCAACCAGCTTAAATCACACATATCAGTTCATAATATTAATCCAGGATTAAATCATCATGTTATTATATACTTTTCAATGAATATTAGTTTGTTGTACTAGTGGCCAAATCAAGCAACCCAATCAACTATGCAATTATTGCAGCCAACCATCTGAAATAGGCTGAGGCTAGCACATCACCTGCCCCAACAAATTAATTCCCCCACAAAATATTCTTACTGCTCCACCAGTTTCTCATTACTTTTAGTATATAGGCATATCTAAAAGGATTGACACTCATTTGTACTTAAATTACCCAAGAAAGAACTTGTGTCTGTTTCCTCAGTAGAAGCACTGATCAATTTTTGTATCACCCTAGATGATTCTTCTGTCTTTACTTATAATCAAAGGCAAGTTATTCCATTCATCTGAATGTGTTGTTTTTCAGGCTGGCAATTCAGCTTAGTCATTCTTATCTCTGTTTGGCCTCAAAGAGGTCTCGAGCAAGAGTTTTCTATCCTATTAAAATTCAAGGAAAGTTACATTTTAAGTGTATAATTTTGAAAACTTTAAAATATCACATAATGAAAGCAGTAAGGCAGCGCATTAACTATAGCAATAACACTTAGACTTATATCCGCTTTACAGTGCTTTACAGCCCTCTTTAAGTGGTTTATAGAGTCAGCCTATTGCCCCCCAACAATCTGGATCCTCATTTTACCCACGTTGGAAGGACGGAAAGCTGAGTCAAACCTGAGCCTGGTGAGATTTGAACTGCCAAATTTCAGGCAGCCGGCAGTACTGCACTCTAACTACTGTGCCATTGCAGCTCCTTTAGACTGTCCCTCTCCATTAGTTGAGAAAATGGGATCCTCCAGAAGCTGTACATTGGAAGAAGAGGATAGAGTGACTCATCGATTCACTCTTTCCTTGCTGCCCATGGCTTTGTGAATTGTAATGCTGTTCTCAAGTATCTCTCAGCCTTCTCAAAGTACTTTTTTTGGAAACACAGATGGAAAAATGAATCAAGTTAAAAAAAGTAAAAAAAATTAAGAGCACAAGGAAATAAATGTTGAACATGTGTCGGGATCAATACATTAAAAGAAAATAATAAATATATGTCTTCTAATTATATTGCATATCAAGAAGATTTATGTTACATTGCATTTGCTAAAATCTGATGTAAAAAAGAGGATAAATGTTATATTTGTGTCACCCTTTATACTTGGAGCAATGTTTTAATTATTTCTTTTAATTTGTGTTATTTAGCTATGTGAGTTCATTTTAATCTTTTCTCAGGAGGTCCTCTGATACGGGAATCAAAGATTTCTATTGATAACTGGACAGAAGATGATGTTTCCATTTGGCTTCGAACACATAACTTGCAAGACCTAGTTGAGATTTTTAAAAGAAACAATATTGATGGTAAAGAATTGTTAAATCTTACAAAAGAGAGCTTGACCGATGATTTAAAAATAGGTAAGACCATTGAATGAACTATTTTACATATTATTGAAGCTAAATATTCTGAACATAATTTATGCAAAACAGCATAGTTATTAGTAACAATGGTTTTAGCAACGTTATATATATATTATATATATATATATAAATAACAGGTCCAGGTTGTCAAAATATTCCATTCTCATGTGAACCTATGATGTATTTATCAACTGATTGCCATTTAATAAATAATTTTACATAGGTTTTTTGGCATAGAATCCAAGCAACAGGTTTTAGGCCTAAATACTTGATTTCGTAAGCAAATCAAGTATTTCAGTGCCTTTTCAAGAACTTCAGTGCCTTTTCGTATAAAATATACAGATTATTTGACTCTTATAATCAAATACATTCTATTCCTTGATTTTACCCCTTGTCAGATTCTTTTTTTTATTGAAATAAGCATACAGGTAATCAAACAATGATTTGATCATAAAACAAGTGAGAATGCGGATTGTATAACAAACAGTTTTAACAAGAAATAACATGTTGAATAGAATTGGTTTATGAATCAAATACATTTGAAAATGAATGATCTTCCTTTTTGTTAGTCTTGTATTCATGTTTACTATTCGTTGTACTACTCATGAGAACCACAAAGCCATTTCACCAAATGTTCTTTCTATGTTTTAAAAATAATTCTTAGTGTATGTATATCTATGTGTGTATATATATATATATACATATATATACATATATATACATATATATACATATTTATACATATACATACATATACATACATATACATATACATATACATATACATATACATATACATATACATATACATATACATACACATACACATACACATACACATACACATACATATATATATATATATATATATATATATATATATATATATATATATATGTGTGTGCTGTTCAGCTTCCTTCGGGTATTATCCCACGTCATTGTAGTTCTGTTAAAGTTGTAGCAACGTTTCAGCAGAATCTCATCTGCCATCATCAGGCTTCTGTATGGATGTGGGTCTTACAGCTCCTGGTTTGAAGGAAGCTGAACAGCACACATGTAAGTACCCGCGATAACTTAAAAAAACAAATATATATATATATATATATATGCTATTTAGCTTCCTTCGGGTATTATCCCACGTCATTGTGGTGCTTTTAAAGTTGTAGCAACGTTTCAGCAGAATCTCATCTGCCATCATCAGGCTTCTGTATTGAGTTTGTATATATATATATTGTATATATATATATGTGCTGTTCAGCTTCCTTCAAGTATTATTCCACGTCATTGTAGTTGTGCTTTTAAAGTTGTGCTTTTAAATATGTATGTATGTATGTGTGTGTGTGTGTGTGTGTGTGTGTGTGTATGTATGTATGTATGTATATATATATATATATATATATATATATATATATATATATATATATA
>BLBF01000011.1:8313942-8331827 GCA_015471245.1 Laticauda colubrina | reverse complement strand
ATATATATATATATATATATATATATATATATATATATATATATATACGCTGTTTAGCTTCCCTCGGGTATTATCCCACGTCATTGTAGTGTTGTTAAAGTTGTAGCAACGTTTCATCAGAATCTCATCTGCCATCATCAGGCTTCTGTATGGATGTGGGTCTCACAGCTTTTGGTTTCAAATTCGAGGCTGGTCCATTCTGATTGGCTAGGAGCCTGGGTCAGTGTTCACTGGACTTGGAGTTTGATTGATTGGTGTTTCTGGTTTCTTCTGTCTGTTTTGTGGCTTTGATTGGCTGGCAACACTCTGTTCTTGTGTTGGAGGCTTTCAGTGCAGTTTGGTTTCGTGTGAAAGGATGGCTGCTATTCATCAGCAAGCTAGGTTTCACCTGGGTGCCTGGTGGGGGGGTGTTTGAATAATCAGAGAAGCCATAGAGATTGAAAAAAGACCTAAAAGCATGAATAGAAGAGATGATTCCAGCAGGCTGTCAATCATTTGGAAACCTGCACTCTCAAATAGAAAGATCTCCATGCCACAAAACAAACACCTGAGCACAGACAGACTCCCTCTGATGCCTCCAACTCAAACAACTAGTATACAACGTTTCCAACAGAGAACTCAACAAAACAGAAACAGATGTCCTATCCAAAGGATTCAATTATGCCATAGCACCCAAAAAAATCCCAACAGAATCCATCATATGTGCAGTAGAATCCAGCCTAACCAAATTAAATACAGATGAAGCTGACAGAATAAGACACCAGGTTACTCACATCTTATGCACAACGAAACCACCAAAAAATAATTTGCAAAAAGATGAATTCAGAGCGTTACAAACCCTGAAAAATGATAACAGCATAATAATACTCCCAGCAGACAAAGGAAATGCCACAGTAGTAATGGACAGAAAAGACTATGAAACAAAATTGACAGATCTATTCCAAGACTCCACATACAAACCTATAAACACAGACCCAACCACATATCTAGAAAAATCAACCAAGAAGAAAATTATAACCAGCCACATAAGCAAAGAAATCCAACAGACGATCATCCCAAGAGAAAAATCTTCTAGATGCCCCAAATTATACGGCCTCCCAAAAATACACAAAGAAGGCATACCTCTCAGACCCATAGTCAGCTCCATAGGAGCACCATTACAAAACCTAGCTAAATACTTAGCAAAACAACTACAGCCCCATGCTGAAACCTAGCTAAATACTTAGCAAAACAACTACAGCCCCATGCTGAAACCGCAGCTTCATATGTACAAAACTCATACCACTTCTTGGAAATGATCAAAGATCTACACGTAGAACAAGAAGATCTGCTTATAAGTTTCGACGTGGTTTCACTATTCACTCAAGTCCCAATAAAAGAAACTCTTGAAATCATCAAAAATAAATACCAACCAGCTAAAGACCTCATGGAACTAACAGAACACTGCCTAACCAACACATATTTCATATACAAAGGACAAAGATACAAGCAAATTGAAGGAGCCCCTATGGGATCACCACTGTCACCCATCATTGCAAACCTGTTCATGGAAGAATTCGAATCCAGAGCCCTGGCTAATGCCACCCACAAACCCAAACTATGGCTAAGATACATCAATGACACATTTGTGATTTGGCCCCATGGAAAAGAAAACCTAAACAATTTCCTAACACACCTAAACAACACACACCCCAAAATCAAGTTCACCATGGAAACGGAAGTAAACAAACAACTACCATTCCTAGATGTACTAATCTACAAAAGAACAGATGGCACACTGGAACACACCATATACCAAAAGAAAACACACACCAACCACTACCTCAACGCCCAATCCCACCACCATCCAGCACAGATAAATTCCGTAGCGAAAACACTAATTACCAGAACCAAACGCCTGGCAGATAAGACACATACAAAGACTGAACTATGCACCCTGACTGAAGTATTGACAGCCAATGGCTTCCAAAAAAACAAAATTACCAACCTGATCCACAAAAACACACCAAGACATAACAGAGACCTAGAAGACCAACAGACCTATGGAACAGCTGTCTTGCCCTACATAAGAGGTACTACAGGTAAAATCAGTAAGATACTACACAGGCATCACATCAAGACTGCCTTCAAAACAGACAAAAAAATAGCAGCCATCCTGAGGAACCCCAAAGACAAAATTGACCTGGAAAACCAAGGCATATACGAAATTCCCTGTACATCATGCCCGGCCACATACATTGGACAGACCAATAGAAGAATAAGTACCCGCCTAGATGAACACAAAAATGCAGTAAAAAAGCTGGAATACACCTCCTCACTAGTCCAACACATGAAAACCACAGGTCACAATATCAACTTCAATGGCACTAAAACCCTGGCCACTATAGAAAACCCCAACCACAGAATCATCAGAGAAGCTATAGAGATTGAAAAAAGACCTGACAGCATGAATAGAAGAGATGATTCCAGCAGACTGTCAATCATTTGGAAGCCTGCACTCTCAAATAGAAAGATCCCCACACCACAAGCTAGGCAAACACCTGGGCAAAAACAGACTCCCTCTGATAGCTCCAACCCAAACACCCCCCCATCAGGCACCCAGGTGAAACCCAGCTTGCTAATGAAGAGCAGCCATCCCTTCACATGGAGCCAAGCTGCACTGAAAGCCTCCAACACAAGAACAGAGTGTTGCCAGCCAATCAAAGCCACAAAACAGACAGAAGAAACCAGAAACACCAATCAATCAAACTCCAAGTCCAATGAACACAGACCCAGGCTCCTAGCCAATTAGAATGGACCAGCCTCGAATTTGAAACCAGGAATGTGAGACACACATCCATACAGAAGCCTGATGATGGCAGATGAGATTCTGCTGAAACGTTGTTACAACTTTAACAGAACTACAATGACGTGGGATAATACCCGAAGGAAGCTAAACAGCACACACACACACACACACACACACACACACACACATACATATATGTGTGTGTGTGTGTGTGTATTTGAACATTATCTGTGAGATTCATACACATAGAAATCACAGATAATTTTCATAATTGTTCCCTTTTGTTCCATGAATTTTGTTGAATATTCAAGGTACTGAAGTTGCCAAAGCTTATCAGTTGAGACTAATTAGATAATGCTGATGATAGGCTTATATAAAAATTGAAATCAGTGGGATTGAAGATAGGCTGACCTCTCCCGCAAGTTCACCAGCACTGTGGAAATATCAACATAATAACATGTCAGAGTATAGGGACTTTTAATGACACCACTAAGAATAATTACTAGTTACAAACAGGAAATTAAGAAGAAACTTGGCAGAGTTGATCATAATGAGATCTGTAATAAAAGGTAGATAAACAAAATATAAAATATGTTAGTTAGCAGAATTTGCTGATCTCCATAATTCTGATAAAGCTAACTGAATAGGAAGAAGGCAGGTGTACCTGCAGGTGTGTGTCATTCCTTCATTGTTTTACCGCACAATATTTCTCAGTCTATAATCGTATATAAATTTATCTTCCTGATTTTTAACTCGGACTATGACTATGATTGAAAACAGTTGTGCAAGCCTCTTCATCATGATCACTGTAGAACAGAACTGATGTCAACTTATTTACTGAGTTTTTCTCATTCCAAAACTTGAATTGTACAGTACTGAAATCTGAAATGCACTTTATTATCATTAAACAACAGGAGATTAAACATTATTCTATATAACTTAGAGCAGGGATGTCAAACTTGCGGCCCATGGGCCTCCACCAGCCCCTTTTTAGTGAAGGGGGGAAAGCTGCACTTTGACTCCCCTGACTTAGAGCATCTTTGACTTTTATTGTTTTATCAACATACAAATTATAAAGAAAAATAAAAGTAGGAAATTAAGGGAATGAAAAGAGGGGGAAAGAAAATATGAGATGCAAAGGAAGAAAGAAAAAATTGTTGACTCAACTTTTTTTAGCACAGCATTTATTATTCTGTATAACTTGACCTAATATTACATTCTGTTTCAACATTTCATGTCAATGTTATGTAGAGATAGATTAATTTGAAAACAAGAAAAAATTCTTATTCTTGAAAAATCCTCATTTCCAAATTTGAAATAAATTTACATTGTTTTTTATAAAAAATGGAGTCCAGGGCAGCTTAAAAAGCTCTTTTGATTCTTCAGATAAAGATGATACTTGTAATATTTATTACAATCATTGACTAGAATTCAATAAGTGAGCAGCAGGTGAAACAACATAAAACAGTATTATTTACTGTAGGATTACTGATGCAATGTAAATGTATCTGTTTTTTTCAAACAGCATAACAAAACATGGGCATTTAGAGATACTGTTTGGCCATGTCAAGCCATACATGTTCATGCTTGTTTTCTTGACTATATTTTTTTTCTGTTTATGTCTTTCTGTCACTTGAACTAAATGTGAGTAGGCAAAAAAGAAGGTATTTTTTTCATTTTATATTGTCCCTATTACAGGTAGCTTTACATAAAACCATTGTTTGAAGTGTTCTCTCTGCAAATTTAAAAGAGAGACATGATTTTAGCTTGTAATATTTAGAATTACATCAAAAAGAAAATCATTTTACATAATTTGTTAACTGTAAGTTGTCTTGTATTATTTTCCAGTAAAATCTAATCACTGAAGTCTCTATTTTGACTTTTCCAGAATCTCTAGGTCTTCGCAGTAAAGTTTTGCGTAACATTGAGGAGCTCAGGAATGAAATGAAAACTGCTTCTCTAGATATTCCTGATGAATTCCTGTGTCCCATAACCAAAGAACTTATGAAAGAGCCAGTGATTGCTGCAGGTAAGCATTCTGAAGATGACTTAGTTTCATTTATTGTTTTGGAAGAGATTTAGTAATGAAGAATATGTGTTTATAAAGCAAGTTCTGTATATTCTTTTTCTACCAATCAAAGGTGCAGGAAAACATTTTTAGTTTTAATTATCACCATGTTGATTACATTTGCAGAAACCAATAGAAATGAACCATATATAATCATGATACAGTGAAAGTCTATTAGACAATTTGATATACTTTATTATATATGATGGAGGGTGTGTCCAATAGGTGGCTTTTCTGTGTTCTCATTTGATATGTCCATAACTGGCTGACCAACACTGCATAATGTCCACATTTGTCTTTTCCGAGATGCATGAAGGAGAATCTCATTAAATCTGAAGCAAAATTGCGCGAAGCCAAAAACTGGAGTTTTTCTCATACCTGATTATAATCAGTTTTTAGATTTAAAAATATTCTTTGTTCTTTTTAAATGTTGAATTATACAACTTCTAACCACAATGGAGCCCAACATTTATGTTGGTCAGTAAGAAATTTGTTAAGTGAGTTTTGCTTCATTTGATGACTTTTCTTGCCACATTTGTTCAATGATTCACTACAGTTGTTTCATTAGTAACACAGTTGTTAAGTGAACCTGGCTTCCCCATTGACTTTGCTTGTCAGAAAGTTGCAACGGGATCACATGACCCCAGAAAACTGCAACCGTCATAAATGTGAGTCAGTCGTCAAGCATCCAGATGTAAATCATGTGACCATGGAGATGCTGTAATGATTGTAAGTGTGAAAAACAATCATAAGTCACTTTTTTCAGTGCTATTGTAACTGAATGGTCACTAAGCAAAATGTTGTAAGTCGAGGACTATCTGTATTTTAAATTGACCGTTTTGAAAATTCAGGGAGGATTTAATGTTTTCAAATTGATTTCAGTGCCTTTTAATCCCTTATCTGGCCAGCATAATTGAGAGCCTCAGAGACCAATCTATTTGTGGTGGTGTTGCAAATTTCCTGGTTTTAAGAGGTTGTTTGCAAGCTTGCAGTAGAAGCAGTACCACAACTCATGGCAGGGACAGCCAAAGGTTCCCCTTGAATGTTGGCTTTTTCAGTCTGTCTAGAACTCTTGTTTGGTCCCCAAATTTATAAACATTCTTTAAAGTGTTTTTTTTTTTAAAGCCTAGATGCTTGGTTTTCACATTTGAGTATGTCATCAAGCCTCAAACCTCCTATTTCAAGGGAATTTGGATGCATTTGACTGTTTCATTTAAAATTAAGTCCTTCTTTCATTCTGTCCTTTTTTCTTTTCCTTTCTTTTCCTTTCTTTTTTTCTTTCTTCCAACCCATCTCAGTCAGTGTCTTTGGAAGGCTTATGGTTCAAAAAATATACTTCAATCAAAATAGTAAAGCACTTTAAAATAATAAAACCAATAGGAACAATAATCATAGAATACACCGACACTTAAGACTTAATAGAATTGCATATAATCTGTGGACATATGATTGTCAATTGAACAGTGATAGGTTTGAATAATGAGTGGAGGTTGCTTTAATCATGTAAACAATCTGTCAACTTAGTTTCTTTAAAGGAGCATCCCTCTGGCAAAGGTTCATGGAATGGCTATCATTCTGTTCAGTTCTCCATTATGTATAAAGTTTGTAAAAACATAGAGCTCACGAGAACATAGGAACGTAGTAGGCATTTTGTAAGGGAACTTACAAATTACAAAGTAGAGGAGGGGCATTTGGCTGATTTTCTGGAATGGTGTGGATTCTTGGCCCAGGGGTAAGATTGCTTGTTTGCTGAGTACATAGTATGAACTTACAGATATAGCTGACTCAATCAAGTGACTGCTAGTGGCTGGAACTGCATTTGTCAGCAAGTGGCTACCCTTCAGGCATCATTCCTAGGAAGAGATCAGGCAACAAGGAGTTTGTGACTAGAGTGAGTTAGCCAGCCAGCAACAGCAGCCAATGAACTTTGCTGGGGAAGAACAAGGCAAACTGAGATCTGACAGGGAAAATGAGGAATATTCTGTGATTATCTGCCAGGAATGCACTGTTTATACTAGAATGGTATCTTAATTGTGCCTATTGCAAATGGAAACTTGTCTTTTTAATGAAGCATAAGGTAAAAGAATTGGAGGACATCTTTTCTTAAGACACATCGGGGAAGTAAAGTCCAGGATTGCTCAGAGCTTTTCATGAAACAGCTGATTTCCAAGGAGGGGAAAACACAGAATGTTTGGCACTAAGATAGATAAGAAGAGGGCCACAAAGAGGAATGCTGGAGTGAGTACTTGGTGATATCTAGCAAAAAACAGCGGGCAAACTAGGAATAGGTTTGTCCTCTGGAGCCAGCAGCCAATTTGAACATGTGAAAATGAAAAGCAAGCGACAATTCCTGAGATAATTCAGTTACCCCAGGCTTTCCAAAATAATTGAAAGGACTCTCAACAGTGCGTGGATCAACAAAACCAAAAGCTTTTCACTGAGAAACAAAAAAATAGTGTTGATGTTGATGAAAGGATCACCCTTGCAAGGGTCAGAAGCAGGTGTGCGTGGACCAGCCTAGTTATTGTGAGAAGAATGATGTCTTCTTGGTGCACATATTTAGGACTTCATGGAAACTGTGGCATTCATTCTGGTCACTAGCCATTCCTTCTTATGCATAAGGGAACAAATAAAAGAATAAAAGTGATGTGAGGTGTTATATCAGATAACCAGTCTACTTGCCAAAATGATAATGGGAGTTTTCAATTATCCTAATTTCTACTTGGAATTTTACTGTGCCCAAAGTCAGAAATTTAACAAATTTTTGTCCTCTCTTGCTGATAACATCATTTGTCTGAAGGTGGAAAGCCACAAGACGTTCTGCTGTCCTGGACTTGCCTGCTGAAGACTTGCATGCCATTTACACATTGTAATGCACATAAGTGGAAAAATGCATCAGATTTGAAATTAAGTTGGATTGCCTCCTTTAAGTACACATTTTGATTGTCAGCAGACACAGAGTCGAATTATATTTTGCTTTGTTGACAGAATGAAGCCTTTGACATTCAACCAGATCATTCATTAATGATCTGGACAAAGCAAAATCCGGATCATTGCAGTTGATTCATTTTTTAGCTCAAATACACTGAACTGTTAAAGGAGCTGACTTTATTTCTCTCATAGTTCTCTTCCTCTTGTTGCTCTGCACCTACTCAGTGGGCCTGTCCTGCATTTCCAACACCATGAGCCTTCCCACCTACTACTGTTGCTTTAAAAATAATTTCTATCAGTACTTGATATTAAAACAGGATGCTTCATAATTCCTCAGAATATTTGAATAAGTTTCTAAGGATTTAATTTTAGAAATTTTGAGAATGATTATTGAATACTCAGTTTTACAAGTTAAGCATAGCTTTTTTAGCTATTTTATTTTACCCACTACAGCCTTTGATACCATGCCAAGCTTTATTTTCAAAGGCCCTATGAACTTCAGTGATTAGTTTTGGAAGAACAAAGAACCCAAAATGGGTTGGGAAGTTAAGTTATTTCTGCTGAAGTAGGAATTAGGAAGATGTGAACCTCCATATTGGTATCTTCCCGTTCTATTAAATCAGCAGGTAAGGTATGCTCCAGGTCCCGTCTGCAACGGCGTGCCATCTGGCGTGCCTAGAAACACTTCATCCTGAAGTTTTCTGGCTTTTCACAGGGCCTAAATGATCTGGTTTGGCCATCAAGCCAGGACTCCTGGTAATATAGGGTGAGGCCAGTTCCTGGTTGTATCAATTGTGCGATGCAGTGAAAGTCTTCTGCTGCTATTTTATGCAATTTATAATTTTGGTTATTGATTTTACTCATTTTTAATTGTTAGCTGCCCAGAGCCACATGTATTGGATTGGTGGCCATATGAAGTTATAACAAATACAAATCTTCCTGAAAAATAACTATTGTAGCTAAGCACAACGGAAATGGAGACCCCAAATTTTAAAGCCCACATTCTTGATGGAAAGTTATATCTGAATGGAAAAGGAAAGTTATATCTGAATGCAGCATGTGCTAAATTATTTCATTCTTATTTCAAAAGGAAGAGGAGGGAAAGTAGATTACAAATTTCTAAATTCTTTTGAAAGTCTATGTGACTTAAGTGGGCAACATTCCCTACCAAAATTGGCAGTACATTTATATGCTATTTCTTTTTCTTAGCAGAACTGATTATCACCTAGTAACATCACAATTTTGTGCTTCTGTTATACACATGAAAAGCTAAGGACACAAGGGAATCTGTGTAGCAGTTTTGATGATTCCTTTGACAGCTTTGTGATGAGTTTTTGGAAATTGATTTTAAACTCCAGGATTAAAGTAACAGACTCGGCATACTGAGAATTCTAGCTCATTTATAGCAAACTAGGAGAGAGTGAGATGTGTTTATCCATCAGTAGAAAATGTTTAGTGATACATTTTTATTCCATCTTTTTAATTTCATGAAAATCAGTTATTTCCAGATGAGGAAATATTCATATTGTCTGATGAATAGCTGTATGGTATGAGATTCAGATATATTTGATTGGAATACAGTATTTTAATTCTTGCACTTTAATTCTTGCACGGGGGAGGAGGGGGAAGAGGGAATATTTTTGTACTCGTGGGGCTGCAAGTGTCAGTGCCTGCTGCTTGCATGAGTGGGGCTTTGAGCGCCTGCATCTGGCTCTTACAAAGTGGGGCTGCGAGCCTCAGTGCTCACTGCTCGCATGAGTGGAGTAGTGCACATGTACGCTCACCTGCCACTGGCACATCTTAGTTCCTAATGGGCCTCAGCCCGGTAGGAGGCTGCAGCCCAGGGGTTGGGGAACCTTGTTCTAATGCATTAACACAAATAGAAATTGAGCCTTTTCTATTTCTAAAATCTACATTCTGCCCCACAATAACTATGTAAAATTGAATAATGTTTAAAATACAAGAAAAATATTTTATTTGCCCGTTCCTTCATTATTCCATGCTTATATTATTTGGCATTATTAAGAATGGGTTTTTAAAAAATCTTTGCAATCTCAATTTTTTTTTCAATCCTGCATTTTTATTTTTTTTTTATTTTTATTTTTTTTGGGGGGGGGGGCAAAGATTTTGCTTACAATTATAAAAATGTCTTACCAGTACATAAAATTGTTGCCTTTAATGAGGCTGTTATCTGTAAGTTTAATACACAGGACTTAGTTTTGAGGGGAGCGGGAAGAGACATGCTTTCCCTGTTTACATACTGCAGGTGAAGAAAATTTCAGTGTGTGAAGATAACACTTGTACAGTCCAGATCCTGCAAATAGGAATTTAAATTGGCAAGAAAGGCCTTTTCACATAGCAGAGTTCTCAGCAATTGTGGCCCTCCACATATTGAGCCAGCATACCTGATCCCAGCTTGGCAGCCATGTATGTATTATGACAGTGCAAAGCTATTTGGATCAGTTCACCATGCTGGAGCCTTTCAAAAGCTCTGTGTGGCTGTCTCAGGAGCCGCCTCACAGCGTCTGAATACGAATGACTAGTCAAGACAGCACTTCCAGTCTGAATTGCTGCCAAACCAGCAGGAGCTTTCTGTAAAAGATGTAAAAGACATGACACTTTGTCACTTCAAGCAGTGGTGCTGAATGATTTTGTGTAACCTAAAACGGTATTTAATGAAATTTTCTACATTGTATTAATCTTTTACATCTGTACATTAGTAGATTCTTATTGTGTTAGAGTCAGAGGATGCAGTTACAAAGTTCATACTGATTTCTTCCAAATAATATACGTACATTTGTGTCTATTGATACAAAGTTGATCCATTTCCTATCTGAAGAGACTAGAGTTTTTGCTTTAAGGTATGATTTATAGAGCACGACTGTTTTCAGGAATGCTTATTTCTTTCTTTAGATGGCTACTCCTATGAGAAAGAAGCAATGGAAAATTGGATAATTAAAAAACGGCGGTCTAGTCCAATGACGAATCTCCCTCTTCAGAGACTTGTACTTACCCCAAACCGAACACTAAAAATGGCTATTAATCGCTGGTTGGAAACTCAGCCAAAATATAATGAAAAGCAAGCACCTTAAAGACTGTCACCTTTTTTTCAAAATTAGAGGAAATGAATCTAAAGGTATGTAAAACATTTCAATAGTGAGCTGCTTCCTGTTGGTGCACTTTTTTTTAAACCAGGGGTTAATTGATAACATTATCTCAAATAATTTAAGCCTTGACAAATGTCAGCTATTGAGTGTTATAAATGATTTTAAGTGTCTGTTATTGAATGAAATCATAGCTGCAGTGATATTTATATTAAAATGGATTCCATTGACGTAGGACTTAGTTTTGATTAAGTATGCATGGGTTAGAAAGTAAGTTTTATTTATTTCAAGACAGTATATAGCTTGTAATAGATTATGCTTTGTGGTAAGTTATTTAGCAACCAGCAAAGTAATGATGTGACTTTTTCTAGATTTCAATATCAGAGCTTTCCAAAAACTCCTGGGCTGAGCCCATAGAAGACCAGAAATCAAGAATCGAGGCCAGGGAGATGCATGTTTTTCTATCCCTGTCCTGGATCTCTAAGTGTACATATTTATGTTCCTGTTTATTCCAAAGAATGTGGAAACACCATGGCCCTGACAGAGAGCAACAGGTACTTAGATCTTTGGGATCAAAAGCCTGTCTTGCCCAGCCTTCTTCCAAATACCTTTGTGAAATGGGTCTGTGTCATGTTTTGTTGAGCTCAGAAAGAGCGAGGACAAGGAGCAAGAATCTGCAGTTAAGTTTTCCAGTTCTGAGATTTCCTAGGACTCTTTATCATGTTGACATGACCATGTGCTGTTAGATTTTGCATGACCTGGTGTTAACAGCAGAATTATTGCCCTGAAACCATGTTCCTTTTATTAAATGTGTTACAATCAATCTTTGTCTTCAGAGGACTATGATCAAGAATGAAGTGAAAAAATTCCCAGACGATGCAGTTTAACTAAAAGGGCATCTCACGACCAATTATATAACTTTGTACAACTGCAGTGCATTCCTATTTCAGTGCCTTTCTTAGATGTGTAGCCTAGATAGAAAGTTGACAATTCAACCAAAGTTGTGGCATGGAATAATTATCAACTTTTTGGAGACCAGCTGTATCTACAAATATTAAACACTCACTTGGGTTCCAACAATTTTTGGAAGAGAAGTAATCTATGCAGATTGTTCATATATTTTACATTTGAAATGGATCCTAATTAAGCTTGCATTAATGATGACCTCAGCATTGTGCTGTAAAACTATACTACTGAACCAGAAACTATATTAATAATCTTTTATTTAAGGAGAAAAATACAGTAGCTGTGCAAAAAATAGATCTACAGAACAAGAGAATAAGATTGTACAAATACCAAGATAAACAATAAATAAGCTGCAGAAGAGATTAAGTCATTCCAAAACAGACTTTTTAATGCTTTTTTTAAAAAAAATGTGAAGTTGTTATAATGTAACATATATTCTGTACATATAGAAATAAAATTTGTTAAAGGGACTGCAGAATTTTCCAGCTTATACAACCAGCCTTTATTACTTACAGGAGCATCCTTACAAATGTGCTTCTTCAAAAACAATTTGTAATTTAAATAGATATTTCCTACTGCATACTGAGGAAAGTATCAATGGCCTTTTATGTAAGCTTCTCCCTCAGATAGATATTAGATGTTCTATAAAAATACTCTATGACCTGTATTTCTCTTTGTTTTTCTGATATAACACCTCAAAAGATGCTTAGATAAACTGTAAAGTGCTGATTGTATGTTGTTAACTTGTCATGTAAGTCAGTGCAATCACAAAGATGTTGAATAAAATGCATGCAAAATTTTACTTCTTGCCTTGTAACAATGATAGACAGCCTCAATTGCATGGAATAAAATATCACTGCTGAAATATTTGTAAAGATGATATATTTGTCAGGTTTATAAAAGTGGGGGAATAACAGTCAATCTTCCTTCTAAGAAAATACTCATTGACAAAAGTAAAGGTTCTGTGGATTCCATCCTCTGGAACCAATAAATCAAATTTAAACAATAAACAATACACATGACCGAACAAAGTGAGTTTTACAACACAATCCTATAGTCTGAGAAGTAAATTATATTTATGTTCATTGAGACTTAGTCCCCAGTGACTGTATATACCACTGCAGCTTCAGGACTGCAGATTTTTAAAATACTTAAAAAAAAAAAAATTAGTTTGCTATACTGCCGCAGGCTGCGTAAATCCGAACTTGCAAAGATTGGCATAAATGATGGAACTTTTCAACTGTGTTAAGAAATACCTTAAGAACCTATTTAAAAAAAACGACAATAGGATAGCTGGGTTAATGTTCATATTGCAGCTATAAGATCACATTTTTGTGATACACTCCCTAAAATATGAATAATAGCAGTCACCTATATGCCACTATTGCAGTATGTTTTACAGCCAAAAGCTCATCCCTGTTATTAATTTGCAACAGAACAGTGGCTCATACATTAGATTCTACAAAAGATCGCTTTGGTTTTGCAGAAGTGATGTGACTTGAATGAATGTCTTTGCTTAGCTGAGAATGCTGTTTAGAGAGAGCTTCCTGATATAAATGAGCCACCGGCTTACCTATCCTGTTATCTTGAGGACCGGCAGATGCTTGGTGCTTTAATTCCTCCAGTTCTTTAGATTGAGTTCCATTTTGGAGATTGTCTCCTATTATTAGGGAAGAGGGAGAGAAAGATAAACCCTGATTTGCAGAGTTGCTTGCTGGTTTGGAAGAAAACTCACAGTTTGCAGATAAAGCTGTCCCAGAACTCTTCAGGACCCCTTCTGTAGCTTGGCTGTGCCAGCTGCGATTTGAGGGGTTAATCTGCTGCTGTTGGAAGCGTACAGTTTTATCCATGATCCCCATGAATGGAATACTGCGGGACCGGTGTTCAGCTGAACCACTCTGACCAAGCCCAGCTTTGTTCTCCTTGAGTCGAGTGTCGAGATTTTGTCCTGCCATACATTCAGAAAAGCTGCTGCTAGATGACAAGCTGCTTGTTGAGCTGGAAGGTGCCATGTTGACAGAAAGTAAACTGGCGCTACTTTGCTGCCTTAATTCACCAGTCCCTTGACTTAATGGAGGAGGAGGATGCATAGCCAGCTTCTCATGTGTTTTGGACTTACTCATGAAAGATCCTTTGTCACTATGCTGCAAGTAGGGAACCTGACCAGCTGCTAATCTTTCATTGAAAAGCGCACAGGTACTGCCTGTTGATACTGTGTGTGCCCCATCTAAATGCTGTGCTTTATTGTTCGGAGTCATATGGTGCCTGGAAGTCACAGGGCTTGAAGGAAGATACTGAAGGTGCTGAATCTTTGTGCCAGACTGGCTAGAACTGAGTCTTGCTCCAGCCTGGGCAGAATTCAGATGCTGACTGGTTTTTACTATCTGAGCTTGTTTCGTGGACTGCACAGACAAGCCAGGCTCTCGCAAATATGCACTGCCAGCTCTGTTTGGAGGAGATACAGGCCTAAATTTCTGCTGGGTACCTTCCTGAGGGTTTCTGCTGCAAGATAAAGAAGCCTGGGAAAGTGGCAATCTTGGCCTAGCTGGACCAGGTTCCTGTTCACACAAAAATTCTTCCTCTTTTATCTCTTCCAGGCTGAAGTGATCCTGCACAAGTACTTCACCCTCATAGTCAGAGTCATTGCTCTGCTGCATCACCTGAAAACACTGCTGCTTTTGTTGCTGCGTTCTCTGGAGCTGTTTGCACTCCTCTTCAACTCGAGCTAGCAGTCTCTTGATTTCTTGGTTTCCAGGGCACAACTTTATGGCTTCCCGCAGATCTGTGAGGGCTGCCTGAAATTGCCTGGAAGGGAGGAAATCCAAAAAACAATGATTTTGGCACATTCCTCTTTTCGCTACAATAAGCCACAGTATATATATTTTGGCAGTTCCTTATATATATTTCATAACTCACTTGTAAATCCCTTTCAAGAGTAGCATGATAAGCTCCTGGCCTTATTTCCCAAAGCAGTTTCAAAAAAAGCAATCCCTTGTCAAAAATGCCCTTAGCAATAAAACAGTTTTCATGAAAGTGGCTTCTTTTCTGCAATGGGCTTTCTTTTGAAGGAGATAAAGGACATTGTGTATAATCCAGAATGGTCCTGAGGAGTCCGGAAAGGTTCCTCTGCAGAACTGTGTATCTTCCCTTAACATTGCATTCTTAAGACATATGCACATCTGGGTACATTTCATGCTATGGTAAGTTTTGGATGTGCTACAATACGCATCTAGAGAGCATGCAAAAATGTAAAATAGTAAAAAGTTTCATGTTGATGAATGGTGTAAAAATAAATTTGATATATTAAATAAAGATAAGATAAATAACTTGGTAAATGTTCTCTTATGTCAGCGACAAAACAGTATAATCTGCTATTTCCAAATATAGGAACAATAGGCCTCAAAACTCTTTTAAAAAATTCCTGACAAAGAACAATAGAAAACCTAACCTAGTAAATTAAATAAATGTGGAATAATAGTTATGCTTTAATTAACATAATTTTGTTAATTATGTTAACTTTATTAATTTTGTTAATAACATTATTACCTTTAAATGGTATTTGTTATTTTGGCCTCATCCAGTTTTTAAAATGTGGCTCCTGACTCAAAAAAGCTAATGTACTGCTGTTTTAGACAGAGCGCCCAGTCCAAAAATATGTATCTCAGTTTGGAAAGGAAATAAGATACACATAACCTAGCCTTGCTTTTCGCAAAGCATAATGCTTCTCCCTCTTTTTAGAAAATTATACCAAAAAGGGTGATAGTAAGGCTGTTTCATATATATTGCACATCCCAATATTTTCAATTTCGTTGAAGTCAGTGTTTGATTATGGCATTTAAGAAGGTGATTTTAGCCATTTTTTATGCCCCTTCCAAAAATATCCCAATTAATTTTTTCCTCATAATACTGTAAGTGTCAATTAACAGTTTTTCTGTTCAGTTCCACAGACATCATGGTACCCCACCAAGATTGGAAATTCTGCCAGCATAAACAAACAAAAGTAACACAAAATATCCATTAACAGCTTGGAAACCAGTAGAAAACTTCTCGGTCTTTTGTCAAAATGTAATATTGAAGGCCGTATCATCATTCTTACACATTTTTTTAAAATATTACCAAAATAAATATTATTGCAAAAGGGCTTTAAGTACCTGCTGTTCCTCTTGGCTCTTGCCCTAGCATAATATGCTTCATAGGATGTGGGTTTGAGGTCAAGGGCCTTGGTAGCAAATTCCTCTGCCATGCCAAAATCCTGCCAAAAATAACAGCGCATAAATTAATGTAACCATTTGACTGAGCAGTATCTGCTTAGATAACCTCAAGACATCTTCCTAATCCCACTTCTGAATCTTTTTGTGATCCATCTATACCTGAGATACAGATGATTGCCATGAATTAAAGATGTGGGTACCCAAATTGCTTTCAGAAATACTTTGATGTCTGAAAGATCAGACATTGTAAAAGATGTCTGAAAAGATATACAAGCAGTCACACTTAAACAGTGTTTAGAACACATGGTACCCTCCCTCATCCCCCACCCAATTTAAACAATTCTAAAAGAGCCAAAACTTTCAAAAACTTTATATTCTTAGATGAAACTGTAAGTCATTACAAATGTTTTTTTTTTTTAAGGCAACTGCCCATTAGCCAAAAAAGCTGCTGATTTAGTATTATCTAAACTGGCAGTTCCACCCAGAATTATTTTCTGCAAATCATACCATGGGAAAAAACTTGGAAAGGTGCTTACATTAGTTTTTCTGCGACATCTTGATAAATTCAGGTATAAGGAAACCCTGAGTTCATTGAAAGCTTTCATTTCTTCTCCAAAACTCTCTCGAGGAAACTTCCTTAAGGCATACTGATACCGCTGTGCTGCCTCTTTCATCTTCCCTTTCTGCAGATCAAACCACGGAACAATAATATTTCATTGCTGAAAGTGTTAAAATAAACTGGTAGTCCAGTGGGCATCATTAAAGACTAAAAAAAAGGTTGATTTTCTTGATAAACAGTAATACTGTTTGTACTTCACATATTTTACTAAAAATAATATTTACTGGATAATATAGACTTGGAATTTCATGGAGATTGTTTGGGGAATACTTGCATGTTTACTTTCAGGGCCTATCTATGTAAAGGCAAGAGTCTGCTGTGATATGATAGGGACCACAAAGACTTTAAAAAACTAATTAAATCTGAAACTGAATTCTGTATCTTAATGAAACTGGGATGTTTAAAAACAATATCCTATGTAAATGTGTAACATCTTACCAATCAGTTTAAAAATTATGAAGCCATTTCATTTTGGAAGCTAACTAGATTTCAACAATAATGATCTTTTACATCAGGTATGGAAGTAAATAATATAGTTGATGAAACTTAACTATATTTGCTTCATACCTGAACTAAATACATGGCAGTGCTTTGAATATTATTTTAAAAACAAGTCATATCTGTAATAAAGACAATATTTTTTTCATTTACAGGTATTTTTCTTTTATTAACATGTATATTTGTAAAGAGAAAAAGATTATACTATACAAAATAGTGTAATTCAGAGCTACAAAGCTATGAGTAAACTACACTGCTAAATTGAATTGCACATGGATTTTATCAACTTTAGAGATATTTCAGAAAGAAGCGTGCAGAGTAGTAACTGTATATTTAGATAATATTTATGAAGTTAATTATTAAAGGATATCTTTGTATGTAAACCCACTTAAAATTAATTAACATACGGCAGATTCACAAATGATAGTTCTACAAAAAGAATGAGAAAATAGGGAGTGATCAGGTGCAATTCCATAAATCTCATTAAAATACAATCTTTCACTTGCATCTTAACTTTTACTTGAAAGTCATTTAATTAATTTAAACTTAAGTTATCATACTGATTTTTTTTTAAATGAACAGAAAGACATCCAATATATTTTAAACACTAATATAACCCTAATATGCTTTACATCTGGAGATAATTCAAATTTCTTCATCGAAGTAAAAAACTTCACGTTTTGAAAAGTAAAGCATTTAT
>BLBF01000011.1:8245788-8311993 GCA_015471245.1 Laticauda colubrina | reverse complement strand
TCTGTCTGTCTGTCTGTCTGTCTGTCTGTCTGTCTGTCTGTCTGTCTGTCTATCTATCTCCTTAATACATTTCTCTATAAAGTATCCACTTCACAGAAATAGATATAACTTAAGCAAGATTCAATTAAATTGTGTGCACATTTATCTAAAATATAATTGGCAATGGTTGGGTAATTTCTACGTGGAATGTGTGTGAAGAAACAATGGCACTCCTTGCTGTCCCATTTCCAATACATTGCCTTATTATTTGTGCTTCTTAACTTTGGCAATTTTACAAAATGCGTAGACTTCAAAAACACAAAATATGCTGTCTGGAGAATTCTGGGAGTTGAAGTCCATGCTTCTTTAAGTTGGTTGAGAAACACTTATACAGATACTTAACTTAAAGCAAGCCTCGCTGTGCACTGTGATTAAAATAGAACTGTGCATTGTTTTGAATATGGAAAAAGGCCATTTCAAAGCACATTGGTGCATGTGCAGCATCACTTGGCAACTCCTTAAACCAACGCCAACATTCCCTGGGATCATGTTGTAGCTGCAGAAGGCAGGTGATGATTGCTGTTAGCTATGAAGTACCCCCCCTTTTTTTTTTCCTCTCTTGGTTTTATTCATCACACACAAAGGCCTGTGCAAATTATGGTTCTAGAACATTCTAAAAGCTTAGCTTTATCATTATATCAATCTTTAGCATTTCAATTTACTGAGCTGAGTTCCAAAGGCTACTCCTTGGCCAGGGCTTTTAACTCCTTTTGGAAGTGTTGTAAAACAACATCAGTAGGCATCTTGTTAACAAGAAATGGATTTCCATCAGGAAGAATCCTGTGCACCTTAAAACATAGCTCTTGGTTCCCTATGCCCTCATTTAAAAACAAATGCTTTAAGGCAGGGGTGTCAAACTCACATCGTCATGGTGGCGTCACGTGACTATCGGGACTTCCCTCCCCTTTGCTAAACAGGGCATGGACGTGGCCAGCTTGTGATGCATCCAGCCCACAGGCCAGAGTTTGACACCCTGCTTTAAGGCATCAACGGGATTTTTTTACCCTTCATCCTCAAACTGGCTTTCTGTAATTATCTAGATGGGTTCGGCCTCTCTTGCTACTTCTTTAAAGTCCCTTGTGCTGGTGAACCATATACAGAACTTGGCAGTCATAGCTCCATATCTAAAAATGAAATTGAGAGGAAAGGAGAGGAGAGGAGAGGCGAAATTTCGCAATAGCTTGCATCTCTGGTTCTCTTTTTTCTCAGAGTGGGCAGAGATCAATTATCACAGGGTCCAGGGTATCCCTCCACTTCTCGCTACTCTGCTTAGGTTTCCTGCTTCTTCTTTTCCCTTTGGAGAATAAGCACAAACTCCCTTAATCACTTTTTCCCCTCAATCTTTAATTTCAAAAATACTGAATGGATTGACAGTTTATGAAGTCATCTTTGAGTTCTCAAAAGTCATTCAAAAATTGCTAGGACCTAAGGCAATTTACTTCTCCAAGGGCTGCTGACCATGAAAATTGTTCTCTTGTTTAATTATTTCTCTATGACACACCGAAGAACTCTGTGCTCTGCAGACCAGTGAACCTTACATTATTTCACACAAGGAAAGTGAGAGACATGCCAGAAAACTCAGCACTTTTTTTGTCACAAAGACCTCAAAGCTCCATGTCTTTCATGGTGGGAATTGGCTTACTTCATAGCTTATCAGATTCTAAAGGGCTGCTTTTATGTCTGCTCTCACTACCAGAGGACACCCTATCAGGACACTCATGGAGTGTTCCCAGCTCCAATCCATCCAACATTACTGCTTGGATGTTGCTGACAGACCTCATGCAGATTTTCACAAGACAGAGCATGATTCTATGTTATTGCAGACCATCACTCTACAATATGCTTTCTATTCTCTAATATGTATCACGTAGAGAGTCATAAAGAATAATGAGAGTTCAGTTTTCTATAACTGCAATTCTTCTCAGTAATCTGCACATTCAGGCACTTCTACTTTTGAGCCTCTTATCGCATCAAGCTCCTTAACCCTATACTCTGAAGGGGCATCTGTAATAGGAAGGAAATGACCCAACCAAATGACCAACTTTAGAATGTTCTAGAGCTGTAGCCTTTGCAGGCACAAATGTGTGAATCTGAATGTAATGGTTAGAAGTGGTTAGACGTACACAACTAGTCATTGTTATTTCTCCTATGTAAGATTACACAGGAATCACAATTACCTATACTATGTGATTTTTACTATCATTAGGGAAACCTTACTAGAATCAGAATTACATTGTATTATATTTGTGCACAATTCACATATGAGTACAGAAATCAACATTTAAACAGTTGCAATAACCATTGCCTTGATTACACCTTCATATTTTAAATGAAGTTATTTTATCTTTTTCAGTCAAGATTAAGGTTATTAATATTACAAATAAAAGCAAATATACTGTAGTACAAAGCCACTCTTCATGTAACAGTAGTTTAGCAATCTATACTATGAATATTTTACCAGCACGTATACCAGTTCACTCATTCATTCAGATCTCAATCAACACAAGTATCCACCTACTTTATACATTATGTTTCCTTCTTCAATTAACTTCTGTAGAAGGATAATCAGAATATCAGGTTTTGAAGTAGCCATGGCCCATGCTGCGTTTCCTGAAATAAGTAAAATTAACATTTAAATGCATTCTAATTTTTTTTTCAAACTCCTATATTTAGGTAACTCAACAATGCCTCTTAGCTGATGCTATCAGGAGTTCTCCCCCCATCCCAATTTTTATCTAAATATGAAGCTTTACAGCATAATGGTTTGTCTGGCTGGAACAAACCAGCTCTTTTACAAATAAAGAATGCAATTAAGAAAGCAAAGGGATGTTGCTTGCAAGTAAATCAACAATTCCTGCTGGCTATTCGTGATCCAAGAGTCCCATAAAAGGGGGGATGCTTTAGTCTGTCTTCCAACAATATCAGGCGGTCTTGCTGATCTCAAACCAACATCTTTGAAACGGATTCTGCAGGCTCTCAGACTCAAGGTGCTAGAGAACAGTTTTCCTGTACTGGATTATATTAGTATGGCTTGCAATATGCAAAGAAACAAAGCTATTCCACCCTGGATATAGCATGCAGTTCCTCATCCAGAGTCAGGAGGAAGTCAGGGTCTCAGTGAGATGAATCAAGGTGAACGTAAAACCAAGCAAGCTGGATGTGTTGTCTAGGAATCATCTGCTTCCTTATTTGTCCCAGCGATTAAGGATATTAACAATACAAGGGTTGTCTGAGTTAACCAAATCAGATTTATTGTTTTTATTGCTCAGTTTCTAAATGCTTTGAGTACTTTGTTGTAACTGTATAAAGAACTTAATAAATCATTCTAAAGTAGAAGTGCTTCTCCAAAGGAGCAGGTCCAGAACTTTTAAGACAAATGTTTTTTATTGGACCCTAATTGCATGAGGAACCCTACCTGCATGAGGAAACTACCTCTTGGAGCCCCTTCTAAGTTAAATTACTGCAATATGCTTTACATAGGGATATATTTTAAAACTATTTGATAGTGACAATAAATAATGCACAGCCCACTCCAGGTGCAGTCTCTGAAAATGTCCAGCCTAACTATTCAGGGCACTGTATTTGTAGCCAGTGGACTTTTGGTTACAATTTAAATAGCTAGCTATTACTTTTAAAATTCTACATGATTCTACATAACCAGATATGCTTAGAACTGAAGACATGCAATCTATCCAGGATATATACTAGTCAGGGACCATGGATTATGGATGAAGGGCTTTGTCTCTCTCTATATGCTCCATCCTGAATGAATTTCGCCTTCCCCAATAGCTTTCACAGAAGAACATTCAGAGTGCAATGTTGCCAGGCATTACTATGGGAGGGATTTAAATATTTAAACTTTAAACTTTAATGAAAAATTTATTTTGTATAATGAGTTATGCACCACTGAAAGTCCACATGGAGTCGGCAGCCTAGAAATATTGTAATAAGCTTAGCAATGTGGAATAATCTATTTCTGTCTTGTTCTTGGACAACTCCATTCTTTCTAATCTTGTTTTGTTTCTATTATAACTGCTAATTTTTCATGATCTGTAACAGAATAATAACCTTCGGGTGTCTACACTCTAAAAAAAACAGTTGTGAAATGTTATATAAATTAACCGAACTATTAATCTGATTATTCTTCATGTGTTTAATAAGTCTACCTTTTTGTCACATTTGTAATTACAATTCAGCATTAAATTTGGAGGTACCTGGGAGTTAATGCCCAAGCTTTGGATACTCATAGGCTAAGAAGTTAACTTAAAATAGATAACATCTGAATTGCTAAAAATCTCAGTTTATTTAGGATCGGCATGATATTAGTACTAATATTAATATTTAGAATATTTATAAAAGTCTAGTGCAAACACTTTGGGCTTTAAAACATTCCTAAACAGAATCATTTTATTTTCTCAAAACCTTTCACTGACCTAACTTGGCTCCTTTTCGAAGTAAGGTGACAACCACTGATGTATTTCGACATCCAATGGCTCTGTCCAGTGGGCGCATTCCACTGTTATCAACATGCTCAATTACAGCTCCCTTCTCCACTAAATACTGCACCTGTAAGCAATAAAAATGTAAAGCAATAAAGCTTTTTTTTTTTAAAAAAAATCAACAACATTACTTTGTGGTAATCGGTGCAGCCACTCAATTCTCAATTTGGAACAATACAATCGGGAACAGTTATTTCACGTATTCGTTTTGTACATCAAATTTCTACTACTGCAATGCTTAGGTTACTTGATCAATAAAGTGCTCTACAGCTGTTTTTCCAGGAAGCATAATCTTGAAAGACATGTTTAATATTTCTTAATGTATTCCATCAAGCTTCAAAAAACCTTTGGCATAATTTGGTTTGTAAATTAAAATATTTTCTACAGGCAGACACTGTATTTAAAAAACACCAGGTTCTTAAACCATTTATATTACGAATATCCAGACTTTAACAATAAAATACCCTAAGCATTTTTTATACTTTTATACTTGGCTAATCCAGAACACAACTGTCTGAACAATGTTACTCAAGCCTAGACTTGCACCTGTGTCATCTCTTCTGCAGAAGCTGCAGGTACAATTCACAGTGCTGGTTATCATGTTTAAAGCCCTACATGGCTTAGGGACAGGTTATTTGATGGTCCACATCTCCCCTATTCTATCCACCTGCCCCCATCAGGATAGGAAGAATATTACGGGTCTCATCAATTACGGAATGTCATCTGATGGAACCACAAAAAAGGGTCTTCTCAGTGGTGGCCCCTTTGTTATGGAACATCATCCCCTTCCCCCCCTGGAGATATGGCTGGTCCCCACTCTGCTCCTTTTCCAAAAAACCATAAAAACATTGCTTTGTTAGTAGGCCTGGGCACAACAGATGGAAATGGAAGTAATTAAGTGACTAATCTAATCGGACTGTTCTACCATGAGGGGTAGGGTAGGGTTTATTATGATATGATGGATCTTTTAAATGTTTCAATGTTGTAGGCTGTTTGGAGTCACTTATGTGAGTTGGGCAACTATACAAATTTGTTGGATGAATAAATAGTTCTGCAGCTAGACTGTTGTTACAGGTATCCGTATCATATGAAAGTGTACAATGTACAAATATATAAAGTACAAACTACAAAAATTAATACAGAAGCTATACTCAAAGACCTTTTTTGAAGATCTTTTTTGCATCTCATCTATTGAAATCACAAGAAACAATGCAATTTTGAAGTTAGGCGGTTTAAAAAAAAGGGTATAATGTTACTCCTTTTGGTATTTTGATCTGATGGTATGACACAGCATTGAAAGTATTTTAATTGAGAATCAAATGAGCAAAATATATGCATTTCTAAAGTACTCAACATTAAATAGCAGTTACATTAAAAAAGATCTGCTAAATGTCTTTCCTGCACCTACAAAAAAAGCAGTATGACTTTGCTAAATAATAAGGTAATGATAGTTTTACTTGATTTCAGGCAGTGAAATTGACAGAGAAGATAAAATGCATCCTGGCTTACAATATCTGAGTCTCCATAAAATGCTGCTAGATCCAAAGGTGTCCTTCCATTCTTGTCTGTTTGTCCTATTTTGGCATCTTTTTCAACCAAATATTGGACCACGCTCTTATGTCCTTTGAGGCAAGCCCAGCTCAATGCTGTCAGGCCTTCCTTGTCCACGAATGAAATATCAGCACCTATATGCAAATAAACAAAAAGGAGTGAGAAAATATTTTTTTTAAATTAAGCTGATATTCATATATGACATCTTTCATTTAACTGTTTAACTTTCCCTTGAAAACTCACAACACACACACATTTTAATTTCAACTGGAGTTTGGGTCTTTGCCTGGAGTCATAAAAGTTAATCTATGTTCAGAAATACATCAACAATAAATAGCATCTATATTAGAATAATTGGAAAAATAAGGTCATTTGGAAAAAAAGTTTTGGAGAAGCCATTCATTGTACCTTTAGAGATTAGAAATTCAACAGTGCTCAGATGTCCTTCACAAGATGCCACCATGAGTGGTGTTCTGCTTTGCCTGTCACTTAAATTTATATCAGCACCATGTTCCAATAGAAGCTTTGCTATCTGGAAAAATGAAAAAAAAAAAACCCTCATCAGTTGCACTGCAAAATTGCAATCATTGAAAACAAAAGATGTATTTCACATGAACATCTGAACCTACAGAAACTCTGGCCAGCTGACTGAAACACGTTTAAACCACAAAATATAAATTTATCCTAACCATATTTGACCAGAGGATAGTAGGGAGTTTCCAGAAGTAAAGATGTGACCCAGAAGTTCTTTGAAATGCCCCAGAAATTACAAAACAGCCCTATTTTGGGACAAGTCACTTCAAGGATACACATCAAAGGATTTATTAAGAGCCTTGGTGGCACTGTGGTTAAAGTGCAGTACTGCAGGCTATTTCTGCTGACAGCCAGCTACCTGCAATTTGACAGATTGAATCTCACCAAGCTCAAGTTTGACTCAGCCTTCCAAGGTGGGTAAAATGAGGACTCAGATTGTTGAGGCTCTGCAATTGAGAACACTGAGAGCTTATGCATCAGAGACAAATTCCTTGTGTGTCCAATCATGCTTGGCCAATGAAGAATTTTCTTCTCTCTTCTCCCTACTCTTTCCTAAATCAACTAGTTTTACACATTTGTAGTTATATCTAAACAAAGCCTTGGCTTTTGTTAATTCACCAGATTTCCTTTTGATTTTGAAAATGGCTACACTGAGTTTATATTATGGATGTTTCCTTCCTTCTATCAATTAAACTGTTTTATGCATAACGGTATAGCCCCTACCTGCCAGTGACCTTGACGCACGGCACAGAAAAGTGGAGGTATCCCTCTCTTATTAGGTCTTGTAACTAGGGCCCCATGTTCCAGTAAGAGCTCACACGCTTCCAGTTTTCCTCTCCCAGCAGCAGCAGTCAATGCTAAAAATGAAAGAAAAAGGGGAAAAGTGTACTATCAAGGATTTAAAGGGGACCAGAAAAACCATAAGAACATTCTATGTATTAAGGCTACATAGAGCATATAATTCAATAATCACTGCAAGGGAACCTCCCTATACCCTCAGATTTTAACCTTCATTATAATTATGGAGAGGAAAATAATTCAGTTTGCTTGTATTAAAAATCAGAACACTTGTCCCTATTTCAATAAGGTTATTTGACTCAAATTAAAAATATGCTTGAATACTACAGGAAATACACATACAATTTTAAAAAACAAGGCATTTGGCATTGGGGACAACTCTACTTATTTTAGGATTGTGCTGACCCAAGCAGTCTGATAGTTGGATTTATACTTTCTAACTGATCACTATGGGTACTGTAAGGCAAGGCTAGCCATCATCGTAAAAACAGAATGCAGACCTGTCTTCTGTCTCAACATTGCTCACAGCTCTAAGGTTACTTAAAATACAAAAACAATGAATTTCATGTATACCATACTGGGGAAAAAGCAAGGCCAAAAATTAGCTTGTACTGGGCTTAAAACAAACAAGTTCCTCTGGGACAAAAAAAAATGCTCAGGAATGCTAACCATTCTAGTTGAGAACTCCCATCTTTAATCTGTCTGATGAATTCTGACTTTAGGAAAGAAGTTTAAATGAAAATCTAAGCAAGAAGCTGATGCAAAATGGAAAATATGAGAGCAACCCATTAGACCAGAGGAATGCTGCTACAAATATTGAAAAAAGCTGGGGTGAAGGAAAGAACATTTTTCAGTTAAATGATTTGAACAGCTGAAAGCTGCTGTACTCAATATAAACTGTCTCATTTGCTTTCCTGTATCTCACATGGCATTTCAAATAATCTCCGTTTCACAAATGCTGGCTTTTGTGCAACTTCTGACACAGTGGAGCAAAACATATTGGAATTTAATTTCTAGAATATATCTTTTCTGGCAAAAAAGGACAACAGCTTTGGCACTACTGAATCAGGCCATGACTGATTCATCTCACTATTTTCCATCATGACCGCAGAATTTCAGGCAGATGTATTTTTTGTGTGCAACCCGAGACAGAATTTACAATCTTCTGCAAGTCAAACACAGCCTCTATTGAACACTGAGCACCCTTCCATTCTCAGGTACTGGTCTAGTGTTGTATATTACCTAATTAGACAGACCCACTGAAAAAAGAAAAGGATCGTTCCCTAATAAAAAAATAATAATCATACAAAGAAATGGAAATTAATACTTTGAGCCTCATTATGCATGTGGGCAAGCCAAAACACTAATTAGAATTAAAATGACAAGAAGCTGCACTAACTTAATTTACTTAAGTACTTTTTCATTGCACACTTTCCACAAAGAAATGAGAAGAGGCTCTGACAAAAGAAGCAAGCAAACTTTAAAATAAACAAGCATTGCCATGACAAAAAAAAACACGTGAATTTTTAAGTCTAACATTGCTTCACAGAAGGTTATAGTGTTAAAAAGTTCAGTTTCCTATTCATGCTTATCCTGAGTATTAATACCATGACACATTCACCCTGACACTATCATTGCTATCTCTGGGTACACAATTACCAGATTTTCAATAGTGAATTAAGTTTGGTAATTGTGTGTCCTTACTCCCACCCCAATTAGGAAGCATTGCAATCTACACATTTCACTCAGCTTTTACAATGTACCATTGTTTGGAAAGGTTAATAACAAAACTTTTAGCACAAATACCTGTTTCTCCCCACAGAGTATCTGTTTCGTTGATGTCAATCATAGGCTCCTTGTCAATTCTTATCAAAAAACGAATGACCTAAGGTAAGAAAAATGAAAAGGTAGGAACGGAGGACAAGCAATTGATGAAGTCCATCAAATCATGAGTTTGCTCAATTGTTGCACTTCATTACTGTGAATGGTGCTTGTATAAACACTGGGTTTCAATTAAAGGACATATTATACATAGATTGTATTGTATTAAATTAACAGCAAAGCTGACACGGATGTAGCTTGTGAATAAAGCAGGTCTTTTTGCCTTTAACTTTGAAAAGTTCCAAATTAAAACTCCCCAGTATTCATCAACTAGGTCAGTGGTTCTCAACCTTCATCATGGACCACCTTTAAATACCTTTTCTGGCCATGAACCATGACCTCAGACACTCCCCCCAAGACTTAAGATTTAAATCATAACATTTCTTCAAAAGTCTTCGAGGACCTCCTGTGACGACACTACCCCCCCAAGGAATCCTTGGACCACAGATTGAAAACTACTGAACTAAATCATCATCAGGTGTGGCCAACAGATTGTCTCAGAAGACAATGTGCCTATTAACTGTTATCTTATTCCCTGCAATGTGCAACTATAAGAATACACATATTTCTCATTAAAGTGGCAATAAGTCCCAACAGATTTTTGCATAAAAAAACAAAAATCAAACAATTCCATGGGAAATGCTTAGATGATTCTGAGTATGATTCTCTTGAAGTCTGAAATCATTGTTAACATATAAATACAACCTTGAAAACAAGAGCTGAATTCAATATTGTTTGACTTATGTTATCAATCAATATTCAATATAATTATGTTGCATTTCGTACAGAAGACAACTGGGTTGGATTTGGATGGTTTTATGGAACTTTATGGAAAAGAAATTTGGCTAAAGCTAAATGTATACAATATAAAACACAAGTGCGGTATATATGTTAGAGAACTGTAGGTGGGGAATTAAAAAGTTCAAAATCTGGAAAATAAGTAGGTGACTTATCAAGACTGTCTAAGTTCTAATAAGTAAGACTTATTAGAGAGAAAAAAGGAAGGGTATAAACAAAGAAGTCTGATAACTATTTCCACTTTCAAAGGTGAATCCTATATATAGTATATCACAGAAATAATACCCCCTCACATTTTGTAAATATTTAAGTGTATCTTTTCATGTGACAACACTGAAGAAATGATACCTGGCTACAATGTAAGGTAGTGAGTATACAGCTTGTATAACAGTGTAAATGTGCTGTCCCCTCAAAATTATGCAACACACAGCCATCAATGTCTAAACTGCTGGCAACAAAAGTGAGTACACCCCTAAGTGATAATGTCCAAATGGGGCCCAAAGTGCCAATATTTTGTGTGGCCACCATTATTTTCCAGCACTGCCTTAACTCTCTTGAGCATAGAGTTCACCAGAGCTTCAAGATTGCCACTTGAATCCTCTTCTACTCATCTATGATGACGTCACAGAGCTAGTGGATGTTAGAAACCTTGCGCACCACAGCTTTCCATTTCAGGATGCCCCACAAATGCTCAATAGGGTTTAGGTCTGTAGACAAGCCTGGCCAATCCATCACCTTTACCTTCAGCTTCTTTAGCAGGCAGTGGCCATTTTGGAAGTGTGTTTGAGGTCATTATCATGTTGGAATACTGCCCTGCGGCCTAGTCTCTGAAGGGAGGGGATCATGCTCCACTTCAGTATGTCACAGTACATGTTGGCATTCATGGTTCCCTCAATGAACTGCAGCTCCTCAGTGCTGGCAGCACTCAGACCATGACATTCCCACCACCATGTAGGCAAGACACACTTGTTTTTGTAGTCCACACCTGGTTGCCACCACATATGCTTGACCAATCTGAACCAAATAAGTTTATCTTGGTCTCACCGGACCACAGGATATGGTTCCAGAAATCCATGCCCTTAATCTGCTTGTCTGCAGCAAACTGTTTGTGGGCTTTCTTGTGCATCATCTAACCCTGGATCAGAGGTTGCCACTTAGAAGAACCAAAGAAACACATTCATTACCCCCTGTTGTCGAGTGATATCTCTCCAGACATTTGAATAGCCCTGATGATCAATGATTTGTGAAGACTTAGCTACTTCATCAAGCCAAACAGGCAGGGATGCTATTAGTATCCTTCTAGATGGGTAATGCTTCTTTTTAATGTTTGAATTCCGATGTATGTATATACAGCTGTTTTACAATGTATTATCTTGGTTTTAATCTTTGATCATTATATAATTATTTTGAACAAAATTTGTGAATTTGAATCCTATGGAATGGCCTATAAACCCTGCAAGCAGCCAAATTTAACACAAATTAGTATCCTATTTTTGTAGGAAGAGGAGAAGAAAGGACAGGCTGCTCTGCAGTTGAATACTGTAGCACAATTACTAGCCTCTTTATCATACCAACTAGAGGAGCAGTATTAGATGTATTGCCTTGGCCTGTGGGAGGTCTGCAGTGGTCTAGCATGAATTCACATCCATCTGTTACATCCTGTGCACAGCCATGTTCCAACTTCTGAGATTTTACAGAATTATTAACTTCGTTACTATGCAGATATGACTCAGTACTTTTTGCTTCTGGATATTATAAATTCAAAGATAACACAATCATTTTCCCAGAACACTTTCATCACCATTCTTCAACCAATTCTTCCTTCTTGGTGAGGGTTAGCATCAGGACAGCAGATACTCTTGTGCATTTTGACCAAGTTATGAACAATAATAAACAGGATTTTTTTGTTATTTCTAATTCTCAACAGTTACATTCCCAGCAAAAGTCAATTCAAATTCCCTTTTCTCTGACACAAAAAAGCCTCATCCGCATAGCCTGTTTGCTCACACACTCTGTTATAAATTCCAATGTCTATTCTCAGCAGATGTATGTCTGACTGAAGGGGAAATTTGTGATATTTGGGTAAGAGGCCACTTTTATGCTAGGGTCTGGGTGTGATGTGAACCTCAAAGGAATTTCTTGTTGAGAAGTTTCTTGGCTCACAAATGATTGCAACAAACCAGTTTAATAAATGCCTCTCTATGCTTTGTGACCTTTCACCAAAAAAAAAAAAAAAGCCATTTATGCCTATTAGAGGGTGAAAATTTGTTCCCACAATGGAATTTTTGGAGCCTGAAGTTTGAATCTTAGGTGCCTCTGATAGGAGGGTTAAATAAAAGTTAACAATTAAGAAGCAGAAAAAAAACATTAGTAAAGAATAATCTTTACTTTAAAGTAAAAAAAAAAAGCTGTGAATATCAAAAACAAACAGAATGGAGGGTTGGCAGGACTGTGACATGGGAGGGTGTGTGTGTGAGCCTTACCCTGAACATTTTATAAGCTATACACACACACACACACATGTCTATAATATTAACTTGCTATTTTGGATATATATTCTGTCTCATTTAAAACAAAATTAAAGAAGCAATTCTTTGTTTTTACTGGTTTTTTATACAGTAGATAATTTCTTTCAGAAGCTTCTAAAGCAGAGGTGTCCAACTTGTGGCCTGTGGGCCAGATGTGTCATGCACTGGCCACGCCCATGCCCATGCTTAGAGAAGGGGGGAAATGTCATGATATGTGATATGATGAAGCTGTTATGACACGAGTTTGATGGCCCTGCTCAACAGAATCTACTGCTAATAATGAAGGAACGCATAAAAAAGCAAACTATTTCAATATGAATTGAATCACAAATCATTATTGTTAATAACTATCTGGATATTCTGTTCCAATTAAACATAAATTTTTCACTTTGTTTGGATTTTATTTTAAAACCAAAAGAAATCTATTTACACAGGAGATCTAATCCTGCTTTACTCCATGCACAGCATAGAGTTCAACATGTTTTTAAAAGTGGTGATAAAATATTACAGATGTTAAAGTGTGCAAACAAAGATTAATTTCATAAAATTATAGATGCATCAGCTGACCTTTTGAGCCCAACATCATCAATGAAGTAGTTTTAGTTGCAAACTAAAGTATGTTGTTTAGCTAGCTGAAACCAAGCCCAAAATCAAAGGCAGTTAAAAAAAATATAATACCAGTCAAGACTTTTTTACTATACTTAAAATTGTGAGCATCCAGTTTGCTTGTGAGTAAATCCAGTAAAATTGTGAGCATCCAGCATCAAGTTTGGCAGTGGTGCAGGCTGGCTTCAGTGTCAATCCAGTATAAACAGGCCTATTGTACATGCTAACCATTTTTTCGTGGGGTTCCCATATTACACAAAGACACAATAAATATAGTTCTTTATATGGGGGGAAAGCATCTGTTTTTTAAATTTATGAACAAATGTAATGAGCAGTTGGAAGAACCTTGAGGAACCAGAAGAAGAGCTGGAACCAAAAGAATAGATAAAAGAAACCTGAGTCCAGGCCAGAACTGTAGCCTTAGAAGGCACTACAGACAAGAAACTCCCAAGTTCTCATAAAGAAAAAGAAGGGAGGAAGGGGATGGAAGTGTATTCATACTGGTGAGATTCTGTTACAACAGCTCTATAATAAAAGCTCCCCCCATGACTTTCCTAATCTGGTCTACCCCGAAGGAGTGAGGCTGTGGAAAACTGAGAGGAGGAGACAAGTTACCTGGCCATGTCCCATGCTTGAAGAGGCAGTCAGGGCCTGCTGAAGAGCCTGCTTCTTTGACAGGGAGCTTTGCTGGTGAGGCGAAGTCTGCCAATCTATGCTGAGCATATATTCGAGAATATCAGAGTGACCTCTTAGAGCACTGTGAACCAAAGCACATTGTCCCTTTTTGTCCAAGTGATCGATCTATTTTAAAGGGAAAAGAAAATGATGCATCAAGCAAAATAATAACCAAAATAACAATCTAATAATCCAGTTAAGAATACATCATACCAGGACAAGGACCCCTGAGGCCTTTAGGGCTTTGGTTTCAGCACTCCACATATTACAAAACAAACATGGTCTCTGCTGACACTAAATTTATTGTAAGGTTGTTTTTAAAGAGTTATCAGAAGGCCTGATAATAAATTTCAAACAAAATGATTTTTCCATTTCCCAAATGATTTCAATGTAGGTATTATAAACCACTGTAGTAGTTGCTTTTCAGCCACAAAAGATTGGCCAAGGTACTTGCAAAAGATAAAAATCCTATAGCACGATTTCTTGGCAACCTATCAGTCACCAAGCATTACAGGGTACCAAGAATTATTTACTAGCCAATTTTTCTTTCATAGTATCAACAATGGGAAACTGTGTGATAGATGAAAGTAATAATAATAAAAAATAATTTATCAGACTTGAATACCCTGAGTCTACAAAAAACCCACCCTACTTGGAACAGCTTATATCCTCCGACGCTACCTTAACAGTTCCTAGGTCCTTGGTTAGGACTTGAGCTGTTGAGCTACCAACCAGCCCCAAAGGCTGTGAATCTCAACAACAATAAAGGGGTGATCTAATCTGACAATACACTGATGCTTTAGGAAGCTTAGAGAAAGAAGAAAAAGGCAATAACAGCACATAAAATGTGTTGGAGGGAGAGGCAATCTATTAATTAGTAATTATTTCTCCTGACTCAAAAGAATCTGTAGAAAGGGAGGGATGAGATCAAAGCTACAGCAAGCTCACAAAAATAGCACTGGAGTGTCATGCTATACATTTTAGGGTATGTTTGCAATGTCAAAACCCACAGAAAAAGGATGGGGCATATGTAGTTGTCAGGGTTCCAAGTAATAATCCCATATCAAGCAAAACTTTGAGGCAGATGAAGTCCTCAAGGAATAGCTTTATTGGAAACATCCTACTGGCACTGATCTGGTGAAAACCGACTCTAAAAGTTTCTGCGGTTTCCATCTAATTAAAAGTGAAAGTTTGTCACTTCCCTCAAACCCTCAGTCACATGGTCCAGTCAGCATACAGTCCAGTTGCTAGATGACTTCAGTCTCCTCCTTCTGAACACCTGCGGGACTGTCCTTGGTTCCCATGGGGAAGCATTTTGTTTTGGCTACAGCACCCCAGCTATCTCTATTTCCCCTTGCCTATCCCTTAGCTCCAGTATGTGTCAGCACTGAAGTGGAAAAATAAACATGGCATCAATTCAGCCAACTTACAGTTGACAGTAGTGCTGCTGTTCTTGTAAGCATGACCTTTCTTGCTCTCCATAGAGGCCACTGGATGAGGCTGATTTTGTAGCACACAAAAGTACACATCAATATTCTACCTCTCAAATCTCTGGAAGGGCACAAGCTTCTTCTAATAATCTCTGAACAACACATGTCTCAATTTAAGCTCTTTCCCTTGTTCATTTCTTTTACTTCTTGCAAAGCATCTACTCTTCCTCAAGGATTCTATTAATGCTTCCATTTCATTACTTATATTACCATTCTCAAATAATAAAAATACTTATCCCCAACTCTTTAAGATACACTAAATGTTAGGGAAGTAGGGCCATATGTTGTTGCATCATGTGGCTTTAATTTGAATTTTCTTCAAGCAATTTTGGATAAACTTGAGCAGGACCTCAGCCCCATGGTTACAGTTTTAAACATAATTTTTTACGTTTAACTTACAGAAAGCCTGCTACAACTAAAGTACTGTAGAGAGGAATATAAGTCTAAGTGCCATTGCTATTGCTACAATTCCAAGCGTGCAAAGCCTCTTATGACACTTACCTTTGTTCCTCTTTTGCTAAGAAGTGAAACTATGTGCATATGGCCTGCAGCTGCTGCACAGCAAAGTGAAGTCATCCCATTTTCAGATGCTCCATCAATCAAAGCCCCAAATTCTAGAAGGAGGAGGACCATTTCTTCATGCCCAAGATGGGATTGCACGCACAATATTGGAGCATTGTTGAGGACTTCTGTCCTGTAATTTACATTTGCACCAGCCAGAATCAGCAGACGACTCACCTAGGTTTAAAAAAAATAAATTACCATCTCATTTTGATATTATTTTTGAAATTCATTTGATTCTGAGTGTTAAAGCATGAAATTGATTCACCCGAAGGCCACTCCTTTATTCTATTAATAAAATATGTATATATATTTATCCTTTATTATTTTATAGGTAGTCTTCAAATTATGATCAAAGTTGAGCCCAAAATTTCTGAAGCGAGACAGTTGTTAAGTGAACTTTGCACTTTTCTTGCCACATTGTTAAGTGAATCACTGCAGTTGTTAAATTATTAACATGGTTGTTAAATGAATCTGGCTTCCCCGTTGACTTTGCTTGTCAGAAGGTTATAAAATGTGGTCTCATGTGCCTAGGACACTGCAACAGCCATAAGTGTCTGAATTTTGATCACCTGAGCATGAGCATGCTTCAATAGTCATAAATGTGAAACCCTTAAGGCACTTTTTTCAGGACATTGTAACTTTAATCACTAAATGTTGTAAGCCGAGGACCAGCTATATAATCTAAGACTAAATAAACATTGAAACCAGAACTGGTATTCAGCAGGTTCTGACCACTTCTGGAGAACCAGTCGTAGAAATTTTGAGTCATTCGGAGAACCGGCAAATCCCACCTGACTGGCCCTGCCCCCATCTATTCTCTGCCTCCAAGTCCCAGCTGATCGGTTGGGTCTCCTTTTGTTGCCCTGCAAAGGAGTACGGAGCTGGAAAGCAGCTTAGTTGGGTGGGGGGGAATGGGGATTTTGCAGTAACCTTCTTTCCCCTGGAGTGGGGAGGGAATGGGGATTTTATAGTATGCTTCCCCTGCCATGCCCACCAAGCCACAGAACCAGGAGTAAAAAAATTTGAATCCCACCACTGATTGAAACTTATACAACAATTCAAATGTACACAGAAAAATGACAGCCCAAACCAATCAAAATTGTAAGGAAGGTGCCTATCAATTCCAATAAGTTAAAGCTACAGATTGAAATTTCACTCTGTCCTTTATACTTTATAAAAATCAACAACAGGGAAAGCACGGGTATTCCTTGTTGTGAGCAATAAAATATATAAGTTGCTCCTTCTGGTCTTTTTTTTAAGATGAAGACATTCTGCACAGCCTACATTTTTCATCCTATGCTCTCCCCCCAAAATCTTCTAATTGGGACAAAGAAGAATTATATAAATCCAGGTGGCAGGAGGTTTAAAAGGAATAAGAATGATTATGCAAGCTGTTTATGCACACAATGGCACACAGTCCTCTGTGTTTGCATTATTATAATGGATCATATTTATAGGCTGCCTTAAATTATTCATTTCACAAGTGCAGTATCTATTGTCTAGATGCCACTTTTATAATCTACAGCAACTAACTGATGTTCAGCATAACATTTAACACAATCTATACAGGTAGTCCTTAACCGATGACCACAATTGAGCCCAAAATTTATGTTGCTAAGTAAGATGGTTGTTAAGGTAATTTTGCTCCATTTTACGACCTTTCTTGCAACAGTTGTTAAGTGAATCACTAGAGCTTCCCCATTGACTTTGCTTGTCAGAAGGTTGCAAAAGGTGATCACATCATCCCAGGACACTGCACCCGTCATAAATATGAACCAGTTGTCAAGTATTCAAATTCTGATCACATGACCATGGAAAGCTGCAATGGCTGTAAGTGTGAAAAAATGGTCATAAGTCTCTTTTTTCAGTGGTCTAACTTTGAACGGTCACTAAGTAAATGATGGTAAGTCAAGGACTACCTGTGCATATTAAACAGAGAAGATTTGGTGTAGTGATTAAGGCATCAGGCTAGAAACCAGGAAAATGGGAGTTCTAGTCCTGACTTGGGCACAAAGCCAGCTGAGTGACCTTGGACTAGTGACTTGTCTGAGCCCTAGGCAAACCACTTCTGAAAAACTTGCCAAGAAAACTGCAGAGACCTGCCCATGCAGTCTCCAAGAATCAGACATGATTGAACGGAAGAAAAAGGAGCATATTATAGCATTTTCTGTATAACAGAACCAGAGAGACCAATGGTCTCCCAACATGTTTTAGTAATATCTTAATGTAATATTTATCTGGGACTGCTGCAGTCACAGACTTTAATCTAATTGACTCAGTATGATTTTCCACTTAAATATTGCTCTGGAGTAAGCTAATAAACATTATTATGGCAATTCACTGGCAATTTACTCAGTAAAACTGCTGCCATTATTAACATAAATTTAGAATCCGACAGATTACAGTTCCTTAATACAAATGCAAGCTGAGATGCACTGAATTCTATGGCTCACAATTAAACAATTACAATATTATAATTCTTAAAATTATAAAGACTACACACACACACACACACACACACACACACACACACACACACACACAATCTCTAGTCCTCTAATGGTAGTGTATCAGGCCAAATGACACTAATGAGGACATTTGATTTGATTAATTTGAAGTATGATTACATTCAATGGAATCCCAGTTGGGGCTAACTTCAGCTAGTCCAGTGTGGATGACTTTGATGTAAATGAAGAATCAGTTTATTCAAGTAATGTACATCCATTCATAATATAAAAGGTATAGAGAATTTGGCTATCTTAACTTGTCTAGCCTTAATATTTGTAGAAGCAATGACTTCATCCAGCTTTCTTCCACTGAGGTTTTTCTCCTGATTAATTCTGCAAATGCAGATAGCCAAATATCAGAATCTGGGCATATTTTTGTAATAGCACATGCCTTCTTTCATAAAATTGGTTGCTTTTTCTGGCCTTACTCTCACTGGTTCTGTTTGCCATCTTAACTAGTAATTTTTCAAAAACAATAAAGTTTTGATGGAAAAATAACTTTTCAAAAACAACCTCAATTGAGCTGAGGTTGGATACAATGGCTGACAGTGCATCTTTCAAGTTTATGATTTGAAGACTGATGGAATATTCCAGTATTTCTCTTCATACTGTAACAAATTCTCAACACATTTAAAACCTACTATTATTTCCAAGTTCTATTTTTTTTTAAAGAAAGTTGTTTCTCATTCTGCCATACGAACTACCAATCAGAACACAAATTGGAAACATAACCAATAATTTATTTTCTTACCTTTACATTTGGTGTGTAGAGATTTCTCAAAGATGCAAGTGCTGCGGACAAACTATCAGTGCTGTAGCCAATCCACAGAGCCTGAAGGTGACTGGAAGAAATGCCCATTCTTCTACCGAGCCCCTGGCGAGACACAATGAAAGGTGATGATAACAAAAACTGAAACAACAGAATTGCAGGGAGAGGAAACTACATAACGCCTTGGATGTTCCTTGACATTTAAAAAAAAAAAAAAAGCCCTCATGGACTAAATTCTCACAGTTCAGAGTGGTTATTATAGTAGCTTATCAGGCATAAAAATATATTTTAGGTGTATAATCTTTTAAAGCACATGTAGCCACTCTGAACCCTAAAAACCTTAGGGTCTGTCTCTGCTACCTGATGAGTGTTTTTTGTGCCACTGCATGGATATAGCAACAGGCAGCAGAGCTTTCTCCCTGCCTGAAAGGGGGGGGGGGGAGAGTTTTACCTTCTTTTTTTTCTGACCTATAACATAAAGAAAACTAGAATCTGATGGAGTGCCTGGAAGGGAGACAGACATGTAACTATGCATGTTTGCATAGATATAGATGCAGCTCTTGGAACAAAAAGAATTGCCCATCCAATTTAAAGGTCCCTGAATGGTTTGTCCATTCCTGAGGAAGCTCGCCGTGCATCCAGAGATTTGCTAACGGTTGCCCTAGTACTAATTCCCTTTATAGAACAAGTGGTTGAGAGAGTGCTATAGGTGTAGCTCTAGTCTTTCCCTTAATTATCTCAAGCTTTTTCAATTTCAGTTCTAATCTGGCTTTGGGGGAAAAAATAATCTGTCATTCTAGTTATCTAACTATTCAATTTATTGAATCAATTTATGTAGCAATCTCTCTCATATTTTATGATTCTGGTCAGCTTCCAATTAAAATAATAACAAAAACAAATCTAGAAAATAAAGCAACCATACAAACAATACAAACATTAAAAACAATTAAAACAAAAAAATCCCATACAGTATAACTATGGTCATCCTGTCAGATAATCATACGGGAGACAGAGAAAGTGCAATTTCTGGACATTTTGATGCTACCAATTATGATATCCTCCTTTTTTGCCTTGAGAAATTTACAGCAATAAATTGTATAATTACATGGTGTGGATGAGGGTGTACATGGTGTTTTTGATTCTGGTTTGGAGACACAGATTCAGAAAGTAGTATCTGAGAGCCATGAATAATTTAGTGGCATGATTTTGATCCTACCGGCATTTAGCACCAAGATAAAGCCCTACAGCTGAGTGTCATCAATAGGAGTTAGTAAAGGTTAGCAATGTTACTGGATCTGCAACCAGCATCTGCTGAATGGGGTGGATGAAGGTCAATAAACTGAGGCAAGACGGACACCTTTTGGATGGATAGTTCCTAAGTACTGGAATTGGGATGCTGCCACAACATTCAATGGGTTTAAATACTCTCAGAAAAATAGACATATGATTTGGAAGCATTCCAAGAGCCATCAAGAATATGGGAGGTCTATGAATAACCAGGAGACCCTATTGCTAACTTCAGCGAGTATTCAAATATGCTCTTAAATTAACAATTCTAATAGTCTAACTATTAATATTCAGGCACTGATAAATTCAGATTTATTAGATTATTTTAATGCATGTATTTATAACATTTATTTTGTACTCTTCAAGTTGGTTTCAAAAGGGGAGCTTGGTTAGAATGCAGGTTACTTATGTCAATTTTACACCTCTGTTGAAGAAACTGCCCTAACTGTCAATTAGATCCTGGGGTAGGTCCAAAACTCTAAACAACCTAAGGTCGGGACAGCCAAGGGATCATCTTTGTTGTTAAAAGCTGATCCTGTTTCTAAGATCATTGGGGGAGGACTTAATGCATGAACTCAGAAGAACAAGGAACTGTTCAGTGGCCTTCTGTTGGCAGTCTTCTGTTTGGTGATATTTAAAGGTTTTCTCTCTTTTGTCTCCATTCTGGAATGCTCAAATCACTGAAATTCTCAGAGCACCTATTATTATAATTTAATGTTACACTTGAAAATCCATACTTAAGGCAAGCCTTGTCTATTTGAATGTTGAAGTAATGGCTTTTGTTTCTGTATTTGTTTCCTTTTCTCTGTTGTTTTTAAAAATTGGGTATTTTGTGTTTTATAAATTGTTTTGGCATGCTTTTGTATATGAGGTAACAATAATAAAGAACAACGATATTGCACAACAATATGAGGTCACAGTGGCCAGTTCTTTAATGGTTTTGGCCACCAGTTCTTTCCAAGCACCAAGAATGTTGTAATGTAAGGCAGAAATACCTAACAAAGAATAAGACAAAAGAGCAGATTAAATGGCAGAATAAAATATATCTCTTACCTTAAAAATGTGAGCTTTCAGAATGTGATGCCCGAGTTCCATTGTTTGCTGACGGTTAAGTTTGCCTTCCTGACGTGAAAAGAGGAATGCAAGAAGGGCATGCCCATTCCTAAAGACAACAATAAAAAGAATGGAGTCAAATTTTAAAAGGTTCCTAATAAGTCCTTTCAGAATATCTCAACCGACAGATCTTCATTCTCTCTTTCCTCTGCCTAAAGTTTAAATGTCAAAATATATTAAACTTAGGAAGTAACAAAGCTAGTAGTACAACAGATATTCCTTGACTTATAAACACAATTGAACCTAGAATTTTGGTTATAAGTTGTTGCAATTGTAAAACAAGTTACCACGGGACCAGATTCAATTTCATGATCATTTTATGTAAGGGATTAAGCGAGATCAGTAAGTAAATCACATGGTTATAAGTCCTCATTCAACTTATCCAATGGCCTTTCTTTTTTGCTGGAAAAGTTATTCTCCAAAGCACCTAAAGGCAGAAGAAACAATAGATGGAAACTAATTAAGGAGAGAAGCAACCTAGAACTAAGGATAAATTTCCTGACAGTTAGAACAATTAATCAGTGGAACAACTGGCCTCCAGAAGCTGTGAATGTTTCAACACTGGAAGTTTTTAAGAAGAGATTGGACAACCATTTGTCTGAAGTAGTATGGAGTTTCCTGTCTAGGCAGGGGGTTGGACTAGAAGACCTCCAAGGTCCCTTCCAACTCTGGTACTCTGGTCTGTTATTCTGTTATTTGTACATCATTTTGAAACTAAACTAGTTCTTTTTAGGAAGAAAACATATTGTATTTATAATACCAGTACAAATCAAGTATAAATATGCATGATTACAAAGTTGTGCAAACTCCCTGCACAATATTCAAACAGTAAGCAGATATACAAATATTTTGGTTTTCCCCCAATCATAATAAAACTATGGCAATGTAATAATGCTAATGTAAGTCAACATTAGATCTTCAAAAAGATGACTTCCAATGGATTTCAATGGATTAATATGTTATGCATATTAAGAGATTAAAAGAAACAAAAGGGTAACACTTATTTGAGCTCAGCTTAGTGACCTCATGGATTTATCCATATTATATTCTTCAGATAATATAGAAAGCTTTTTTTGCTAACTTCTCAGTCTAGCCTCAGAATTTCCTTCCAATGAAGGACTAACGATTAGTTTTCAAGATCAATCAAAATATATGCTGCCTACATAAAAACAATAATCAAAAAGAATTATCAAGTAATGCAGTATAATTTAATGTAATTTATTAAATTTATATGCCACCCATCTAGAAGTTCGGGGCAACTACTGAGTAATTATACTCATTACAATGATAAGGGAAGGCAATGCTTTGGTGACAATGGACACTCTTAGCATTTTGTGAGATGGTGAGGGCCACAAAATGGTCAAGGCCACATAATATATACAGGTAGTCCCTGACTTACAACAGTTCATTTATTGACCATTCAGTTACAACAAGTAGTGCAAAAAGTGACTTAGGACCATTTTCACACTTATGACCCCCATGGTCACGTGATAAAATTTCAGATGTTCGGTAACTGGTTCTTATTTATGATGGTTGCAGTGTCCTGAGGTCAAGTGATGATCACCCTTTGTGACCTTCTGACAAGCAAATTCAGTGGGGAAGCCAGGCTCACTTAACAGCCATTTTACTAACTTAACAACTGCAATGATTCACTTAACAACTGTGGCAATAAAGGTCATAAATGGGGGCAAAACTCACTTAACAAACATTTCACTTAGTAACATAAATTTTGGGCCCAATTATGATCATAGGTTGAGGACTACCTGTACAACTGGGGGGAGGAGGGCAGGGGAAGAGATTTTAGAAATCTTCCTGAGTCAATTGTGCCTATCTAGGGCAGTGATGGCTAACCTTTTTGTCATCGCGTGCCTGCACCCATAATGCAATGTACGCACAACCCTCCCACCCCCTGCACATGCAAGCGCAGCCCCCTGCATGCACTGTGTGCCTCTGTGCATGTATGTGTGACCTCCATGTACTCTGTGCATGTGCCTCTCACACATGCCCTGCCCCCCCAAGCATGCACAGCAATACCCGACAATCAGTTGGCTGGCAGTAGGCGCATGCGGATACGCAGTGGACCTGATCTGGGGTGAGGGCTTGCGTGTTAGCAGAGATGGCTCTGCGTGCTACTTTTGGCATGCATGCCATGGGTTCACCATCATGGATCTAGAGACGTTGTGTGTGTGTGTGTGTGTGTGTTCATAAGGTTTTATTAGTATAGTATAGTACAGTACAGTACAGTACAGTACAGTATAGTATAATATAGCATAGCATAGCATAGCATAGTATAGTATAGCATAATATAATAATAAACTAGAAGAACTATAACTATAAATATAATGTACTTTTTTCCTCAAAATAGGAGGAAATTATGTCTTCAGGTTTGGGGAATCCTCAGACAGGCCACAAAAAGTGTTTACTGCAGACTTGGGGCTGCAAGTTAGCCACCCTTGACTAGTATGTCTACCACAAGGTTATTGTGATAAATGCCTCTTTGTTCTGAACTGAAAGACACCTTGGAGAAAATTACTTTAGTGTATTTAATGGTTTTCACACATGTAACTGAGCTTTCATTATTTTTATTTTGAACAATAATCTCCCCCAAAGTCATATCACAGTGTTTTTAAAGCACGCCTGGGTTTCAGTTGTACCTTACTGTAATTTTTGGTAGCATGAAAAACTCATCTGAAGACCCGTTAAGAGCCTCAGTCAGTGTTACATTTGTGTAGCTAAGAAAGCCTCAAAGAATGGACAAGCTGGGCACGAAGTCCCCAATTTTGCATACTGAAATACTCGGATTGCCAGAACTGCAGCAGCAGCGGGACTAGCATGCAAATGATACATCTGCTCAGCAAGAGACCTGATGAAGTGCATTTCTCCAGGAGCCAACGTGCTCTTTCATTCTCCTTCATTAAATTTTGAACTGCTTCTAAATTTAGAGCACCAAGCAGCAGGGGCCCATAAATCTCAGAGAGCTGAACTTTTTTCCCCACCCAAATGAGATGAATGTAGACATCAATAATTCCATTACAGACCGTACCCAAATTTATTTATAGGATTCACAAATGACAACTGGGGCAGAAAAATACTTATCAATGTCCCAAATTTAAAAATTTAATAGAATTCCTCTGATGGGTTCCCTCCTACCATATTATTCTATATGATGGGCAGATATATAAACATTTGGAATAAATAAAGTAAAATAAATATTCCTTCTGTCCGAGTGTCTATAATCTCTGCAAACCTGAAAAAGTCTTGTCTGAAAGTATGTGCAAGAATAATTTGGTGAAGAATTTTCAATGCCGGACAGACTCACTAGCATTATAGCAGTTGAGATAATCCTTACTGTTACTAAATTTAATAATTAATAATTTATTCCTTAACAACTCTACTTTTGGATATACACACATCTTTTTATTTATGTATCTTTCAACCAACCTAAGTGTTACAATATGATGGCTCTTAAAAAGTTTTTCTCTTTAGTATCTCTATATTTTACCTTGGCTCACACAAGAAGTCAGTGCTTTCCCCATCTGCCCTCCAAACAAGCCACTCCCTGAAGGAGGGATGGCAGAACATGCGTGTTTTGTCACGTCTTTTTATCAGAAAGCCTGAAAGGGCCTCCATCCTCTGTGAGAACTCTTCCCACTCCTGTTCACCATGTATCTGGCCAGCATTAATTGCTTGGAAGATCTGGTCATCTGTCATTGGGTGAAGAGATGCTAGAGCCACATTCAGCACCGGGAGGGCTCTTTCAAAGGCTGAATTTGTCATGAATTTCATGTTGCACTGAAGCAAATAAAGCTCAGAAAGGGATACTGGAACTACTTTGTAACTTGCACTTTTAATCACCAGGTGACCCTTCTGGAAGAGATCTAGCGTCAATTTCAAATAGAGATAAGATCCCATGCTCCTCAAGATCAAGTGGTTGCTCACTTTCCCAATAGTCATGGCATCAACTTTTCCATTGAGGGAAATATTGTTCATTATATCCTGGCTGGCATTGATCCTGTACTGAATATATGCATTTAAATCAGATTGTATTTCTTTGTTGTCCGAAAAATCATCCAGGGAGATTGTGAAGAAAGGATGTGAGCTGGTTATTTCCTGCATTAGAGAAAGGAGAAAGAAATAAGTACTTTATAGCAATTTGTCAAACTTCATTATTATATCTACTGATTTTAAAACCATGCTAAATTAAAGCTGGTGAAAGCTTTTTGAGTGAGTCAGAAAGACACATTAGCCCTAGTGTGTATTTATTGAATGAACAGGGAACACTTTGGTCTATCAATACCTTTATTCATTTCCTATATTCATACAGACAATTAAATCTTCAAACACTTATTATTAGGGTCAAAAAAACAACAATCAGATTCCTTATGTATGCAAAACAAACCAATGCATTTATTCTAGTCTGCCTGAATGGTTTATATAAAAAGCATTCAAAATATTTTATTTGCACTCTAAAATGGTAATCTTTGATACAGGTCAAGTTTAATAACTTGACAGTGGTAGACTCTGACCCTGTTCTTGTGACCAAACAAGAGTTATTTAAAAGCTAAAGGCCCAATTTACAGTAAACAAGGGGATATGGAAAACAATGAGACATCTTATACTCATGAAAAACCTTCCCCCATATGCTTTAATAGGGGACAATCATATGACTTTCTGACATATTGTTCTGATAGTCTTCGTGGTTAGGCCATGGTCAAGATTGGGAAGTGAATCCTGCTCGATACTGATCCCTATCATTCTTCAATTCAGAGATTTATAGTCTACAATATATCTTGAAATCAGATTGTATTGGACAAAAGGAATTTAAAAACAAAACTTTGAAACCACAGATGTTTCATAACAAAAGAGAAAATGGGAAGAATAGAAATTCTAGCAAAAGGACCTGTGTGGTACATAATCATAATCAGGTCACTGCAGCTGCTTCAGAATGCTACATTGCTCTCAACTCCTACGTTTTAGATTTTAGTAAGCATCAGTGTGAGTCAAACTGACCTCACAGTGGCATTGGTGTGGAGCAACATTCTTACTACACAATGAAAACACTTGAATACAAATATTGCAGACCCAAAACAAATACATTATGACCTTTTGTACAAGCCTCCACTGCGTATAAACTATGATGACAGCCATTGCTAGGTATGTATAGTTAGTAAGAGCAGAAACTGCTGAAGTGTTCAAATTAGTCCTTCCAAGTAAAATTTAAAACAGTTTTTTCTGTTCTGAGAGTGCAATGTTATTCACAGAGAAAAAATTATATCACCATCTGCTTAAATATTACCTGAAAGTTTGTTCTTACGGTCATGATCAGTTTTAGCCATGGTGGAAATTTAGAAATAATATTTGTGATAAATGAAGAAACTGTATCCCCATAATCAGGTTTATGAAATTCAGCTTCATTTAATCCATCTATCAAAATGATGCATTCTTCTTCTGAAATTTTCTGTTCTGAAAGACACGATTGTGAAAAAGCATAGGAGGTAAGAACATTTATTAATAAATTGCAGCAATGAGATTTCTGATTAGAAAAGCAAATATTAATGCCCCTTAATTTTTAAATATGGAACACAGGATGAAGCAAATAATAAAAGACTATTTCCTCTTGACACACATTGGCCAACTTATTTAAATATAAAAAATGGCCTATTTTCAAAGAAACCTATAGTGAAGATTCCTTTACAATTTCCCAAAAACATGTCATACTTTTAAATAGTAAAAATATTTTAAAAAAGAAATGATCCTTTGCATGTTAATAGAAATGCTAAAATATATTAAAGATAAAAGAAAAAAGAAGATACGGAATATTTTCAAACATGGGATTTGTTTTACCAATAGTTGGACAATAGAGGTAGAAATTAGGAACTAGAAAAATATTATTATGTAAGCAAATGATCCAGAAAATACGCTCTTCACAAAGCACTTATGTATGATAAAAGAAAATGAATAAATAAACTGTTAAAAAAAAGAAATACTAAAATAGTTCACTCAAGCAAAATGTTATTTTTGGCAATAGTACTAATTTAAATTGACAATAGGTCCAAGATATTTATTGATAAGAAGTCAACATGCTTTAATGTGCTTTCATTCCCTGGAAAAACAGCTCCTACATGCCCAAATATTCATTTTTATGCTATTTTTATGCAGCAATATATTCTATCAACTTACCATTTGGTATCAAATTACCAAAATTCTCAAGATGTGATTTCTTTGTTATTGTTCTATTTGAAAACATTATCAAGTACATATTTTAAACATACACTATCTAATTATAACCTACAGCACTTCTTTGTAAAGAAAGATTTAACTAAAAATGGTACAAGTATTAATATAAAACAATGCAGACACATATTCTGCAATTCATTACAGAGGTCAATGAGAATAAAAACAACAACACAGCACTGAGTAGCTTCACGCCTTCTTGAAGGAACCCAAACATCCCATTTTAAATTTACACAATGAATTATAGACCAAAAAGATAAAACAAATACTGTATTATGTTGTCATTTTAGAATCTTAGGAACAACAGAGAAAATGATCAAGCATGACTAACAACCAAAAAAAAAAAGTGGTACATGTTTTATCCACTTAGTTATTTCATCAAAAGGTAGCCATCCAGGCTGGTATTTCTTTCAATTTCTATCTAACAAATATACTTAAATGAACAGATAGCAATTGCATTTCATTTTATCTGGAGAGTGGCAACATTGCTAAAAGTGGAATGATTACAAAGCATTTCTAGATTGTGGAATAAACATATGCACACACCCACTGCTGAGGTTCCATTTTGCAAATGGATGCACAGAGCCTCTCATGAATAATTTGTGTTTCCCATTATTGTATAGATCAAACAGTTTGGAAGTATATCAATAAATATACAAAATTATAATCTAGAAAACTTTTGATGCTAATGTTCATTATTAATTTAAGACTAATATATCAACTCTCTTTCTTTCCCTCTCTCCTATCTAATAAATATATACATAATCTGGAGAGCTCCATTCATTCATAGTTCCTGCTAGAATAGAAGGTGTCATCTGTGGCAAGAGAGCTTTTGCACAATACCATCTGGCAACATAACTTCAGATAGTCATTCATGCTCTAGTCACTTTAGTTACCAAGCACCTTGCCATTGTACACCCATGTAATACCTCTGCTTCATGAACTGCATTGATTACCAATTTGTTTCCGGGTACAAGCCAAAGTGCTGATTTTTACTTATAAAGCCCTATGATATATACATGATAATACCATCTCTAGAACCCTGGATGTATGTCTTCTCCCTAGAAGCACTTGCTTTCTATAATGGGGTTCATCCTAAGATCCAGACTGCTCCCCCCCCCACTGTTTACAAGAGCTGTGAAGCCCTGGGTAGGGAAGGAATGAGCATGGAGAGTGAAATCCCTCACTTCATCACACTTTACTGTCTTTTAACAATGTATCATTCACTGGAATTTATTTGGTTGTTGTGAGCTGCCCCAGAGTCCAACAGCATACAAGTTTAATTAATAATAACACCATTAAAAGGTGCTGAGCTTGTCAATTGGAAAGCTGACACCCCAGGTTTGAGACCTAGGCACCACGCAATGGAGTGAGCTCCAGTTCCTGCCCACCTAGCACGTTGAAAGCATGCAAACGCGAGTAGATAAATAGGTACCACTTTGGCGGGAAAATTGTGTGTGCCTTTGGCACATAGCCATGCTGGTCCCATGAGCACATGGCCAGGTAACAGATGACCATTGCACTCTAGAGTCAGACACGACTGAACAGGAAACCTTTACCTTCTTTACATCACCCCCATCCCATTTCATTCTGTATGGTATTTGTTCTCTTCTTTCAAAGAAAAGAAACCACTCCATTGTTCTCCAGACTGCTGCTATGAAATACTCTACACTTTTCCATATTGGCCATGTGTATGTTTTCCTGCTTACCTCTCCTAAGATTCACCAGTGGTTCCAACACGCCTCGTTTGAACGCTGCCACAGGATCTTGAACACAAGACCTAAGGCTAAGCATACTTTGTAGGTGTGGTTCCTTTATCAAAAGTTCTCTGTATGCTGTTAACTGAGGTGATCGGCAAAGTAGAGCTGCGATACTATGCACAAATTCTGGGACAAGGCATGTGTAAGTGTTGTCAGCTTGGCAGTAATGATAGGCAACAACCTTTAAAAAAAAACACTGTTTAGAATTTCTGGCTGATAACCACACAAAATAATGAAAAAGGAGTATCCCAGGGTGAAATGCACTCTTAATTATTCCTTAATTAACCATTTGAGACACAAAACTCAGAAGAATATGCAAAGTGTTATGTGCAGATCTCACTGCTCTATTTTAATACGCAATAATTAAAATTAGCAAACCTTTTTCTTCAATGTGCATGCATATATTTTACATCCATTAGCTAAATATATTTGTCTCCCAGCATTGTACATTTAATATAATTCTCTATGCAACAGTTGAGTAATTTGTTTTTATTTTTTGCAACAGCAGAATCACAATATGGCATTTTTTCTTAACTGTATAATTTCATTTACAAATATGTCTATAAAACATTTTTCTTTTCTAAAAAAATCTTCTGCGTTACATAATATAATACATAATATGTAAGAGATTTAAGAATATTCAAGAAACATTTAGGATAGAGTTCTTAATTTATACTTGGTATTTATGCTAGTCTTAAAAGGCTCTTGAAAGTCATCAGATATAATTCATCTGATGGCCAGTATGTGAGTTTTCAAGAGAAACTCATTATCAGTTCCATCCATTCTGCAGAACATTGTCTTATTCAAGAATACATACACATTTTGTCCCCATTACATCATCTAAATCATCTAAGGACTGGGAATGGGGAGATGTAGCTAATTTATCATACTTTCACTTCATTTAAGGAAGCAAAAGAACTTTTTTGGCAATGCCAATTGCAAACAAAAGCACCCCCCACCACACCCCGGGGCCAATTAGGATCAATTCTTCAGCAGGAGAAAATGTTTAAAAGCTGCTACTTTCCATCTTATAATCTTGGTCAGCATCAGAGATCCTGTGTTGCACATTGAAAGAATTTATTCTGTACCCAACGCCAGAATAAACAGTTAAAGCAACAGGAAATAAACATGGCACCTCATTAACCCCATGGGGAAGTTCCTGCCAATACGTAAATAAAACCAGAAAGTTTTAGTCCACATATTCAATAGAGAGGCAATCCAATACAGTGTGTACAGCCTGTCATTTTGTTCATTTGTTTGCTTTTAAGCAGAATGCTATTTGGTTGCTGACAATCAACTCTATCTTTCTTTGGAAGTGTGGTTTCAAAGAATTAAATAATTGTCATGAATTGCCTTTTGGAGTCTCCACAGCTTAGGTACATTCAATTAGTGCACTCACAGGAGGGACATTCAATTTAATTTCAGCAATTGTACTCCATTATTCAGAAATACAGCTGAATTCCAGAGTGCAAACTCAAGCAAGGGTGCAAAAACTATAGCTTTAATTAAATTACATTACATTAATGTGTGTGCTTTCTAAACATAGCATGGTACTGAGGATGACAGCATTCGGATAATAGTTACATAATACTGCTTTAAATAAATACTTCAACACCAAAGCAAATCCTCTTTTATTTCCAATCCTTTGCAAAGCTTTCCTATTTTCACAATCCTTCCTCCAAAGTAAAGGCATTAGAATTATCCCTGGTGCAATCTGCTAATTCCAGTTTACATAACTGTTAGATACATCAGTGACGAACACACTGTAAGCTGCTAAATCCAGTGTTTTATTTCTCCCCCCTCCCTCTTCAGACCCATCATATGAAGATGAGGAAGGAAGTTATATTGAATAAATTACTAGGAGGAAGGGTTGTTCTTTTTGGAATTACAGATTAACTCTGCCAAAGTCAGATAGAAGCAGCAAAATTAGGAAGGGGAAAATAGTCTCTTCTCTGCTTCATGCAGCAAAGTGAGCACGTTTTATTAAACTAAAAACAATAAAATAAAATGGTGAGACACAGCCTTGTGTAGCTATACAGCATCCTGAATTGTTTGTTTATATACATATACCGTACGTGTGTGTACAGTACAGTATAAATGTCACAGGGAGAATGTTCACAAACCATGGCTTTTGTATTTTCATAAGACTGGGGGGGGGGGAATATCATTCAATGTACTACCTTGGATGCAAGGCATCTAACTGATTCATCCATTTGGTTCTGATGTTCCTGAACAGGAGGACCAGCTGAAGTTTTGGCTGGACTGGTACCAGCTGAAGGAACTAGAGATGGGGGAAGCTGGCTGAGAGGAATCTCCTGACAAGGATCACTGGCTGCAGGGGAAGAAGCAGAGATCAGAATTATAACCAACGGCATCCATTTGTGTTATAAATTATGTATCTGTAATGCTGGAGATGTTTAGTCTTCAAGAGAAACCTAAACATTGTTTGAATTTTGTCTTCTTTTCTCAGGTGTTACCAGTTATGACTCCAGAGTATAGCTTCTGGCTAGGCTTCCCTTTGGAGTCTTCTGGTAACAAAATCTTGGCATGAGAAGTTAACTGAAACTAGCCAGCATCTCCAAAGAAGTGGATTACAGAAAGGGCATTGTACGTGCATGCATGCAAACACACATATTTTTTTTCTCCTGCTACCACAAAACTGTGTCATGCTACACTGATTTCTGTTTGTATCTTCATGTCAGGAATTTGAAAAACAATCACATTTTGTCATACAGTCTTACACCAAAAAGGCTACAAATCAGCAAGCAGTATATATAGGTGTGTATGTATGTGGGTGGGAGGAGGGGGGGAAATAGACAGACAGGCATTAATTATGAGATACAATGGACCTCAACAGTATTTAGAAACCAGCCAAGAACTCAAGGCCAAAAGCACTCATGCTACTGTAGAGTATACAAATATTGTGTGGAGAAGGCATCTAATGAATACATGATGAAAAAAGACCTTTCCTTCCATTCTACACCCCCCCCCCTTCAAGTTCATCCCAATTTCAGGGGCCCTGTTAAATGTGGTGATTCACAGCTATGCTGTGATCAGGAAGGGTAGGGAAAAGAATGGTAAGTGAGAAGTAGAATTTGTGTCCAGCTCTGAACATGAACATCAACTGAATCAATTCAAATTTGGTACAAAGTCATCTTGTGAAACAAAACAAACAAGTAGTGAATCTGTAGATTTGCCAGGAATATACGATTATTTCTTCTCTTCAATATATGATTCAGTACATGACTTTCCGTTTTCCCCCCTTTAAATTAGAGTTTATTTTCTTCTTTAGAACTCCCTAGACATCTTTTTAAAGCGGTTGATCTTCTGGCCTTCCACAATTTTATCTATAGCTAGCAGCCTCTGGCTGAAGCTCTGTGTCCTCTCTTCACACACTAAGTTTTTGCATCATTTCTGGAAACAGGATAAATAGCTCCCTGTCACCAGCTGTCAAATCCATCCGGCACATATAAGATGGCACCTAGAATCCTGCCCATGTGGATAAAGAAGGCTGACATAGACTGACTAGAATCTGGACGTGATCCACACACTTTTCACTGAAGCCTGCAGGAGAAATTGCTCTTCAGTTTCCCTGCCAAAACATGATCCAAGAAAATGGCAGGCGGCATCATCAACACAATGGGCCTTTCACTTGCTCTTCCCCCCCGCCCCCACCTTCCTCTTAATTTTCTTCAGAGTTTACTTTTCCAAGCCGCTTTTGCTTCTTGGCCCACATCTTTCAGAACCTTTTCCAGGATCTTTACGAGAAAAAGCACACTACCCCAGTGAATGGAGAAGAAAGGAATCACATCTTCATATCTCCGCTCCAGGCGAATAAGAGTAATCTCCCAACAGACAAGTGATCCTAGGGTTGGATTAAGGAATGCAAAGCACATAGGTCTCTAAAAAAAGCACATGGCTCTCTAAAAGGATGCAAATGACCAGCTATCTGCAAGAAATATAAATCCTTCCATTCCCCACCATCCAGTCAGAGCTGAAGAAGCTTCTTGGATGAGAAGTGAAACATCTTTGAAATAAAAAGTCCAGTTGCCTCCAGAATAAGCACCTTTGGGACAATGATGGCCTGGATGACTGAGAATATCAGTAGTAAAACACTTTTTTCAACAGTGACTAAACAAATGGTTGTAAATCAAGACTATCTTGTCTTTCCATGTTAATGGGGGGTGGGGTAATAACAGTTTTATGATCGGTTAATGGAAAGTTTACTACCCTTTAGGAATGGCAATCCATATAAGACACATTTACACAAAAACATATATAAGCTCCCCTTTATGAATTGAATATTTTTTTCCTTAAATAGGAAAAAAAAAGTTTCAAACCTACTTTTGGGAGAAGCAGAGCTGGTGGAAGCAATTTGCCTCATGCGACTTCCATGGCAGCTCAGTGCCACAAGCTTGGAAATAATGGCCGTCTTCCCAAATCCCACATTTCCAATGACAACAGCTCCCCTCGTCTCTGTCTGCTTGGGATTCTTCAACTTTTCTTCTATTGTTTGAAACAGCCAGTCTCTTCCGACAAACACAGAGTCTGTTGTTATGCTTGGCACTTCAAACAATAATGGCTTTAGCAAAATATCTTGAGGCTTATATGGGACAAAACGTGCTAAAAGAAGGAAAGACTTTATTAGAAGACAAAGCAATGAAAAAACTGGGGTTGTTGTTTTTCTTAAAAAAAGAACTTAAATCCTACATAAACATCTAATCTGCTTTGAAATTCAATAATCTAGTCCAGATAAAATGAGTTGATTTTAAAGGGGAAAAAAACACACATATTTGTCCAGGCTGTTCCATTACTCTCACAGAAGGAGTGCTAAACAAATTGGGAAGTTAGGCTCTCTAATGAGCATGCTAGATTTTTCACCCAAAATGCTCTTAGTTTCAACAATCATGTTCAGTAAGCCTTATCCCTAATTCTCCTAAATAAATGTGTGATTTAAGACTTAACAGATATGAAGGAGGATTAAGGAAAGGATGGAGATCCAGCATTTATCATATAAATTAGAAAGAGAAAAGGCAGCAGAACAAGTCACAAATTCTGAGAATACCCAATATGAAGATAGACAGCCCAAAGAGGGGAAAACATGGCAGCAAATTATAAAACCAGGTATCAAGCAATGGAAAATGAGTTCTAACGAATGTTGACTTTAAATACTCAGGGATAATGTTCTGGGCCCAGAACTTATTACTTTGAAAAAATACAATATTTAAAAATAAATCTCCTTTGTCTTTCATAACTATAGATATAGTGTGGAGTTCTTGGTGCTCTTTGAGCTTGATTGTTTTCTTGCAGACATTTCATTACAAAACTAAGTAACATCATCAGTGCTAGATGTCAGCACTGATTATGTTACCTAACACTGGTGATTTCCCTAGTTTGGTAATGAAGCATCTGCAAGCAAACAACCAAGCTCCAAGAGCACCTAAGACCCCACAGTTCAACCCTGACCCACAAATATTCTCTTCTCTTTTCATAGTCATAGTCCTCACGTTTTAACAGAAGTTCAAATTGAGGCGGGATAAATCAGTTCTAAGAATTGTCATAAAGAAGGAAACAGACTTTAGCAGTTTTCCACAAATACATCATCTGCAGCTTCTACAAGTAGCATGGCCTTCTAAAAAAGGGACAGTGGTCTTTTATATCATGACTTTGTCATAAATCTTACCTTTTATTTCTTGCTGAACTCTCCCTCCAGCAGTGCTGTGCCAAGGTAGGCGAATGGAGGTCCGCAAAGGAGTATTCCTCTGTCCATCCAAATAGCTCAGATCTTCAAGCTTTGTGGAACTTGTTGCTGTAATGAGAATAACTTGGTAATCAGGAAGGTAAGAAGAACTGAACAAGGCTGAATGCAAGGATCAAAATTGAAGTGTGTAGCTCCAAAAGAAGGAAACCACACAGGAGTATATTGGTTTTTCATCTTCATGCATGGATTATAAAACTATCCTCAGATAAGACATGTAAGGACCTTGCATGCTACCACAAAGTTTCATAGTGTTGCCATACTGGGTCTGGAAAAAAAGATGATTTGATGTTGTTAAGTATCGTTAAGTATCACTCTGTATTTGGATACTTTTAAGTAGGAAAAGTACAAGGGTTAAAAAAAAAATGCTACCTGACCCTATCAGTTCAGACAAAGAACATTTCTTTCTTTGAGAAAGAGAAAATGTGTTGTTGAGAATTCTTTGGAAAAACTAATATGAACAAGAAACAACAACAACAGCAGCAGCAGCAATCATCTTTGAAATGTTTCCTTGTCAGAACCATATCACTACTTTGGCAGTTCTGTCACTCTGAAAATAAAGCCTTGAACTTTCATGGATATTAAGTTAATTCAGAGTTAAATTACTATTCTCTATTAATATGTCAATCGCAATATCCCATAGCCATAAATTTTAAGAATTTATTATGCTTCAAGTGATTGTTGTATTATGAAATATCAGATACTCAAGAAATTTCCATATTCTTCTTTTGAAGACATAATGTAACCTGAAATATTTTATAGTAGGAAATAAATCTGTGCATGAAAGCCACTTTTACTATGTATAGTTTCCTGTTTGTAAATAAAACATTTTTTAAACATCCTACTTCTGCCCAAATTGCCTGGGTCAAAGCTCCTTTTTTTCAATGAAATATATGATTTGTGATGTGCATTTTTAATATAAAGTAACATTGGAAAGGGTTTAAATCTGATTTACGGTTAGGCAGTATCTGACTCAATTTTAATAGGATGTTTGACATTCAAATTATGTATTAAACTTTCTGCTTTTCTATATGACAAGATAGCTGAGATGACTTTTGAGTCAATGGATATCCAAAGGAGCAAGAAAGACTTTGTGCAACATTTAACAATAAACTGTTATTGATTGGATTCCCAGCTTCTCTTTTCCCAAGATTACTAATCATAAATTTTTTTCAAGAGATTGGGAAACAAACTAATAAGACTAACAGATTAATAAGAGGAGGTATATCAAAATAGAGAGTTCTGGTCCATACCACAGTCCAAGTTTTTGCTTTTTTGGGAAGGTAGGGAGGCAGGGGGAGAAAGATTGTTATACAATAGCACAACCTACAAAGGTATAACCTTCAAGAATCTTGCCTTTTTAGAACTCTGTTATGCAGCAGAAATTTTTAAAAAAATCTTGTGGTTAACATTTATATATAAATTAAAAGGGAAACCCCAAACATATCCAACTGTAATAAATAGTAGTTGTTGAAACATTTCTCATTTACTGAGCAACCTTTGGGTCAAACAAGACAAAAGCAGAGACCAGCTAGTAACAATTAGCATCCTGATATTTGTGTGATGTTTTCCAAAAGAACTAAACTCACTTTAGACATAATTTAGTTTAAAGATTTGGATAATTTCCAATATCTTGGAGTAAGGGACTGTCCCCATTTAGCTCTTTTCCATTTAAGCAACATCTATCTTCCTCATTTCTCAAGTATTTCTAACTGAAGTGATAACAATTTATATCCTGGCATAGCTCCAGTTCTCAAATAAACTGAATAACATAATTAATTTTTGAAGAGTTCTGATGTATATATTGCAGTAGAGACAAAAGTTCATTCATGAGTTTGTTTGCATGTAGAGAGTGAAATCCTTCAACTCTTACAATACATCCACATACAAGTTTGGAAATTAAGATTTATATACAAACCAAAAGCTGTCTGTAATCCGGAAGAATTTTTAAATTATTATTTTTATTATTAAAAAAAGGCAAACTAGAAATTCTGGAAGTATTCCAAGGATTTAAGCATCTCTTAGATTTACTATAGAAGAAATAACAAAAACTTTTTAAAAATTCAAAACCAAAAATAAGAAAGTTGACAAACAGATCAGAAAAGCAAAGGAAGTAAAGTTAACTGTAATAAATAAAATGACAATAATTAGTTGGGGTTTTTTTGATGCATAGCAGAAAAGAGGGGCTTGGAAATAGAAACAGATTAAAAGGAGAGCTATTGTCCTATTACTTCTAATTGTAGATCAAGAAACCAGGTTTAACATTAGCTATATATATAGCTGTCTGCTAAATGCTGTTTAAGGAAAGGGATCCATGCTGAGACAGATATCCAGATGAATTATGAGCTTTGTAATTCCCACAAAGAACACAAGCGGTTCATCTCAAAGAAGCAACACTACAACATGCAAGAGGGAGTCCTTGAACTCAGATACAGCTTCTTTCTTCCCTTCTTTAGAATTGCCATTCAAGGGCAGGCGAAGATCCAGCAGCTCTTATCCATGCCTGGATTGCTCAAGCAGTGACATTTACAATGGAAAAGGCACCTCCTTGTCTAAGTGGGCCAACTGCATTAACAGGGAAAAGAACTCCAGGGCACTTGTCTGCACTTGCGGAGCCACTTCAAGCTGGAAAGAAAATTGGAAAGCAGAGATCCATGGAAATGGGCTTCTGCAGTAAACTGGGGGGAGAGGAAGGAGGTCCATTGGGGATCCAAATATCTCTATGGAATTACAGAGGATGCAAGGCCACATCTGATTGATTCATTTGGCTAATAAAAGAAAGCATAAAAACAACCCCAAATACGAAAGCACTGGTTAACTTTACAGAATGCAGTGAAGCAAGAGTTCTTAAACTTTGCAATATAGGTAGGGCTAGTCTCTAAAATGGTAAATGAATGTGTGCGATCTCCCATTGAAAAACACTATAAACTTTAACTAAATAAATAAAATTTCTGTGATTGGCACCAGGTTTTGACCTCCACCTCCAGTTTGCCTAGATAAGCCCACTGCAGGTTTGCCCAAAGAAAACAGAAATAAGCTTTGACAGTTTTGCCTACACAGCCTGATCTGCTTTAAAAAGATCAGTCTTCAAAGATTCAACTTGAAAGTGACGACTTCCTTTTTCTTTTTATGTTTAAAAAGGGTGTTGGTACTTACCTGACATGCCCGTTCTCTTTGAGCTGTGAAGAGCATCCAGTAGTGGGACAGTCTCTGCATGTATAGGCTGGGCTTAATTTGTGGAACACTCCTCCTCCTCCACGTGACTCCTCCTCAGCGTTCCCCAGTTTTGGTGAAGACGAGAGAAATAAATGCCCTTGTCCTCAATGCCCTAAAAACTTGTTGGCCGAAACAGCACCCCACCAGACGGAAAAGGGATGGGGCTGGATGCTCTTCACAGCTCAAAGAGAACAGGCGTGTCAGGTAAGTACCAATGCCCTTTCTCCCATAAGCTGTTCAGAGCATCCAGTAGTGGGACATACCAAAGCTTGGCCTGTCCTATGGGAGGGACTCCATCTGGCCTGGAATCTCCTCCTGGTCCCTGTGGACCCGTTGCAGAACTCTTCTGCCAAAGGAAGCCTCAGCAGATGCAAACACATCAATTTTATAATGTCTAATGAATGGCGATGGGGAAGCCCAAGTTGCGGCTCGACAAATTTCAGTTATTGGTGCCTGTGTGGCCCATGCTGCTGATGTTGTGGCGCTCCTTGTTGAATGAGTTGTCCTGCCCCTGGGCACCTGCAGGGATTGAGTCTGATACATTTTCGCTATTGCAGCCCATAGCCAACGGCCTATCGTAGAAGGTGAGACCTTGCATCCCTGAGTGTTGGGCTGAAAAGACACGAATAAGGCCTCCGTTTTTCTGAAAGCCGCTGTACAATTGATATATATTTGCAATGCTCAAATATATATTAGGCTCCATATATAACCTATATATATAGGCTATCACATCAAGCCTATGCCATTGCAGTTCCATCCCTTGAGATGGTCTGGGACAAAAATTAGGAAGTATCAGCTCTTGTGCCCTATGAAAGGCCATTAATTTTGGCTATAAATGTAGGATCAGGGAGAAGGACCACCCGGTCAGCATGGAAAACACAAAGATCTTGTCTGATAGACAAGGCTGCAATCTCCGAAATACGATGAGCAGAAGTGATCGCTACAAGGAAAACTACTTTATACGTCAGAAATTGTAGACTTGACGATTTCAAGGGTTCGAAAGGGCCCTTAGTGACAAGGACCTTGTTAAGGTCCCAGGTGGGATAATGGTGCACTGCTGCAGGGCGTAAATTAGTGGCTCCTCGAAGGAAAGACCGTATACATGGATGATGAGAAAGAGAAATTATACTTGCACAAGTAAGAACTGACACCAAGGCCGTCACCTGTCTTTTCAACGTATTGGGTGATAACCCCTTGTCAAGCCCCTCTTGCAAAAACTCCAGAATTTGAGCCATGGAAGGAGATGTAGGGTCAATTCGAGACTTGTACACCATTTGCAGAAACTGGACCATGTGGCATTGTAAATGCGAGCTGTTGAGGGGCGTCTAGCAGCTAGAATAGTGGCGATAATTCTGTTGGAAACCTTTTCTCTCTTCAGACCACTCCACTCAACCTCCAGACAGTCAGGTGCAACCATTGAGGGTCCGGATGTTGAAGGGGCCCCTGAGTTAACGAAACTCTGTCTGGTGGAATTCTCCAAGGAGCTGATACGGAAAGACTGCAGAGGTCTGCAAACCATGGCTGTCTGGGCCAGTAAGGAGCAACTAGAAGTAGTTCCGCCCTCTCATCTAGCAATTGCTAGATGACCTTGGGAATCAGTGGAAGTGGCGAGAATGCATACAGGAACCCCGGGGTCCAATGACATTGGAACAAGTTGAAATTCTCCGTTCCTTGCGAGGGGTACCTGGAAAAAAATCTCAGAAGCTGAGTGTTGAGTGGGGAAGCGAACAGATCCACCACTGGCTGTCCAAACGTCCGGACCACTTCTTGAAAAAGGGAGGGATGGAGGCGCCACTCCGATTGATTGATGGTGGCCCTGCTCAGCCAGTCTGCCTGTATTTGACAGGTCTGAAATGTGCTCTGCTTTGATGGAAAGAAGGTTGGTCTCCACCCAACGACACAAGCGCTCTGCTTCCCGCATGAGATGTTTCGACTGTGTACCCCCGTTTGAATATGTGAGCTTTGGCTGTTACGTTGTCGGTCAGTATTAGTATGTACTGATCACGTACCTGGGGAAGGAAGCTGCGGAGAGCCAGGTGTACTGCTCGAAGCTCCAGCCAGTTGATGCTGCATAACTGTTCTATGGTGGACCAACGGCCTTGGGCGTGAGCTGCCCATCCAATGATTGGACGTGAGCTGCCCATCCAAACAAACTGGCGTCAGTGGTGATGGGAAGTCTTTGTGGCTCCTTAAAGAGGCAGCCACTGTTGATGACTGGTCTCATCCACCAGAGTAGGGATATGAGAACCCTTGGTGGTACCTTGACCTTATGTTGGGAGTTGCTTCGGCTGAAGCGCTGGTACGAGAGCAGGAACCACTGGAGGGATCTAGTGTGAAGGCGGGCCCAAGGGATGATAGAAATACATGAGATCATCTTGCCTAACAATTTTGATAGATCAGCTAAGGACACCCTCTTACAACCCCTGATCTCCTTAATTAATTGCTTAATGCTATTTAGTCTATCCGGTGACAGGTAAACCTCACCTTCCACAGTATCTATGACAGCCCCCAGATGGGTTATCAAGTCGATGGTGTTAATTGACTCTTTTTACAATTTATTAAGAAGCCATGCTTTCGTAGTGATTGTAATGTGTTGACTGCTTGATGGGCGGAAGATGACAAAATCAAGATGTCATCAAGATAACACTGTAGTTGTATGGGGATGTCCCTGAGATGAGCCATTAGCACTGCGAGAACCTTCGTGAAAGTCCTAGATGCAGAAGCTAATCCAAAAGAAAGGGTCACATATTCAAAATGATGGTTATTATAACAGAATCTCAGAAATTTATCGTGGGAAGGCCGAATAGCAACATGCAGATACACCTCCATCAAGTCTATGGACGTGAGGACGTCGCCCTTTCTGATGCCAAGTGATATAGATTGCAGGGTATGCATTTTAAACTTGCGATATACTAAGAAACGGTTTAGATGTTTCAGGTCTAATATCGCTCTCCACTCCACCCCACCCCGAACTTTTGGGCACAACAAAAAGATGTGAATAGAAACCTTGCCCACGTTGAGTGGTAGCTACTAGTTGGATGGCTCGTATATCCAACAGATGTTGGATAGCTGATTCAATGAGATTACGTTTAATCTCATTTTTCCAGAGATTACGGGTCTCTGGAAAGATGGCATGACATGAAAAAATCTGGGGGAGTGGATTGAAACTCCAGCGCAAGGCCAAATCTGATCGTATCTCTGACCCAGGAATCAGAGGTTGAGCAGTCCTATTGGTCGACAAATAATTTAAGATGTCCGCCAATGGGGGTTGGGTCCCAGGGGTTATCTTGGATGCCGAAAAGGGCATTGGTACTTACCTGATACGCCCATTCTCTGTGAGCTGTGAAGAGCTTCCAGAGATGGGAGGTGCTTCAGTCTCTTCTGGGAAGGCTGAACTTAAAAACTCCGGGACGCTCCTCCTCCTCCACGGGACTCCTCCTCAGTGTTCCCCAGTTTTGCGAAGATTGAGTGCCAAAGTCCAGAACTCATCACCTAATCTAGATCCCTGACTGGAACGGGACTCCATCAGATGGAAAGAAATGGGTGGGGCTGGATGCTCTTCACAGCTCACAGAGAACGGGCATATCAGGTAAGTACCAGTGCCCTTTCTCCCATGAGCTGTTAACAGCATCCAGAAGTGGGACATACCAAAGCTTGGCCTGTCCTTAGGGAGGGACTCCGTCTGGAATGAAATCCATTCCTATATTCTGTGGACTCTCTGCAGGACTCTTCTGCCAAATGAAGCACCTGCTGAGGCATAGGCATCAATTTTATAATTTCTGACAAGGGAGATGGTGAAGCCCAAGTTGCCGCTTTGCAAATCTCATCTATGGAGGCCTGTGTGGCCCATGCTGCTGACGTTGCCGCACTCCTTGTTGAGTGGGTCTTTAGGAACTGAGATGGATTGGCATTCGTAACTTTTATCTATGGTGGCTCTCAACCATCTACTGATGGTCGTGGACGACACCTTTTGTTCCAAAGGAGATGGGTTGAAGGATAGAAATAGAGCCTCAGATTTTCGAAATGCCGCTGTGCGGTCTAGATAGATGCGTAAAACCCTTTGCATGTCAAGTCTGTGCCAATCGATGTTCCAGCCTATGAGATGGTTTCGGGCAAAATTTGGGAGGACCAACTCCTGTGCTCTGTGGAAGGTTGAATTTACTTTAGGAGTGAACAATGGGTCCAAATGGAGAATCACTCTGTCCGCATGAAATACACACAGGTCCTTACACCTTGACAATGCCGCCAATTCAGAAATATTTCTAGCTGATGTGATTGCAATTAGGAAGGCCACCTTATATGTCAGGAATTTAAGACTAGCGGTTCTTAGAGGCCTGAACGGACCGGTTATAAGTGCGGTTAACACCTTGTTGAGATCCCAGGTGGGATAGCAGTGAATTACAGGAGGTCATAAGTTTGCAGCACCCTTGAGAAAACTGTGGACATGTGGATGGTGTGCTATGCAATGGAGGTCACCCCAGGTTATCACCAAGGCGAAAGCTGCCACCTGTCTATGCAGTGTATTTGGAGATAGGCCCTTGGTCAGCCCTTCTTATAAAAAGCTCAATAATTGTCCTATTGATGGAGCAGTTGGGTCGATCCTAGACCCCTGGCACCAGTGACGAAAGGCAGACCACGTGGCTTCGTATATACGATTTGTTGATGCCCGTCTGGATGGTTGAATCATGGCAATAGCATCCTCTGAAATTTGTTGGGCCCTTAAACGGCTCTGCTCAACCTCCATACGGCTAGACTGAGCCATTGTGGGTTCGGGTGAAGTATTGGCCCTTGGGAGAGGGAAACCTTCAATGGTGGAATTTTCCAAGGTTGTTCTCTCGACAGGTCCTGTAAATCTGTGAACCATGTTCGCCTGGGCCAGTAAGAGGCGACCAATATCAATTCTGCTTGTTCCTCCAATAACTTCTGGATCAACCTGGGTATTACCGGGAATGCAGGAAACGCATATAGAAGCCTGGGAGGCCACTGACATCACAGGGCATTAACGGCCTCTGCCCCTGAGTCGGGTACCTTGAGATATAGCGGGGCAATTGGGTGTTGAGAGGAGAGGCAAATAGATCGACTACCGGGTGCCCAAACCTTTGCGCTGCTTCCTGGAAGACAGATGGGTGGATGCGCCACTCTGCCTGATCTATTGTGGCCCTGCTGAGCCAGTCTGCTTTTGTGTTAAGGCCCCTGCTATGTGTTCCGCCTTGATCGCAGACAGATTGGCCTCGGCCCATTTGAACAACTTGGTCGTCTCCAGCATCAGAAGTTTGGAATGAGTACCCCCCCCCCCGTCTGTTTACATGGGCCTTGGTTGTGGTATTGTCTGTCAAGACCAGAACATGGCATGAATGGAAAAGGGGTAAAAAACTGCTTAAGACCAGGTGAACTGATCGCAGTTCCAACAGGTTGATGCTTTGTGATTGTTCGGAAATAGACCAAATTCCCTGCGCAGTGTGGGATTGGAAGTGAGCCTCCCATCCTATCAGGCTAGCATCGGTTGTTATTGTTACCCTGTGAGGTTCCTTGAAAGGGCCTCCCCTGTTTATTGTTTTTTCCAACCACCAGCGGAGCGATCAGAGAACGTTGTGCGGTACCTTGACGTTGGAGGTGGCTCTTCTGGAAAGGTAGCAGGAACCATTACAGATCTCTAGAATGGAATTGAGCCCAAGGCACAATGGAAATACAAGAAATCAGTTTCCCTAACAATTGAGACAGCACTGCCAGGGAAACCCTCTTTAAGGCCCTGATATCTTTGGCCAAAGACTGAATACTGTTTAACCTGTCCTGAGAGAGAAAAACCTTGCCTTCCACAGTATCTATCACTGCCCCCAAATGAACTAGCCTAGTTGAGGGGATCAAGTGGCTTTTATCCCAATTTATGGAAAAGCCATGACCCTGAAGGGTCTCCAGAGTAAACTTGCTTTCCAATTTTGCTTGATGTCTGGAAGATGACAAAATTAAAATATCATCCAAATAACATTGTAAGAAGAAAGATTTGATTCTGAGCGAGGCAGCCAACGCTGCGAGGACCTTGGTAAAGGTCCTAGGGGCTGAAGCCAGACCGAATGGCAGGGCGATATATTCATAGTGCTGATCACAATAGCAAAATCTAAGATATTTGTAGTGGGCAAGTCTGATTGGTATATGTAGATAAGCCTCTGTGAGATCTATAGAGGTCAGGATATCGTTCTCTCTGATGCTAAGCAGAATGGACTGGAGAGTAGTCATCTTGAATTTTCGATAAACCAATGATTTGTTCAAACGCTTGAGGTCCAGAATTGCCCTCCAGTCCCCCAAACTCTTTGGGACCACGAACAATAGAGAGTAACAGCCTTGATCCCGCTGTTCAGATGGGACCTCTCTAATGGCCCGAATATGCAGAAGATGATTGATAGCCTCCTGCATCAACATTCTCTTAATGGGGTTAAAAGACCCAGGGCTTCTAATGAAAAAGTTCGGGGGGGGAGGATTGAAACTCCAGCGCCAAGACAAACCTAATTGTATCCTTGACCCACGCATCAGAGGTGGAGCTGTCCTATTGATTGGCAAACAATTTTAACCACCCTCCAATGGGAACTGCTGTCAAGGGCTCATTTGGGGCGACGAAAAAATCGGCCTCTAGTGCCTCTGGGGATTCTTCTATTTTGGCCTCCCCGCTGACCTCTATCGGAAGATTCAGGCCTATCCTGTCTGAAACTGGGCCTGTAGCCTGTTGTTCTCTGAGATCTGGGAATGTAGGGGCCCTGATAGTAGGACCGAAAGGAACCCCTTTGAAACAACTGGGGCATTCTGTTTTCAGACCTACGAAAAAGAGGGGGAAGCACTTTTTTCTTGTTTCTATTTTCTATAAGAAGTGGCTCCAAGACACTGCCAAATAATTTATCCCCTGATATTGGGGCTGATGCCAACTTACTTGCTTGGTATCCCCCTGACAATGTCTGAGCCATAGCAGTCTCCGTGCTGATACGTGAGATGCTATGGCCCTAGACGACAATTTGACTGCATTAAATGTGGCGTCGGCGGAGAACTCTGCGGCTGTCATAATTTTAGCTGTGTCCTGGTGAGCTGACAGGCAATATATCCCTCAGGTGGGAAAGCCATTGGAGGGAGGAACGTGTAAAAAAGGATGCAGCTGTAGCTGCCTTAATGGCCCAGGCATTGGAAACATGCGCCCTATGAAGTGCTAACTCTGCTCTCTTTTCTTCTGGTCTCAGGGCTTCCTCAGCCTCGTTAGGGAAGGTGGAAGAAGAGGCCAGAGCCACAATGGGTTCATCCATCTCAGGCATTTTGAGGAAGTTTGCAAACTCTGGTGCCAAATTAAAATATCGTTTATCGTACCCTGTTGGGGCTGGGTATGATGCTGCTGATGCCCATTGATTTTGTACTAATTCAGCAAACATACAAGGTACAGGGATAGTTTCTGCCTCATTGGCCGGTTGCGAGAATATTATGTCCTGGGATTTGTCCTGAGACTCTGTTGGTAATGGATAAGGGTCTGATGTGCCTAGTTTGGCGGTGTTCTTTGCCTTGAACAGTAAAGATTTAAAGAGGTGTGGACCAAAGAGTCCAGAAAAGGTAGGCTGGTCCCAGGGGTTATCTTGAACGCCGAAAAGACCTGTTTCCTGCTCCTCAAAAGGATCTTTTGGATTGACCACACCTTCTGCTCCTATCCCCGAAGTTGGACCTATCTGGCTGTTGCCCTAGTTTGAATGATGAGGGTCTCTGGGGGAAGAGGATCCCTGGTAAAAGGATCAAAAGGATCCCCTCCGAAAGGACTGGGGGTTCCTAGGATCTGACTTCCGAAAAAGGGAAGGAAGAATTTTCTTTTTGTTATGGGTTTCGATTGGTAGAGGATCAAGGGAAGAGCCAAACAGTCTGTCTCCCACAATTGGGGATGAAGCCAGCTTGGATTTGTGTTTGAAGTTGGCTTGCCAATGTTTTAACCATAGCAAGCGATGCACTGTGACATGTGAGATAATGGCCCTGTCTGAAAACTTGACTGCATGATAAGTTGCATCAGCTGAAAATTCAGCAGCAGCAATAAGTTTAGCAATATCTTGTTGCGCTCTAAGGTTAGAATTAAGGATGTGTTGCTGTAGGAGACAGAGCCATCTGAGAGACGAACGCATGAAGAAGGAGGCAGCCGTGGCTGCTGTGATGGGCCATGTGTCAGACTGAGGGACTCTGCGTAGGGCTAGCTCAGCCTGTTTTTCCTCCAGCTTTAATGCCTCCAGCGCATCACTGGGAATGGAGGGGGACATGAGACCCACTATAGGTTCATCTACCTTGGGAGTATTCAATAATTTTGAGAAATCAGGGGCCAGATTGAAATATTTATTCCTGTCATATCCAGTGGGGACTGTGTACACCGCTGCAGAGGCCCACTATTTCTGTACCAGGTCCAAAAACATGGGAGGAACTGGGATCACCTATGTTTCAACTACTGGTTGGTTGAAGATCAGATCCTCTGGTCCCTCTTCCGAAGGAGTTGGTGTGGTGGAAGGGGTCAACTTGTTTAGGCATGCAATATTTTTTGCCTTAAACAAGAGAGATCTGAAAAGCTGTGGGCGGAACAAACCGGTAAAAACAGGTTGGTCAGGAATAAGACCCTCATCCTCAGACATTTCCTTTTCTAAGGGGTCTGCTTCTGACAGGGGTTCGCTATCATGTATTGATCCCAATTCAGTCTCCTCCATTTGATTAATTTGATCCACTTCTTTTTCTTCCTCCTCCTCCGTCGGCCCTTGGAAGGGGGTCTCCCCCTGTAAATGTACCTGGGTGTTATGTCTCACCGGTACCAACAAAGTAAAAAGTCCAAATTTCTAATTGAAAACACAAATAAGCAAGCAAGTCCAGGGATTACCAGGTTAAATTACTTGATCTGATAATGTTCTTGGCAGTCTCACGCAAGCTGTCTGCCAATTTTTGATAAGAAAGCAGGAACATAAATCAAAAGCTGTCGACACACACAGAATCCAGCGAAGCCTCTCTCACTAATTAACACGTTGTCCTGAACAAGAACCCAGAGCTAACACACCCACTTTTATTCCCTGTGGGATGTGTCAGTCTTTCATCTCAGTCTCTGATTTGTCCTTTCTTTTTGTGTTGCATCTCACACTTTTCCTTGCATCTTTGCCTCGCATCAAACCAACATTCCTCAGCTTTATCCTCAGTCAGAGGCTCTGATACGCTCTCCTGATTATCTGCTGACACCTGAGGTACAATCAGGGAGGAAGATCCTGCCGAGGAGGAAAGTCCTGGGGAGGAAGGTAATTCCAAATCCTCTAACAAAGCAGGCTCAAATCTCAAGAGCCAAATCACCTCCTTCCTCATTGTCCAAGTCTGTGTCTTCCAGCAAAGTAGGCTCAAACCTCAGAGCCAAATCCTCCTCTTCCTCACTGACCAAGCCCTCGACCTCTGACAAAGCAGGCTCAAACCTCTGGGTATGGTGCTGCTCTGACCTGGTCAATGACCTCAGTGATTGGGACTCATGATCGGTGATCCCAGGATATTCCCTGGTCCTGACAGCGTGTTGAAGCACTGCTGCGATTCCCTGGCGGATTGCCAGCTCCATCCAGGCTTTCCTCCTCTCTGGAACCTGCTCAATAAGACTATTGCCATGATGAAGACCAGTGGCCATAAGAGTGAATGTGGCTTCAGAAGCCCTTCGCGTAGTCGGTGTCCAGGGCACTTGGGCCTGTTGGTCTTGGAGAGCCAAGCTGTGCCTGGATGAGAGGGAGAGATCTAGGAGAGGAGGAGGGTGTGAAGAAACAGACAGGCTGGAGGAGGAGAAGTCCTGTGGTACATTGTGCGCCTCCCGAGTGTGCTTGACTATCTGCTTTTGTAAAGTTTTATGGCGCCTTATAGCATCCCTTTCTGAGGCTTTAGAAGTCCCCTTAGCCTGCTTAGGTTTGTGTTGAGATTTGACTTTTGCCTTCAAGGATGAGGTCTGAAAGGTGCTACCATCTGCCATTTTGATTCAAATTGAAATTACAGTATGCTTGTTATAAAAAGCTGTGAAGGCGGTTGGCACACTCAGGGACCTGATCTGAGTCAAGACCGGTTTCCCTGATAATGGTATTATTGCCCCCCCTTTTTTTGGTACCTATCTAAAATGAGTTGCATCCCAGTAATAATATTTTATTGACATTAAAATATTATACTGAAGAAAAGTTTATTATTATTACTATTATTATTATTTTACTTATTGCTCTTATAAGCACTAATGTGTATATACGTATCTATGGTAAAAGGTATAAGAATATTAATTAAGTAACACTATATAAGGGAAAACCAAAACAGCCGAATTGCGAATGCCTAAGGACCAGGTTGATAAGTGTAGAGGCCTTCAACAGCTTCCCTGCACAGGCAGACACAGGTCTGAGTACTCGCTGTTGTGCTGCTGAGATAATTGGGCTGTGAGGGTTAAGCCAACGATTTGAAATGTAAAATAATAGCCTCAAATGTATCCAAACCAAGACGAGGGTATAATAATTCCAAGAGTCTTGAAGGGAACCTGCTGCTCCAAGCAGAATTACCTCACACAGCTCAAGAATGAATAACTGGCATGCGGCCACGAGGTTTTGACAGCACAAAATGGCCTCCGGCCGTTAAACTTTTGGCGCGCTCCTCAAGCGGCAACTTCCCACCTCATAAACGAATAGCCACCGATGGTTCTTTCTGTTAAGTTAAGCGGCGAGAAAAGTGGGAGTTACCACAAGCTTGAGTTCTCCACTTAAAATGGCGTTCAGGGAGGGGGAAGAGCGATACGACTCGGTTTGGAGTGAAAAGCTCACACTGATGACAGAATAAACGAGAGAAACACTGCAATGATCAAAATGGCAGGGGTCGAGAAATCGGCTGTGAAGAGGTGGCGCAGAGCAGTGCCGAAGCCTTCCGCCGTTTGTGGCGCGAATCAGCACTTTCCCGAATCAGACCTGTCTGGCTGTGAGATCAATTTGGGATAGAAGGCTAGAGACAAGCTGATTAACTGGCAAACCTGCTGGCCACGAAAGAATGTTTCCTTTTTCAGTCAAGGAAGAAACACAAGCACTGCCTATCTCTCACAAGGCTAAGCCAAAACTGGGGAACGCTAAGGAGGAGTCCCATGGAGGAGGAGGAGCGTTCCACAAATTAAGCCCAGCCTACACATGCAGAGACTGAAGTACCTCCCACTACTGGATGATCTGAACAGCTCATGGGAGAATGTATTGCTCCGTAGCCTCTTGCAGAGGATTTATAATGCTTATATAACTTTCCAACAGTAAGATTATGCCACATTAAGCATTTTCAAAGCTGGACAAGGTAATAATGCAGCAATTATTCTTAGAGCAAATTCAGGATATAGTTCTTTCTTTTATGTGGAAGTATCTTGAATTAATCTTAAAAGTCCTATTGGAAGATGCAAGGGAATACTGTAAGCTGCTGGCGTAGTGTGCCTGGGCTATCGCTGCCAGTGGAATCACACTGTTTTGATGTGTACAATAGCAAACCGCTTCCTCTCTTGCAAACACTATCTCTCCAAACTCTCTGCTCGGTGGGGAGGGAAAGGGTCAGGCAAAGGAGAAATTGCCACAGAAAGTCCTTACTTTATTTCTCCCCTGTACACAAACAGGTTAAGTTATTTATTTATTCAGCATATGGCATAATAAACATTGACTGACAATGTATACTAATATTTCACCTAAATGAAAAATAAATTAAATATGAATAAATACATAGAAAGATCTATATTCAGATATTAATGTCTAGGTCATCCAATCACTATAGTGCAGTATTTGTTTATCTGAAAAAAAAAATCAGAAACTGGAATGAGATATACACTCAGCTTACAGCCAGTCACGATGTGATCTACAGTTTGAAGTGGGACTGCACAGTCACACTGAGGGGAGGATGCTATACCCCATCTATAAAGTGAATCTCAGCAGACACCGTGTGAGGTGCAAATACTATGCAGGATTGTCCACTGCTGGCAAGGTAGAACCTGGCACCTAGGATCATCTATATGTCTTCTTTGTTTGGGCATTGAGCAACTGATTTGGCTTATACTATTTAGCTTATTAGTACTCTCTTAGAATTCCTTCATCTGCAACCTCTCTGCTCTGAGAGTAAGGGGAGGGTAAGGGTAAGACAAAGGAGAGATTGCCTATAAAGTCATGTTTCCTCCCCTCATCCAATAGTGGAGAGGTTAAAGAGGAAAAAATGTCAAGAGAATAAGCTGTTGTGTCCAACCAGTTACAGGACAGTGTATGCTGACTGTAATGAAAACACGCGGCTCAGGGATGCTGCAAAGGTTGTAAATAGACTGCAAATTAATTCTTCCACACTATTGTAACTGTAAACAATCACTAAATGAGTGGTCCATAAGAGAGAACAACCTGTATATGACCACCATCATTATTTAATATCAACAAGGTGGAGAACTAAGTAGGAATGAATTGTAATTCCATTGCTCTTTTATCTAAATGACTTGATAAGATTACCTATCAAATTTGCACTTTCATATTCTTAAACTGGAAATAAATTTGCTTCCACTTCATTATAGACAGTGTGCAATATTATGTAGGACTCTATATCGTCTCAGAAGAACCCTTTATTTAATTCTACAGGAAGAATATATTGGAAATTAACGATCAAAAGACTAAAATCATATGAGCTTGGCTAGAAGATCTGAAAGACATGCCAGGCCTATAAATAGGCACTCAAGCAATTGTGTAATTTGAACATAATTTTTCACACATTCATTAAAAAAGAACCTCATGCTTCCGATTCAGCCCATAATGCTAAAATTTGTATATATTCCATCTTCATTTCTTGCAAAAAGAAGAGGATAGTTCTATTCCTGCTGCCTTGAAATTATTTGCAATAAAAATACTAGCACAAATGCTATATTATACACAGTTGGGTCACCCTCTGGTTTAAGCTTTCTGGACCAAGTTCAATCCAATGGACTGACACTTCATAGCAACCTTATCAGAAAAGCAAGGCATGCAATTGGGTGACCAGTTCTTACCCATTTGCTTAATATACTTCTAGCAGTGCGGAGCAAGCTCTTCTCACTAAGGCAACAATCCTGTCCATCCATCCTATGATGGCTATATTTTTAAGCAAGAATTAACTACATGAGCCATAAATATAGGGGTGAGGAATTTGAGTTATTTAGCCTTCACAAAAAAATTCATTTAAAAATAAAGATAGGCAGGAACCATCACCACCCAATTTAAAACGTATACAAACAAAGAGAACTCAGCAAAAACTACTGACTATTGACTATATTTTAAAGTACTTTCATACATGACAAATTTCTCTTCTCAATCAACGGGACATGAAGCTCCGTTCCCTGACTAGAATCCTATAAAATTGCATAGATGACTTTTGCAAGAACTATTACAAAAGTCTGAATATTCTATAAGCAGATTTATGGTTTATGTTGTACTTTTAAAAAATTCCTGCTGTTGAGTTCTGCCTATGTCTGTCCATTAGCCAAAGAACAGATCTAAATTTACGAGAATTGGCTTATGCTAATACAAGAGCAACATTAAAGGGAAATGTTTTTACTTCACAGTTAGAAGAAAATCTGGAAGGCAAACCAACATGAACTCTTCAGTTCTTTCTTACCTGCAACAGAATTGGGCCGAGGCATTCCTAACGAGCCACAGTTTTGAATGTAAGTAACTGGGCCATCTCCAGAAGATGCTTCCACTTTCAAGGAACTTTCTGGGGATTCTGTTGTCTCCTCTTCTGCAACTGGTGAACAATTATCTGTCCTTCGGTCAATAATTCCTTGGTGTACACCAGTTCTGAGATTTCCTTCTTTAGACCATTCTAAACTTGATCCACTCCGGTCGTCATTTTCAGATGAACTTGTTACTGTCCCTAAAAACAAAACAAACAAAAATACATTATTTATTATATTTCTGGGTAAGAGTAAGTACACTTTTGGTTACACCCACACATTCATGGGAAACTCTGAATTGACATAAGGAGAAATGATAGTTATGTGACCCATCTGGAAAATCTGCAAATTCTTTCATGTCACTTGAAATTATAATCCTTGGGAAAATATAGGATAGTCACTGTTCTTAGTTTTCACTATGTATACTGTACGCCTCTTAATACTCAAGAAAATATGCCGTGACAACTACTATCATTTTATTGCGATGACTAACAACTCAAGCACTATTAAAAAATGTAAAAATTTGAAGAGAGCCTTATGGTATGCTTCCATGTAACAGAATTATTACATGTTTTGATTTTTTAAAAATTGGTCTTTTGATATATTATGAAAGAAAACTCCCTCCTGATTTTCTAATTGAGGGAAGAGGTTTTCCATTCAAGTCTGTAACCCTGAAAAGAAGGCATCTTGCCAAATGTCTCCCCCCCCCTTTTTTTTTTTTTGGCCACTAGCCCAGACCTTTCCCTTCTTTAGCTAACTGGAAAAGACGAAATTCTGCCTTTACTTTTTTTTTTTTTTATGTCAGTGGAGGCACAGACAATTTCAACTAAGGCAATAAAACACCAAAAAGAGAAGGAAAGCTATCTGAGCCAGTAAAAAGTGTGGGAGGGAGGAGGAGAAAGTGGTCTTTCACTCAAAGGAGCTACTGGCCCAGAATAACGTAGTAGGAATGGAAACAGAATGGAAGCCAACTTAAGTGGCATAGAAGAACAACTATTTTTATGGTTGAGCAAAGCTTGCCCTCTCTCCGCAAGAAAACTTTACAAAAGGCATACTTATTAAACTGTGTACCGAATGAACATTAATGCTAGTAATATATTCGCACACATAAAACTAAAAAAAAAGTTCTGGTAGGTTTGCAAAATGGAGTTTGCTTCCCTTATCAAATAAATGCAGAATAAATAAATTTATAAGAAACTCATGCAACATTTCATGATTAGTTTAGCATTCTTTTAATGCTGTGAAGTGACTTGAAAGTTGTATGAATGAAAAGATGGGAATTAAACTAAACAGATAAATGCAAACAGAAGAAACAGTCCATCATTTTCATTCCATTTTAAATTTTCTTTTTCAAAAACCACTACCGTCTTTCAATATTTGCTGGGAAGTATGTGTGACAGACTGATGCATCTTATATATTTTTATAACAGCACTAAGAATAAATGATATGAACATTGAGACAGATGCTCTTTTAGGATCCTTATTGTCGCAGCTATTTTTCCTTGGTTTTCTTCTAGATTTTTCTAAAGCTTTCATTTTAGCTCAGATCTCTATAGCTTACTCTGTATTCATTTTACATTCCCAATTTTAAAAGAAGCATGCAAAGCATTCCTTAGTATAAAAATTCCTCTGCTTCCACATCTTAAAAATAAGCCACAATGTCTTATTTCTTGGAAGACAAGCAGCATTTTACCAGTGTCCATTGTTTGCCTTCAACTACCATTCCAAACTCCAAGTTTGACCTTGCCACAGCAACTTCAAAGTAAACAGCTGAATGTTTTATGTACTGCCACTTCCCAGGGAAATATATAGCTTCACAAAAATTGTAAGAAATCTTATTTGTATTTATTTATCAAATTAATAGTATGTAGCTGCCAATTTCACAGAAAACAACTCTTCAATGTCCAGCTTGCAAATTTACTTCAGATTTTTTGGGGGGAATTTCATACAGACCAATGTTGTTTTTCCAGTATAAGAAAATCAATTTTCCAGGCAATTAAACCTGGCATGGTAACTTCCAATTAACATAGACATCATGGTGGAGATGAGCCTTTTGCTGAACAATAGAGCACTAGGTCATTCATAGGCACAATATATGCACAATTATTTCCATATTTTAGATTGGAGTTCTCCAATCTTTCAGGTTTTGTGGACTGGCAGGGGGGAGAGGGTAGAGGGGATGGTCCTGTGTGACTGGCTGGTGCGTGTGTGCATGCGCATAGCTCCATTTACACAAGCTGCATTCATGTGTGTCCATTGCTCACAAAAATACAGCTCTCCTCAAAGGGTTGTTGTTGTGGGGGAAATAAGAGGAGGAAGAAGTTGGGTTGGATATATTCACCACCTTGAATTCTTTGTGAAAACAATAAAGGTATGATATAAATGAAATTAATTAATGAAAACATACCTAATGTTTTACCTTAGTGGTCAACTTACTTCAAATATATGGTGGTAGTGGTGGTGTTATAAGAATTGTTTGTGGATACATCTTAAAGCACGGGTGTCAAATTCACAATGTCACATTGCCATCATGTGATGTATCACAATGTTTTTTCCCTTCGGAGAGGTGGGTATGGCCTGTGCGGGATGCATCTGGCCTGTGGGCCACCAATTTGACACCCCTGTTTTAAAGGAATGAGGATGAGAGAAACTTCTTTAAAACTACCACCAGATCGGTCAGTATTGTCCTTGCATTCCAGATGAGATTCAGAGACAATCTTATCAACTTTGAAAATACTTCAACAAGTTCATAGTGGTACTGAAATCTGAAGAAGGGACTTTGAAATTCATAACTCTTTATTCATAACTGTTTCTACAGCAAAACGACAATTTTCTCCATCCAACATATACCTCCGAAAACCACAATCTTGTAATCAATTAAGTTAGGTTTTCAGCTCCTTCTCGCCCAATAAGAGTTATAAGTAAATAGAACACAATTACATTCCTAAAAAAATAGTCAAAGGAATCCCAGAGACTGACATAGCAATGAATGAAAGATCATGTTACATTTTTGTTTAAATTGGAGTTACACGCTACCAGGAATTAAGATAAGAGCACTTCAGCTTCATTTTCTTTACAGCAGATAGCCTTTGCAGACATACACACACACACTAAAAGCAAGCTATAAAAGAGACAGCCAGCAGTAACTGCATTAACAGGAATTAAACTGCTTACCTATAATTCCACTGTCCTTGCTTTCCAATGTGGAGCTTGGGCTGCTAATGGTCCCACAGGGACTACTTTTGTTGGCCGCTGTTTTGTCAGCACAGCTATTCAGAGTAGAGCAGGGACTATCGGTGCTAGGAGACGTAGTGCTGCTTGTTAGTGTAGAACAAGGACTGACTCCTTGACTAGCTACTGTGCACTAAAAAATGAATGAAACAAGGAATTAACAAGCACAGATCAATCCACAAAGAGAACAGTTCATATTCAGCAGAAAAAAAACCCTGCACAGGCATACAAAGTTTCCCTGGAAATTTCCCAGAATGATCTGTTGAATACTTTTCAGGGAGTTAGTACAGCCATGACCACATAATAAGTTAAATCAACTTATGGACCTTTTGACTCTCTAGGTCAGAACTGTACAGAATTTTAAGAAATACTGGTGAAAAATCATCTTGCTAAAAGCCAGCAATACCAGACCCAACTATTGAGCTTTTAGGATGAAGATAAAATGCAGAATATATTTAATTAGCTTTTTATACAAAGAAAAAAAAAACCCCAAAACAGAACCATATAGAAGATCTTACTTAAAATTATTTAGTCATTACTGATTATAGGTTTAAAATGAAGCAGATTAATAAGCCACATATTCTTTTAGACAGAGATTCCATTCTTTAAATATTTTGTAGAATATTTTCTATATAATGCTAAATGATAAATTTGTCTAATTGAAAAACATTTAATTCAATATAGAGAGAGTTCATGTGAAAAATAACTTATGCATGTTGCACTGTAAGAAAAAAAATCATCTCAAATTGCATCATGACACAAAATTGATTTCCAAATGTCAGACAAAAATTGTATAGAGTTGATTTTTCTGCCAGGAGAGAATTTCATTCAGCTTTTCTTCACAGATCCAGCAAGCCAAGTACCATATCCTATATCATTGTGGCCTTAGACAAGAAAAGGATAAGAGCTAAATATTCTAAATGTTTTAAAAAATATTTTCTAGGTCAAGCAGTTTGAATTGTCTGAATTAAAAAAACAATTACTCAATAATATTCTAATAATTCTATGTGGTGCATTATTAAAAGTAGTGTTTCTGTAGAAAAAGCAAAGAAAATTACCAATAAAAATATCAGTTATTTATTACAGGTAGACCACAATTGAGCTCAACATTTCTGTTGCTAAGTGAGACAGTTAAGTGACTTTTGTCCCGTTTTACAACTTTTTAGCCACAGTTGTTGTGCGAATCACTATTAAGTTAGTGACACGATTGTTAAATAAATCTGGAATTCCCATTGATTTTGCTTGTCAGAAGGTCACAAAAGGGAATCCATGATCCTGGGACATTGCAACTATCATAAATATGAGCCAATTGCCAAGCATCTGATTTTTGATCACGTAACCATGTGGATGTTGCAACAGCTGTTGGTTTGAAAAATGGTCGTCACTATTTTCAGTGTAACTTTGAAAAGTCAGTAAACAAATTGTGTTAAGTCAAGGACTATCTGTAGTTATTTGCATGACACATTTACATGTTCTGGTGAAATATTTTGAAAGCAAGAAATGTGTAGCATTTTAGATTGAGACTATTTTTCCATTCGCATACCATAGTTTCATGTTTTTCTTCCGTGGAGATATGGGCAGAAGTTGGAAGGCCTTCTCCCAGTAAAAACCCAAGTCTTGTCATCAGTTCCTGAGCTGCTGGTGAACAGCTAGATTCCTTCTCAGACTTTGCTTCTGTTCAAAAAAGGTAATTTCAGGGGAAAAATATTAATTCATGTTTATATTCACTTCAAATGAGTGTAGGCAAATAATGAAATTGAAACAGGTTATTATCAACACATTTTATTTTGCCATATTCTAACAAAACTCTTACCAAAAAAAAAGCACCTTTAATGTCCATTTATTAAATAGAACTCCCCATATAAAGGGAGATCTTAGCACATGTTTCACTTCTGAAACTGAAGACTTAAACTAGGTGTAAATACAGTTGGAAAGGAGGTATTTAAATGGGAGAAACATCCTCACCCATGTCTGATACCCTATTTTCTTCCATTGTACTATTGTTTTATATATAGGTAAAGATAGACATTCCAACCAGGACCTGTCATATCAGCATTGATTAGCCTAGAGTAGCCCCATGGTGAGATAGGCAGCAAGTGAATTTACCAAATAATAAGTGATGTGCTAAAAAATAAAACAACCTTAATAACAGTAAGATTTTAAATGATGTCCATTTAGAGGACATCATTCTAATGCAAGGATCCACATGCTTCAGTTTTACTTGGCAATCTGTTTTCTTCTAAGACAAAAAAATCTATGATTTCTAACATGCTCCGAAGTTTTCCTGCAACTAGCTACTCCAGAAAGTGAGACTTGTCTACTTCTCATTCTCTGCAATGTACATCAAAGTTTCACTTGGTTCCATCCAAAGTAAATTCTTATAATCTGCCCATGTTACATCTCCAGAGACCTTTTCATCAGCTATAGAAGCTAAGGGAATTTCCATGTCCAAACAGTTAATTCTGAATACCAGATGCTCAGGACAAGAAGGGGAATACTCTTGTCATCATATAACACTTCTATAAGCTTTATACACAGATTTAGCAGCTGTTTGTTGTTGGAATCATGATATATGAGATTGAGACAAAAAAAACTACTTACAACAGCAACCTGATAACAAGAAAAAGACAATGTTAAATCCACACAACGCACAATTCCTATGACCATATTTGTGCTGTTATCACTGTGGTTGACATTACAAAAAAACAAATTTGTGAGTCAGAGATTCAAATAACTTGCCCAAACCCATATTCTGGGAAGTCAACATCACACTGACTAAGTTTACTCAACCCACTAAAACACTGTTAGTTTTGCTTATTCTCCTTTATTGGTACAGTTTGTTTCATCAGGTCTTTTCAATAACTACAGTAGCTAGTTTCTCATATATCAAACAAGACAAGACAAATTTAAATAGTTTGTCATCTTCTCTAATGTATTAACTTTTCTTTCAACCTTTTTTATGTCTAACTTCAGGTATAAATTTTCATGTATGAATGTTTTGTGAAAAGTAGAGGATGAAGTAAAAGGGCTAATCTGGAATTGAAGGTATTTGGTGGATGAAATATATACATTTAGAAAGCCTTCCTTTTACAATTTATGACACTGCCAGAGCTTTCCCAACAATAGAAAACCCAATTTAATTACTGATTAGAGACAAATTTATCTGAATGCCATTCAATCCTATATTAGGTCATTTTATCCAACCTATTAAACTTGCCAAAGATTCAAAATGAGTAAATCAAAATATTGCAATTTAATTATCGCTTGCCCACAAATATGAGCCAGAGTACCTTCACTCCGACCAGCTCCACAATCGCAAACCTAGCAGATTGCACAAGCATAGCGCTCCTGGGACAAGCAGACAAACTTCCTAAATCAGAATCAGTTTTTCCTAGCTGAAATAACTAAATTGAAAAAGTAGATATTAGAGAAAACACCTAACAAAGACTTGCATAGATCTGATCAAAGAATGTCTTTTATAATGTAGTGAAAGTTAAAAGATATAATCTTATCATGTCTGTCAGATATGCCATAGCATTCATATAATGCCTGCTATGCCAAAAATCTTACTTAGCAATGGCTTTGCTATCTTATATATTTGAGTCCATTCATAAAGGTCCTTTCTCAAAAAAAAAATAATTCCTATAGAAATCTTTACATGGTTATAAACAATGCAGAATAATAGTCAAAACTAATCTGTGCATCTGTGATGTGTATGATTTCTTCTACCTATTTTATCAAATATTAGACCTTATTTTATTTTTTGTCTGAATTTGTTATTTTAAATATATTAAGAATAAATAATACATACAGGCTAGTGATTGTGTGGCATCCTGTCATATGGGACAGATAGAATGAAGATTTAAATCAACTAATTAGCAAAATTAATGCATTTCTTCAGATTTATAGGATGTTCTTTAATCACTTTTCTGGATTAGTCCTAGCTAAGTCTTCTCTACTCAGTAAACAGAACTAGTACATTGGAGATGATAGAAGAATTCTTATGCACTATTAACTCCAATGTTTCTTCTACAAAAAAAGACGTTGCCTTTTGATCAACAAAACTGCCAATCCTTCCCAGCTACTGCATGCACATCTCATAGAATAAAAGAATGAGCACAGCATTTTGAAGGAAAGTACCTCAAAATCAATACATTATAACTATCAAACATTTTAGACTTGACATCTATGACAGGATTAATATACATAAAACTGTAACTGGAAATTATAAAAAGTAAATTGTTTTTGCTCTCCATTAATTTCCTGAATCTATGGGAAAAACTGGAGGCGCAAATGTGGTGTTGTAGAAATTAGCTTTGCTATACCCAAAGGAGAATCAGGGCCATAATAGATTTCTCATTAAGGAAGGGGAGGGGGAAGGTGTGAGATGTGGGGAAACAGACAAACAAAGCTTTCAATTCTGCTAGAAAAATCTATGCCTCAAATAGCAAGAGATTTTGAGAGTTCAAGCTCAAGTAAAAAAACAAGGTAGATAATTTACTTAACTATATGTTATATACTGATTTTGCTGATGTCGACCAGGTTGTAAATCTAAAATAAAATGCTGAAGATGAAATTCTTATTATATTAGGAATACTTATAGAGTATTTGCTTGTAATTTCTCACTGACATTCATTGAAACTGCACTCTGTTATGCCGTGGTCAAATTTAATGAACATGGAACTTTTCAAGAATACCAATTAACTCCAGGGTCAGGCTGTTACTAGTCTTGCTGACACAGTCATCTATTGTTATTGCTGTCTGATTTAGCAAGCTTTTCATTGCTGTGGCAAGGCACATCACTTTAACATGGCATAAGTGGAACACTCTGATTTGGGGAAAAAAAAAAAAAAACACCCAGAAAGCAAGTTTAGAAACGAACTCCAAGCAGGCCTTTCACGTTAAAAGTGACCCCCCACCAACTATCAGACTAAATTTCGCTTGAAGATTAGGTACACATCATCATTCCCGAATGTCAAGCAACCAAACACAAGCATACATTCATCGACGCAAGGTCCGTACAACCTTCACCCCCATTTCTCTTTCAAGGCAAAATCCAGCCATTCAGTCAAAAATGAAACTATTCCAAATACCCAGGCTTACCATTCTGGTTAGGTTCTGTCGGCTCCAACACTTTTCTCATTGGAACGACAACTGTATCTGCAGGTATGCGAGGACTTTCCACATATTTGGGCTTCCTAACCGGACCTGGAATGGGAAACAATGTACTTACTATTATCTTTTGTTATATTTTTCCAAAGGGAATACAGATTTTCAGAAGACATAATCAGAATACACTAAAAGCAGACGTTCATCATGCAATTACTGTCCTCGACATATGCTATAGTGAATACAGCAATCTCTCTCATTCCACTTGTGCAGTCTGTTGTCAGGGGGAAAAGCAGCAACAGCAAGCTGTACTTAGGCTCACTTTTTGGAATGTAAACTCTTCTGTAGAACAAAAGCAGATTCCTAGCTGTGATGCCCCTGAAGCAGCCTCCAGCATATATAAAGAGAGTGGCTCTGACATGATCAAAAGCCACACAAGCATCAGCACTGGCCTCTGGAGGCCAAATCCCTATTTTTCACCTCAATTGAAAGATAACCCTTATTTACAAGAATAATCTTTGAAACTGGGAGGCAATGATTACAAAGGCAGCTTGCAGCATTAGCCCTCTTAATACCCCTGTCTATAGTTTTATATTACTGAGTACTGTATTTTTGGCCAAGTTGATGACGCAGACAGGTCAGTGATGAGTGAAAATAAAAGAGAAAATATATATATATCCCTCTGGCAGCTTTCTCAATATTTTCATTTTAAAAAAGATCTACAGCAATTTGCCAATGGATCGTTACGTTAAGCCAAAGCGTATTCAGTATTTCACAAGCATGTCTTTTCACTTGGGTCAATGCGGAGGTAACTGTTCATCAAACAGATTCCATCAAGTGTAAAAGAAAGAAAACAAAGGCCTAAGTACTTTCATTAGGGTATTTAAATAATTAATGATGATGTACTTTAACAAATGCAACAATTGCTGGAAATATTAAAGGAACAATAGAATTTGTAGTCGCAATGAAAATACTGCCATCTAAAGTTTCTTTAGAGAAAGGCTGTCAGCACTGAGGCAATAACTTTAATCTGGACTATTTTACGTTCTCACTACAATCTGTCATCCTTACCCCCACCCACCCCATCCCCAATTGAACTACTATTAGAAGTAAGATCCACAGCAATGCCTATAGTTGGCATCCCCATTGTATTTTCCACTGCTGCAACCAATCACAATTTGCACCATTGCCATTAACTGAAACAGCACTCGTGAAGAAATGCCACATACAGCAGCCATTGATAGCTATCATTTCATCACAACTTTCAGGTGCAGACCCCGCCTGTGAATATGAACAGTATACAGGTAGTCCTCAACTTACAACAGTTTATTTAGTGACCATTCAAAATTACAACGGCGCTGAACAACTGACTTATGACCGTTTTTCACAGTTATGACCTTTGCAGCATCCCCATGGCCACCTGATCCAAATTCAGATGCTTGGCAACAGGTCCATACTTATGACCGTTGCTGTGGCCCCCAATGCCACGGAATCCCCTTTTGTGACCTTCTGACAAGCAAAGTCAATCGGGAAGCCAGATTCCTTTAACTATCGGGTTACTAATTTATTAATCACATTGATTCACTTAACAACTGTGGCAAGAAAGGTTGTAAGATGAGGCAAAACTCACTTAAAAATGTCTCACTTAACAACAGAAATGTTGGGCTCAATTGTGGTCTTAACTTGAGGACTCCCTGTAGTTCACATGTCTTTAATTATCTATTTTGTTTCTTTAAAAGTTCTTTTAGCATGTATTTTTACAGAGTAAAAAATAAAACCAGCAAAGTACCGTATTTGTCTGACTTAATTTCAATTCCTTGCAGTTCTACCTAATTACTAATTGTATCATTTTCTATTTCTTAGTTAAACTATAGTGATCTGGATTTTTGAAGCCAAATAGGCTTTCAATTAGGAAGAGACAAGTTTCCAATACAGTAGGATTATTCTTAAACCTAACTATATTTTCATTGGGTAACTTTTTCACTACATTCAACAATAAACCATCCACGGCTTCAATATCTCAACTAATAACTGTCTTTCCTGAGGGTGGGAGAACTAATAAAATGGGAGTTCTTGCCTATTTTGGCTCTATCAGAGAGTAAGGTTGGCTATGTGCAAAAGCCGATTCAATTCAAAAGCTGTATCTCCTTAATAGACATTGGTATAGCATAAAAATACAAGATAGGGGAAAAATAATTTTACTAATGGGAGTATGCAAACTAATACAAGCATTTCAAATTCAAAAATACCCTAGTTCAGCTGTGAAGTGGCCTATTTTGAATGCAAAATATGCTGCCTTGAACACTGGAACAACATTTGTTTCAAGTAGGGAAACACTTCAGCATAACACCTTCAAAATGTTCAAAATGTCCAATTTGCATATGAGGTAGAGTACTGTGCATTTGAGATGCCATGTTTTAAATTTAAGATGGTTCAGTCTGAAATGTTTTGCACAACCTTAATTAATCATGATTTTGCTTTCAGAGCCTCAAGTGGATTTTCAAATTAAATTATTCATAATTGTCCTTATTCTGAATTTACTGGAACATTGTTTTTCTTACAGTATTGTCTCTGGGTCGTAAACTGTTGTTTTTTAAAACTGCACAGTTTTAAATTTCACTAATATGCCATACTTGAGCTCATACCAACCCCATGTATAAAATAAAAGTAGCTTTTATTCTGTACTTCATCTTGGCAGTCAATAAATTTCGTATTAAAAAACTTCAGCCTACTCTTTTCTTCCACTCAATCTAAACTAATCTAAACATGGCAATATTTATTTTCTTACATACAGAAGTAGCAAGAAGACATAGGCCAATGACAGTAACTTTAAAATGAGCTCCACTACAAGTAACTTCAGTTGTAAAGATCTGAAATATAAAAAACATTCACACCTGCTTGTTGGAATCCAGAGAAGTTACTCCAACCCTTCCCCCTTTTGAATTAGAGGAAGAGCAACTGAAGGATTTACTCAGTTACCCAGTTATACCAAGGAAGAAAAAACAACAAAGTTCCTTCAGTCTCTGTTAAAAGGAAAAACTATTATAAGCTAGGACAACTTGCTGTGGCCAACTCACCATGGCCAACTCACCACAGCCAACTTGTCCCGAGACAACTCGCTGTGAGATAATTCAACACTGTATAAATCATTTCATTCAGTTACTTTTATTATTGGCGACCATGTTTTCATAAAAATTATTGTATAATTTTATTTCTAGATTGACTTTCTTTATTTTATTACTATTGGCCATGGTTCCATTGAAATTAACTTTTGAGATTAACTTTTGTATTGTTGAATTGTCCATGGCAAGTTGTCCCATTCCAAAGCTGGAAGTCCAAGAAGGCACAAAGACAAAGAAGCCAAATCAATAGGGATTTGAGGTGATGGGCAAGTGAGAAAAGTCTATATATAAATAAAATGTGTAAGGAAATCCAGTATCAAAAAAACAGTGTCTTCTTTATTCCTTATTCAAATAACTGAGAAAGCAGGTAAACCACATACTGCTAAAGATTTACAAGCAGTAGTAGTAAAAACTGTAATGAATGTCCCAAGAATTTCAAATGTGCAGCATCACAGATAATGATGCCAAAATAAACTGAAATGTTGAAAGGAACAAAAAAGGTCACTTGATTTCCGTATAGTCTAATATTTCAATACAGTAAAATTAAACTTTTACTAAGTGGAGTTTGGATGCATCAGACAACATTTTTCTTTTGGTCTCACCCCAAAATCATGACAATGTTCATTTTATCAGAGTAACCCAAACAACTAAAAATGCTTACATAATTTGCATCTGTTTACATCTTTTATATAATTGTAGGTATTTTATGATTCTAATAGAAATTCAGGTTTAAAGATATCCTTTCCTCTCAAATGATCCATTACATTGACGATTTACTGGATTTCTAGACACAAAAGCTGCTACATGAGATTTAAAAAAATACTTGCACAATAACCCTTTTCTAGCAGCCACTCTTAAGAAAGTAAGAGAAACCAAATTAATAAATAGTCTCAGTTGATGTTTAATGGAAGCTTCTTTTTAAAATAATAAACATTGACAGTTTTAAGGAAAAAGCGAATAGTGCAAATACTATTTCCAATTCATTTTATTGCCAACATTTTCTAAGCTTAGAACTAGAATCAAAACTTAACTATTGAAAAAAAGGACTTGGCTGTATCATGTGTATCCACAACAATCATTCTTCCACAATTATCAATTATAATAAATTTCAGGGCAACTTGTAATTCATTCAAGAAATATATTTACTGATAACAATTTAAAGTCACATATGTGAGATGGTAGAAGTCACTTAAACATTTTGATTCAGAGACTACTGAAATAGTGATCCCAACTTTTAACATTAATGGTTTCTTCTATTTGTCATTTCTTTCATTTGAGCAATTCATTTTCTAAAAAGCTGGGAATGAGAAAATATAGGAACTTTGTAATCAAGCAGAATATATTTTTCTTAGAAACAAATTGGTCAGAATTTTCCAAAGTAGTGAATAAAGAAAGGTTTTATCACGAGGTCACAAACATTTTTCTGTTCCAGGTGTTCCTTGACTTATGACCACAACTGAGCCCAAAATTTCCATTGCTAAGTTGTTAAGTGATTTGTCCCACTGTGCAACCTTTTTTGTCACAATTATTAGGCAAATCACTACAGTTGTTAAGCAAATCATGCAGTTGTTAAGTGAATCCGGCTTCCCCATTAACTTGTAGGCTTGTAGGAAGTCAGCTGGGAAGGCTACAAATGGTGATCACATGACTCCAGGACATTCCAAATGTCATAAATATATGCCAGTTGCCAAGCCCTGAATTTTGATCATGGGACCATGAGGATGCTGTAATGGTTATAAGTGTGAAAAGCATCATCAGTCACTTATTTCAGTGTAACTTCAAACAGGCAGTAAACAATTGATTGTATGCCAAGAACTACCTGTAGTTTTTTAGGATCTAATCAAGAAGCAACATTCAAATGACAGAAAAGTGTCTGTATTTAAGTGAGCTTTTGTTTTTGCTCTTATAGAAACCTATAGGTTACAGCTTGAGAAACCTAATTTAAATTATTAAACTATATCTTGTAGACCGGTACCTTAAATCAGGGTTTAAACTATATACTTATATATCTATATCTATGTATCTAATAAGGGGCACGTTGGCTCAGTGGCTAATACACTGAGCTTGTCGATCAGAAAGGTTGGAAGTTCAGCGGTTTGAATCCCTAGCACCATGTAACAAAGTTACTTGTCCCAGATTCTGCCAACCTAGCAGTTTGAAAGCATGTAAAAATGAAATTAGAAAAATAGGGACCACTTTGATGGGAAGGAAATAGTGTTCCGTGCGCCTTCAGCATTTAGTCATGCCAGTCATATGACCACGGAGGCGTCTTCAGACAGCGCTGGCTCTTTGGCTTTGTAATGGAGATGAGCACCGCCCCCTAGAGCTAGAAACAAATAGCAAGTAGGTGAGAGGGGAACCTTATTTACCTTATATATCCAATATCTATCTATCTATCTATCTATCTATCTATCTATCTATCTATCTATCTATCTATCTATCTATCTATCTATCT
>BLBF01000011.1:8215873-8245778 GCA_015471245.1 Laticauda colubrina | reverse complement strand
TCTATCTATCTATCTATCTATCTATCTATCTATCTATCTATCTATCTCTTTCAGAATTCTGAAATAAGCTTAGCAAAATGATTATGTAGTAAGCATTCTACATTCAATACAAGAGAGATGCAGCAGCAGAAAAATACTTTTACAAATCTAAAAATCAAAGATTTTAATATAAAAATACCAGTAGAGGGGGCTACTTTGATATGTTTTTGCTCATAAATAAAAGCAGCAAATGGAGTAATCCTAATATTCATAATTAAAATTCATACCACATCCTTTCAAAAGACAATTCCTTTCTGTTCTTTATTGCAAAGGAATGCTATAATTAGATACAATAAACTAGAACATCATAGGACAACCATTTGGAGGCCGGATTAGAGTAATAAACAAGAAAGGGTAAAATTGCATTACAGCCTGAAAAGATCCTAAATCTCCAACTGACGCAGCTTCCCTCCAAAGTTTCATTATTGTAGGAACAATGGAAACTTACTGCTGAAATCATCATAGACCAGACATCACAGCAATGTTTAAAACAAACAAACAAAAAAGCTGCAGACTTTTGTCATGAACTTCTAACCACAAATTTAAGGGCAAACCCTGGAAAAGGAAAACTTTAAAAGCGTTTGGAATGATACAGCTGTTATAGGAAAATATAAAGCTTTCAGAATCAGTCACCATTGTCTTCAAAATTTCTTAATTTACTTTACATCAGGTAAAAAGCCATAAAAAAAGAGCTGTAGAATCAAGAACCATCCCAAAATAAAACAGTAAGTCTTTAGATCATTTTGCCAATAAATTAGCACAATCTGGTCAGCCAAAAAGAAATGGTACAAACAAAATACAATCGAAGTAGAACTAGAGGAAACACTGAAATAAATGTTAATCTATCAGTATTCAATTTCACTGCGGCTCTGAATTCCTGTTGACAACATTTTACTGACCTATACCCAAAAAAATATTAAATTTATACAACACAGCAATCCCTTTTGATTTCATGCATGTTTGAATGAAACTCGTTAAAGTGGCATTATAAACATATCCCACCAGTTTGGAAACTGCAAATGAGGAGGAAGTTGTGTCCCTCCATCATTTGACCTATAATTTCCTCACTGTTGCTACTCCTGAATGTCCCTTGAGTTGCTGATCCTTTACTCTAAGTTTCAGTATTCCCTTTGCTCTTTTCTTCATCAATTATTCCTTTTCCTAAGCTGCCCAGAAATTATTCTACTATCGTCCATATGGTGTCAGCAATGACTATGTTTAATATTTGAATTACATCAATGAAACATCAGAATTGTTATCGCATAAAAATGACATACTTACTAAGTGTACAGGTTATGCTCTTCCAAACATAACTGGATAAAGCCTCCAGAGTTCTCCAAATTGCCTCTGGACTGTAATTGTAATGTAACTCAAATGATTAATAATTATATTGGTCACTTGTTTGTTAATTATACCAGGAATGAGATGCAAATATTTTTACTATCAGTTCTGTGGGCGTGGCTAGGTGGGAGTGATTAGATGGGCATGGCCATGTGATTGGGTGGGCATGGCTTCTTTTTTTGTGCAGCACCCCTTCTCACACTCTGTTTTTTTGCCTTCTGGGCCTCAGGGAAGCCTCCTAGGAGCCCATTTTTGTTCCCAGGAGGCTTCCCTGAAGGCCAGGAGGCAAAAAATGGAGCGTGGGGGAAGCACGCCTTTTTGCTTTCTGGGCCTCAGGGAAAGCCTCCTGGGCAAAGCAGTAAGACAGCGAGGGGGATCCCAGCACAGCTGATCGTCAAAACAACTGATAGTCGGGAGGAAAAAGAAATAAATAAATAAAGACCAGTTCGGCCAAACTGGTAGATTTTTTTAACTACAGGTTTGGCCGAGCAGTAGCATTTTTTACTCCCGGTTTGCCTGAACTGGGCCAAATTGGTAGAATATCACCACTGAATTATACTTATTTAATTTATAACAAATTTAAATGTTTAATATTTGTCTGGATCCCATCTAATTTTTCATTCTGATATTTACTATTCCAGTATTCATCTCAAAATAAAATTAAGATGTTTAATCCCAAAAGCATTAGGCCCTAATATTGGGCCATCTGACTGGGTGCTTTGTTTATTTACTAAATATTAACTAAATATTTTAGTTATGTTCAGGAATTAACTACAATCAAGTTGATATATTTTTCTGTAAAAGTTAGAAAAATGTAGGTGTATTGGAAATATTTTCTATTCGTACTAGGAAAAAAAGAAATTTTACAAAGAAACCTACAGTTGGCTCTGTAACAGTGCATCAACCAAAATAAACTCCAGCTGGATTTTAAAAATATATTGAATTTTTAAGGCAAAACTATTTTTAAATTAAATTCCTAGATGGACAATAATATTAAATTTTAATAGCTTATCTAGGAAATCAATTAAAGTTTCCTTGATGTTTGTACTGAGCAATACACTAATGTATAAAACTAAAAAAATGGGAGAAATTACATATCTTTCTATGTGTGCTTCTCTCTTGACAAATAAAGTACTCAAAGAAGGATCTTTTAGAGCAGGGGTCGCCAACTTTTTCGACCTCAGGGACCACCAAACTCATAATTTCAAATCCCGCGGACCACTAATATGAATTTTGGGTGACTGTGGCTTGCTGATGTTGATGGGAAAGTTGATCCCATATTCCAGAGCTGCAGTAGTCACAGGACTAGCCTGTGCACCGGCCTGCCATGGATGAGCTGCTCTGGGATGACCAAAGGGGCCAATGTTGTGACTACTGCAGCTCTGGAATATGAGACCAGCCTGTGATGGGATTGGAAATCGCCATAGGGGCTGGCACCTGTAATGTGCAACATGCAAAAAGCAGCATAGCTCTCGCTGGCCAGGATGAGGTAAGGGTGCTGTTGCAGCAAGAGGGGACTGGCAGCACAGGCAGGCTGAAGCAACAATAGAGATGGCTAGAAGGTGCAGGAGTACCATGCTACTTGCATTTGCACAGCACTCCCGCATCTTCCAGCTCGACTCTCCTGGCCTAGGCTCTTCCTCGATGGCTGCAAGTTGTAGGCATGGCTCGGGGTAGGAAAAGTACCGGCTGGTGGTAGTGGGAGGGGGCGGAGGAGGCAAGTCTGCTCTCACTATCCAGTTCAGAGGTCCGGAATGGGGTGTCAGCATCAGTCTTCTCGTCCCTCTCGGCGCTCTGCTGCCTCCACCCTCACGGCCCCAGCCATTGCTGCTCAGGGAAGCCACAGGAAAAGAAAGCAAGCAGAAACATAGCTCTCACTGAGGCGGAAGAGGGGAAATCGGGGAAAGCACAGGCAACAGAAAGCAGCGCTTTTCAAAGGTGGCAGCTTGCATCTTCTGTTGCCTGCGCCTTCCTCGATCTCAGCTCTTTCGCTCTAGTGAGAGCTATGTTTCTGCTCACTTTTCCTGTGTCTTCCCCAGGCAGCAATGGCTGGGGCTATGGGGGGGAGCAGCAGATCAGAGTGCCAAGAGGGATGAGAAAATTGATGCCGATACCCCATTCTGGACTTGCCCCTTCCCACCACCAGCAGTCAGTACTTTTCCTGCCCTGGGCCATCACTACAGCCTGTGGCCATCGAAGAAGAGCCCAGGCTAGGAGAGGCAAGCTGGAAGGTGCGGGAGTGCCATGCAAATGCAAGTAGCACGCCACTTCTGCACCTACCAGCCATCTCTATTGTTGCTTCAGCCTGACTGTGCCTCCAGCCCTGTCTTGCTGCAACAGCATCATTTCTTCGTCCTGGTCAGCGAGGGCTGCGCTGCTCTTTGCAGGTTTGCACTTGGGTAAAGGGTGGGGGCCAGCAGGTGAACAGGCCATGTGAGCAACACAGCCTTGTATTTCCATGCAGCCTGGATTAATTGCTTTGGGAAGATGCTTTGGGGGGGACATTTCTCTATGAACCACCAAAATTTTCTCACGGACCATTAGTGGGCCATGGCCCACCGGTTGGCGACCACTGATTTAGAGCAGGAGTGTTAAACTGGCAGCCCACAGGCCGGATGCATAACTCCCAGCTCCGTGAATGGGGAAAACATCCTGAAATGTCACATGATGGCAATATGACATGGTGAGTTTGACACCCATGATTTAGAGTAACCAAAAACGAGATAAAAGGCACCTGGCAAACTATGGCAGATGCCTAGAACTCTAGCCTGGCAACATCAAAATGATGTTATACTGGACTGAGTCTAATATATTGATTAAAAGGAAGTTAGTAGATACACCTTATTTAGTAAGATATATACACAAACATTTATTGTTACAAATAAATCTTTCAAGAATTGTTCTTTCCAAACCCAAGCGGTTCTCCATTTTCTGAATCATATTTTATATAACTTGACAAGTAATTTATAAATCAGACATAATCTAGGCATAGCATTATAGTCCCAGTGTTCATGTTTTCTAAAATCTGTATGAAATAAGAACTTTAGGAGAGTAAAGCCAAATTCTTCCACCTGAAAAATCTAGGTTAAATATGCTATAATCGCTTCTTTCTGACTTCACGCTTACTTTACAAGGACAAAATATGACACATTTATAGCTACTTTTACCAAATAAATTTCTAATTACATCAACAAGTTACGAAAAGTCTTTCATGCAGTATTCTCTATGTCACTGGACTCTTATAATTATCTTTTCCTGTCCATTCCTCATTCTATTACCTTAAATATTATTTTCAACTCTATGTTTACGCTTGTAAATATGCAGAACTTGTTAGCACAGAAGTGTGCTCGTTTGAATCAATTGTTAGGGTGCTACTCAGCCCTATACATGGAACAGTGCTTTGCCCTAGGAAAAGAACATGGAGATTGTTTTCACCCAATTTATTTATTAATCATTTTTTAAAGATGGAAAATTTAAACATTGCTTAAGGTGATATGGCATGAGTTATATATGTATATTCATATGTATGACTGTTGATATCTCCCAAGGTCATGTAATCATCTTTTGTGACCTTCTCACAAGTTAAATCAATGGGGAAGCCAGATAACTAACTTATCAATTGCAGTGATTCACTTAACAACAGAAGCAAGAAATGATATAAAATGGGGCAAAATCCACTTAACAGATGTCTCATTTAATAATGTATTTTTTTCCTCAACTGTGGTCATATGACGAGGACTACCTGTGAGATAAAAATGCTCATCCATATTTATCTGTTAAAATGTAGAAATAATTCATTTCAGGTATTAAATCAGAAGCACAAAAAAGTAGGATATTTCCAGGGCTGGGATTCTACCAGTTCACACCTATTCGCTAGAACCGGTTGTTAACATTCTAAGCAGTTCGGAGAACCGGTTGTTAGAAGAAATTACTGGCTTAATCCTGTAAGGAAGGCAGGAAGGAAACATTCTGGTGTTGCTTGCAGAAACCGCCTCTCCATTAACCCTTATTACATTCTTGGCAGGACTAGATTTCCTGCCTCAGGAACTTCTCTGGAGGTTTTTTTCCCTCCTTTGCTGGTACTTTGCTTGAGTGGAGTGACCATTCAAAGTTACAATGGAACTGAAAAAAGTGACTTATGACCATTTTTTCACACTTACGACTGTTGCAGCATCCCCACAGTCTTAAAGGCCAGGCAAGGAGATGCATGCCTCAATGTGAGTGATATTGAGTTGGCCACGCCTAGCCAATAACGACCACCAAACCATGTCCACCCAGTCACATGACCACCAAGCCACATCCACCACCTAAGTCACGTCCACAGAACCGGTTGTTAAATATTTGAATCCCAACTCTGGATATTCCCCCCAAAATTCAACAAGGCAATAATGAAACCTGAATGAAAAGATCTGTAAAATATGGCCATTTGGAAAACTATTTGGTTAACTAAATAGTGTGGAGTTGCAAGTGCATCTTTCTAGTTACCTGGAGATTTTTTGCTTACTCTTGTCTGCATCAAATAAGCATGACGAGGCAATAAAGGTGATGATGGCAAGGAGACTGAAACTCCTTTGGCCAAATTCATTCTGTAGACATCTTCAGATACAGGTTGGATGCCACTTTGACAATCTGCACTGTGGTCAGATGTGGATATGATCTGCGGTACATTTTCTGAACATGAATCACCTAAAACAAACAGTGAAAAATTAAGCTACTTAGCAAATGAAATCTCATAAGTCCGATAAAACTGATCAGAGCTGTATGACATAGGACATGTATCTCTTTGATGTAGTGGCAACAGAGCAAAAATTAATTTTAGTGGCACTGGTCACAAGAGAAAACTAGAAACAGAAATAGTTAGTGAACAGGACAAACTTTGCTTCAGGTTCTAAGAATTAGAACAAAAAGGTTTAGTTTGTTTTGTGCTCAAATCATGTTGCTACACCAGTGTCAAACTCTTAAATCTGAATTAGCACACACAGTGTCAAAAGAAAAAAGCTATTCCAGATTTTTTTGCTAGGAACAGGACCACTGCTGTTATTCTTCATGTTTACCCTGTTTAGTTGGAAAAAATATTTATTTATTAAATTGATACGGTGTCCATCTCACTCTGAAAAGCAACTGTAGGTGATTTATGATTAAAAACATAAATAAAGTATTAAAATATTAAATAAATTAAATACAAAAGGAAAGATCTATTTGCTTTCTTATAGCACAGTTGTAACATTTATCTCTAAAGACAGCTAGTTAGCTATAGTGATTAAGGCACTAAGCTAGAGAACGTAAGTCCTGGTCCTGCCCTGCCAATTGGGCCAGTCACTTTTTCTCAGCCCTGGGAAGCAGGAAATAGCAAACCATTTCTGAACTCTTGCATCTGTAGGGATTTATCCAGGCAGTCACCAGGAATCAACACTGATTTAGAGATACACACACAAAAAGGCAACTCTCCCAAACTATTAGCTCTATTGGTATTAAATAAGGATTTATAATAAAAAATAACTATTAAAAGAATAACTATTAAAATTATACAATACTAAAAAAAATAAAAACTGTTAAGAACCTATTTCAACATGCTGGATGTAACATTTTAAAATTATACACCACAGATCATTTTTACAAGAAGGCCGTGGCAAGGGGACAAGCTCCTTGATCATCCTTAGTCTCAAACACTTAGAAAGAGCATCTGCAAGGATTTTGATGCCCTAACCTCAAAAGAACACTTGGCTCCAAAAGCCAGTTGCCATAGGATGCCAGAACCGAAGAGAAGGATATGCTGTCTCCATTCATCATCCAAAGAACTGCTAGGAGGTGGGAAAGTTTGTTTTGTTTTACAGCAGTCTGTTGCAGAAGACCAACTATAAATCTCCAAAATAAATAGAACTTGGAAGCCTTGCAACAACATGTTGTAGTAAAGGTTTTTTTTTTCCAAATTACATCAACTCAGTATTTCTTTCTCTTACTGAAATGTTTCACATCTGGAGGGCATTGGGTCGGGGAAAGCTTATCTGGTATCTTGTTGGTGTGTCTGTTTATTTCATAGAATTAATGACAGAACAGTCCCACAATCACAGTCTATAGCTGCCAATTTCTAGCCACTGAATCATTAATTACATGCACACCAATAAATCAGTTTAACAGTTTGTATATTTTACATCTTGTATACTGGTAGTACTTTATAACAGAAGACTTAGATAAGGATGAAGTAGAGGGGAAAAAATAAACTGTTTAAGAAAATTAAGTAACTCATCCTCAAATATAGATATTAACAAAATTAGGCTTTCCCCCCCTATTTTCAGACTTTTTCGGTTTCAATCAACAAATAGCTGGAAGCAAAGTCTCTATTTTTATTAAGTCTTTATTAAGACGAACCAAAACAACAGAAAAACAGATACAGGACTTTTTAGCTTTCCAGTATTTTTATAGTTAAGGAAGGATGTTAGAAAAAATAACTGGAAACAAGACATAAAATTCTGAAAACTGTGTTTAAGTCATAAGGTTTACAATGCAAAGTCAGCACAAAGCTACAAACTACAGACTGAATCATTATGACCTTATCTGTCCTAGTAAAGATAATTCCCAGCTATGGATGCTTAAGAATGTTTCTCTTTATTTAAATCAGAGTTTTTTCATCTGTATTAAGAGCAACAGATATAGAATAAGATTGTGCTGTTGTTATGGGAGAGTATGGATGGGGATTTTAAAAGTCTGGCCCCGAAATTATATATTACACAAGCTGTTTTTTTTCATTGACTTAGGGAAGTTTCTCTGATTCACAGCATATTCCTGTTTATTTGAATAAAAACATTATTATAATATTACATTCTGGCTTCGTTAATCAAGAGCAGCCATCACCTTTGTCGGGGGTATCAAACTCACGGCCTGCGGGCCAGAGGCATCATGCATGGCCACACCCCCGCCCGATTTAGCAAAAGGGAAAGAAGTCCCAATACGTCCAGTGACACTGCTGTGATGATGCAAATTTGACACCCCTGACCTACTTGTATCACAACTACCATTGATTCCATAAGCAGAGATATTAATGAGGACCAAAATTGTGTGCCCTTCTCAATACAATGTAACTAAAAGTGGGAAGCTTTTGATAATCACTGTTCCCTTTTTCATTAGAACCAGGAATTGATATTTGTCAGATCTAAGAGAGAAAGATATTAAAGCACAGTTTTAATATCTGAAGAATTTATGCTTGTATTAGGGCATCTCATGCATATTTGAAGTATTGAATGCATCAAAGATCCTGTAAAAGATAAACTGTATATTTTTGCAATTCTTGTGGAGCAAATCTTAAATCACTAAACCTTGCTGCAATTAAGAACATGATCTCAGATTCTAATTCAATTTTCAACTCAAACACAAATTCATTAGTCTCACTTTACATAGATTATCCTTAATGTTATCCTTAACAGTTCTATTAGACTGTTGTGTCTACGTATAGAAAAGGGCTCATAACTTGAAAAATTGTTATTCTCACTCTTTATTTGAAAGTACAGCTTTTGCCTTCAGTGTACTAATCCTTTTTAGGATTCAAAACATCATATGGAATTAGGAATGCGTACAAAAAAAATACCATAAATATTATAAGATTTCAGGCTGAGAAAAGTATTCAGGATAAATGCCCTAATTAGTCATTCATACCTAGCTTATTAACATTGTTTGATAAGAATGCTATTGTCCACACCCAGTTATGTCTGGCTGCCCGCCAGGGGATTTCCTGCAACGAACATCCCTACATATCTTATCCATCTGAAGAGCTCAGGGAAGAAATAAAACATCTAAATATCCTATGCTGAATATCTGAAATCATTCATTCATTACAATACAATAGTGAGAGTCCAGTAAAGGTACTCAAGTTATTAAAGAAGAAAATGTGATGCTCAAATTGTTCAAGAGGAAAAATGTATTTTCTATTTACATGTCAGATCATGTAAGAATCAGGCAGCCTATTTTAAAGAACCAGGTTGGTTTGCAAGAATCAATACAAAAATGCCCATTTACATCTGAGAGTAATTTTGAGGGTAGGATGAAAACATTGTTCCATATTAATTCATTTTGATGGTGCAATATTTAATACTAGCCACTGTAATTTATAAACCATGATTTATGGCTTAGTATGTTGTGAACCGAAGCAATTCTGATTAATTATTCTTTATTTGTTAGATTTCTTTTAGACGTTTCTTCAGGAACTCAAAGGTGGCCTGATGATTGAACCCAGTCCCTGTGTACTCCTTTTATTTAAAGTTTTCTAGCAATCCCTGGAAAATGGGTCTTATCTCTATTAATGTAAATGTCTCTTCCAGGATTAATATAATGAAGAGGGCAAGAATTTCATCTTTATAGCAATAGCAATAGCACTTAGACTTATATACCGCTTTATAGTGCTTTACAGCCCTCTCTAAGCGGTTTTCAGCGTCAGCCTATTGGCCCCAATAATTTGGCTCCTCATTTTATCCACCTCAGAAGGATGGAAGGCTGAGTCAACCTTGAGCCTGGTGGGATTCAATCTGCCAAATTGCAGTAGAAGTAGCTTGCAGTACTGCACTCTAACTACAGCACTACCGAGGCTTTATCACACCAATGAGGAAAATATTTTACTCTCCAAGTAATTGTATTTTTGCCACAAAAATATGTAGTTTTTAATTGGACATTTAGTTTTATTTACTTTTTATTTACTTTTAACTTGCCTCAGCTATAATTTGAAATAATTTTGAATTTATGCAATATACAATTCTAGAAATAACAGGAAGACTGAAAATAAAAACTAATCTGACACTTTTATTTTTAGAACACATTACAAAAATAGTTATTTCACACTTCAAAATGATATACTGCTAAGAATACTAATGTTCACACTTCCTGGCCTTACAATCTAAAATATACTGATAAGTGAAGGTTGAACAGTCATAAATAAAAATTGATTAAAGGAATATTGTATATATTGTAGACACTAAAGAGAAGATATGTTTGTCCATTTTTCCAATCACATTCTGACTAATAGTAAAAGCTGTATTATTACACTGCAGTAGGAAATAATTTAATTCTCTTTTCCTTAGTGTGTATCAGTACCCAAAGTATCATGTCACCTCCCAGTTGGTGGGAAGTAGACAACAATATGTTGGCTTACAAGACAGTCTCTAGATCAGAGATTCTATCTTGCCTAGAATAGAATATATCCTTGAGGAAAATATATACTTTCCTTTAGCAAAATTGTTGCATATAGCATAGTTGTAATCTAGATCTTTTTTTAATTTATTAAAAATTACTATGTGAAAACCCCAATTATACAAGACATGATAGGTCACAAAGGATAGCAACTATGGCCCCATCTCTGACAAGTATGGTCTATGGAAGATTCTGTTTTGGAATGTTGGAGGAGTAAGTAGTGAAGAACATGAATTAATTAAAATGAAAAATAAAAATGCTGCGTGTAAAACAAAATCAAACAGAAAGAATGTAATAGATCTAATTGGTGGTTTGATTTTATGCAGTGGAATTCATGAATACATGTAGAAAAATAAAGGTATAAGTTTACTATGAATGGAAAGGCAAAACAAAGTATTTTTAAAAAGTACGTACTGATATCATCTTTACTGTAACGGCCTAGAGTTGCCTCAAATAGCAAGCTGGATGGTATATAATAAATATAAATAAATAAGAATCCATAGATTGATGAAAATTGCAGTTTATGTTCCATAGAGTGGAGATAACTGACAATAATTTTCTACTAGTGCGACCCAGTGACATCTAGCCTGATTTACACCATCTTACAGAGTATCCAGACATGATTCCACACTCATGTATTCATGAAATGATATTAGGAATAGAGATTTCTGGCCCAACTATAAGATAACATCAGCATAGTGTTATATTTTCTACCTCTATAATTTATTGATGTTTTCAAGCAAGACAAAAACAAGATTAACAATCTCAAAACCTAAAGGAAGGTCTTAAAAACCACCTAAAAAGCAGTGTCTTGCTGAGAAAACAAAAATAAAATATACATAAGAAATGACTCTTTTCAATTTCAGGACCTAATTCACCGAATGGACTATCACTTTCATTAATAGCTTAAAGCTTTATGATTCCAGCAAAGCATTCTGTTTTGCAACACAATACCTTGCTGCTTGCTTAAAAGTAAACCTGGGTTTATTTTGAGGAAAACAGAATAAAATTGGAATGAAAAACAGAAAAGCAAATGCTATGTTTTTAAAATGCTAAGTAACTTGATCGGTGGTGGGATTAAAACATTTTTACTACCGGTTCTGTGGATGTGGCTTGATGGGCATGGAGTGGCTTGATGGGCATGGCAGGGTAAGGATACTGTAAAATCTCCATTTCCTCCCCAGTCCTGGGGGAAAATTATTGCAAAATCCCCATTCCCTCCCCGTTCTTGGGAGAAGGTTACGACAAAGTCCCCATTCCCTCCCCACCCCACTAAGCTGCTTTCCATCTCCATTCTCCTGTGCAGGGCAACAAAAGAAGATGCAGCCAATCAGCTGGGACTTGGGAGGTAGAGAATAGATGGGGGCGGGGTCAGTCAGAGGTGGTATTTGCCAGTTCTCCGAACTACTCAAAATTTCTACTACTGATTCTCCAGAACTGGTCAGAACCTGCTGAATACCACCTCTGAACTTGATATATTCGATAGAAAAGAGTTCCAAGTGGTAGAAACAGCGTAATAAAGAGGACAAAGATTGGAGACTTCCGGTTTGCAAGGCTTTGGCAGAGGCAGGAATCCGCGATCGTGCGCAGTTCCTGCTGCGCTCACCGCTGGAGTGCCCCCAATCCAGCTGTATTTGGGGGCTATAGTTACCCTGTAGAGGAAACTGAAGATAGGGGAGGCTCAGCAGGGGTCTGGGGGAATCGCAACCCCCCCTCCTTCCTCTTCTGAAAGTGGTGGAGCGGCGGTTAGTAATTGCTGCTTTCATCAAAGAAGCTTTCATCCGGATAAGAATGTGCAGGAGGAAGCTGAGAAAGTGAAAGTTTTTGGCTAACCGGGATGACAAGTAATATTTAAATACCCTGGAATTTAAGCTTTATTAAGATACATCGTTCCCTATGAAGATGGAAGAAGCGGCGAATGAAAGTAAAAAGGGAAAGTTTGTTTTTTCTCACTCTCCTTCCTTACGGTGATAGCAAATGAGTGGAGAAATCGGAAAAACCCATTTTGGCATCAGCAGGTAATTAAATTGAAAATTGAAGCTAAGGGGACAATAAATATTTCAGAGCACTGAAAAAAAACACTTTTTTTGCTATAAGTGGGAAGAGAGAGGAAAAAAACTAACATTAAGATTTTCTTGGAGGAGGCTGCTTGGAATTTATAAGATTAGAACGAAACTGGAACAAAACTTCTAAAAGATATATTTCAACTGGAGCTTTATAACTGAACTATAACCCCAGGAAGAGAAAATATAAAAAGAAGAAAATGCTAAATGAAATAGACTGTGTGTATTTGGATTGCTTGGTGACTTTGGGACTTTTGGAAATTATTATTTGAAAGACTAAAAATATTTGGGTTGTTTAAAAAAATTTTTTTTTTACAATGGCACTACTTGTTGATGAACTGAAAATTGAATTTAAAAAGCTAAAAGAAGAGGATCAAGAAGGGAAGAGCTCTTCTGGATCTGTTTTCCATTTTTTAGAAATGGCGATTTATACCTACCGGAAACTACAAGAACAAGAAGATTGCAATGAAGAAGAAGCCATCTTTAATGAACAAACAATTTTAGCAGGAAACAATTTTAAAGGGAAAGAGGGGAAAGAGAATGGAGAATTTAAGTCTTAAAAAAACAACCAAAAAAGGGAAAAATAAGATGAAAAATTGATATAATGTTAGAAAGCAATAGAAAAGAGAAATACAGAAGAAAGTGGAGACCAAGAAGGTGGAGATTAAGAGACAAGGGGGTAAAAAGACAGGATTGGAGAAGAAAGGAAGGGAAAAAGGGAAGAGAAGTTACAAAGGTTTAAAACAAGATGTAAAGAAACAAGATCTATTCAGAGATAGTGGGTAAAAATATGATTAAAAAGTGATTCTGCAAAGTACATAAGATACTGTTGTATTTATATTTGAAATAATGTTAGAAAATTGGATTTAATAATAGAGCTTAATTTGATATGGATTATTGTTTTAATTATATTATAAACTTATTATTCTTTTTTATTCTATAATATAGTAAGTAGCTTTAGAATGTATTAAGCAGAATCAGAATGAAAAGTATATATTATTTTAAGTGTTAAATTTAGGGGAAAGATTCAAAGGCGTCATACTTCAATCAGTGATTACAGGAGATATTTTGTGTTAATGAGAAAACATAATAAAAAATTCAAATAGAACAGACAAAAGAAATATGCATAATGATTTAAATAGAGATGAAATAAATAAAATAGAATTAAGAGAGTGAAAAAAGGGGAGAAGCTATATAGAAAATGTAGAATGGTAAATAAGATATGAAATTGGATAAAAAGTAAGCATGAATTTTGAATTTATGTCTATATAAAAAGATGTAACCTGGGACTAAGCCGCTTTCCAAAAAGAAGTTTTATGTTTTGATGTTTTATGTTTTGTTTGTGTGTTTGTTTATTGAAAACTATTAAAAAATTTCTAAAAAAAATAATAAAGAGGACGAAGATTATTAGAGCAGTAGCATGGAAGAAAGAAAACAAATACAAAAGCATTAAGAAATGTGTGACAAACTAAGACTTCTGAAGGAGTTATGCCGAATTGTTTGAAGCATTGACAACTAGCTGACCACCAGGCAAAAATCAAGGAACCTGTGAGTAGATGGATTCCTTGGAACCTCTTCAAATAAGGAGAATAAGATATGACTCACATCTGCTCTGAAAAGCTGTTCCTTGTGAGGAGACTGCAGAACTGTGTTTTCCATGGGAAAACCACAAGGAGATGATGGGACCAGGCATTTTTCTTGCAATTGCAGTGGACATTTTAAAGGACACTAAAGGCCTGGTCCCACTGGCTGACAGATGCAAAACGTATGCATAAAGGACACAGCGGATGAGCAAAATTTCAGGGGTGGCTCCATCCGTTGTCATCCACTACAAAAAGTGGTGAAAATTTGCATGAACAGAACGGAAAAGAATGGACGTGGGTAGTATGTAGCGGGGATGTTAAACAGATGTTCATAGGAAGCCTAGCGGATGAAAGCAGATGGAAGCGGATGACACCTCCAAAGGGGTTCTGGAGGAGAATTTCGAAGCAGACGCATAGGGGATGAAGTGGATGCATCACATACGCCTAAAGGAAAGAAAGAGGATGCCTCGAGGATGTATATCGGATGCAAACCGTTCACTGTGCATCCTTTCTATTTCCGTGCTACTAATGCTGTGTAGACGTTACGTGTATCTTTTGTTTCCTCCCTCTTTCCGTTTTCAGCTGCAGCGGATGTGAGTTGAGGGGATGGCCAGAAGATGCAGAGAGGATACAGCGGATGTTTAACGGATGATAAACAGACATAGAACGTTTGTTGCTCGTATGTCGCGGATTTACATCGTACATGGCGGAAAGTTCATCCGTTCACAAAGTTTTGTGCAGCTCAAAACTTCTTGCGTGGAGGAAATCGCAGTGGACGGATGCTTGATGGATAGAGCGTATGAAACACGTATGCAATGAGTACACAACAGATGCATAGTGTTTTCCAATGGATGGCAAGCTTTTTTAACGTTTTACATCCTCTTTGCATCCGTAAGTGCAGTGGGACAGGGCCTTAAAGCTTTGAAGCATCATTTTCTAATCACTTTCAGAAATTGCCTATTTACCATTTTAAACATATTAAAGATCTTTAAAATGACAAGGTTGAAAAGTCCTCATTGGGGGGGTCTAAACAAAAAACAATAATTATAAACTGAAGAACTTAGAAGAATTTGAAATAAACAGCTAAAACTAAATAAACTTTTGATCTGATGTTATAAATGGATTCAGGATCCAAGTAGATTTGGAATATTGGCTTTTACAAAAAGATTTTGGAATTAAATCATAAAAAATAGCTTCTTGGGGAAAACAAATTTATTCTGACTATCCTAGCTATTGTATGTCATAACAAAGATAAGTGATGGTTTTAGAAACTGGGCACTAGAGGGACTAAAGATTCTAAGCAGAAAGAAAAAAGACACAAGCCTGTTTTTGATATCAGGGACTTACATTTTTTAACTATACGTCAGCCATATGTATAGTAAACTTTTATCTTTTAATTCTGGTGACCTAATATTAAAACCGAAGGAAGAACTTGAATCAGAAGGTTACATTTGCCATTGGTTTATCAGCAACTGAAAGGAAAGTTTAAACTAGATAACAAGTGTTATGGATTTGACTTTGTTGAAAATGAATTGGAAATTTTATTATGTAGCAACAATGAACATATTACTGTTAAGATCTATAAAATGTTATTGAAATTGAATTTGGCAAATGAACATGTAAAACATTGTGTGATTCAGTGTCCAAAGGAATTCTGGATAGAATGTGATGCTTGAACAATGGGAAAATATGTGGATGAAGGGTTTAAAATTTACATTAAATTATAATTTTTTTAAAAAAATCTACAAAATGATGTATCACTGGTATTTAGCACCAGCTAAGTTATCTCAGATGTGTAAAGGTATGTCAAATGAATGGAAGTGTAAAAGCAAAGAAGGGACTTTTTATCATCTATGGTGGACATGTGACAAAGCAAAAAAAAAATTGAATGATTCATATTTTAATACAGAAAAATTTGAAAATGGAAATAAACATGAAACCAGAACTTTTCCTTTTAGGACTAATGGAAAAAGAACTGGAGGGAAAAAATGGAACTTTGTTACTATATATGTTGACAGCAGCAAGACTATTTATTGTATACACAAAAATGGAAGGATACTTCGATTCCTACTATGGACAAATGGTTTCAGAAATTGATGGAATTGGCTGAAATGGCAAAACTGATGACTTTGATTAAAGAAAAGAACATAAGTATGTTTGTTTCCACATGACGACCACTTCTGAACTTCATGCTCGATGTGGAAAAGAATGAAACTCTGACATCAGGTTTTGCAGATTAGACTGATAGATTATAGAAATGGCTGTTTATATTATTATGGAAAAGCAAAAAGTTGTGATTTGATGTTAATGACTTATTTTACTGCAACAGAGTTGGAAGTCAATGCTTTTCTTTCCCCCTCCCCTATATTTCCTCACTTCTCTTCCCCCTTTCTCCTTCCCCCCTCATTGGCTCTTCTATTTACTTTTGTATTTTGTATTTTATAATACTCTGTAACTCAATAAAAATGCTTATATGAGCATATTGGGACTTACAAATTGACATCAAAGATTATAACTTTGGAAATATTAAAGGAGATCTTTGAAGAATGGAGCCGTAAATTAGTAGCTACAATACCAACACTGTCAATACAGAAAAAGGAACAACAAATGACAGAATGATTTAGAAAAGGATGCTTTGCTGTATATTGAAAAGAAATTGGCTGAAATTCTAAAAAATAAAAGGAAAATAGAACTTATCAGCCAAGAGAATGACCTGGTATTAAGGAGAATAGAGGAAATATGAGTACAAATCCAATGTTTGCTGTAATTTAAAGTGATGAAAGAGACATTCAACTGAAACATGTAGATGTGTGTTGTATCTCTATCAAAAACTAATTTTACAGAAGATTTTGAAAAATGGAAATGTTGCATGCATGTTAGCCAGATCAACAGAACTTTGTGATCTCCATGATACTTCACTTAAATAAAACAGACATGCTGTGATATTCAGCAAGCAGCACAGATGTCTGTATCACTTTCATTATACTTATACAGTAAGCAATACAAGGTCTCTTTTCTCAATAAACATATTATCCATACATTCCAGCCAGGCATATATTGACACAAAACATTCTGGCGCCAATTTTTTTAAAAACTAATTTATTTTCCCATTGAATGTAAATTCTATAGAACTGGTACATTCATGGATAATAAATCCTATTCAGTTGCCTAGAATAAGAGGCATTTTATTTTTAGAAGCAGTAAAAAGACAAGAAAGGACAGATGGAATAGAAATCCCAAAGAACTGTTATTTTGCATCTGCTCTAAACCAACAATGAAGAACCAGGAAATACTAGAATTGGGTCAAAAGTCAAAGTAACAATTTAGAGGAATTCTTTCCATCGGTACAGTCTAATATAGCCACAGTAAAAAAACGCACACATTTTCTTCAAGTAGTTGACCACCAGAGTGCCTGAGAGTTAAAACAATATTTGTAGAGGTGATATTTTGAATAACATTTACCTGAGTTCCTTGGCAGTTTATACAATTAAAGCATGTATTATTAAAATACAGGCCATTCCAGTATGGCAGAGGTTTCAAACTCAAGGCCTATGAGCCAGATTTGGTCTCTGGGGTGCTTAGATCTGACTGTTCTGTTCCGCCAGGGAAAGCGGAGCTTGGGAGGGCTGCGTTTTTGCTGGCAGAGGGTTGCAGGAGCCCATTGCAGCCGAAAATGGAGCTTGGGAGCTTGTATTTGCTGGCAGGGCGCTCAGGGCTGCTGTCACAAATGATGTCAAGCTGGCCACGCCTACCCTGGCCACGCCCACCCCAGCCCCTGAGGTCAAACACAACCTTGATGTGGTTCTCAATGAAATTGAATTTGACATCCCTGCAGAAAAGCTTTAACCCGTTAGCTGTTTCAGAGGCATTTGAAGTACTTGAATATTTAAAAGCTAAGTATTTGTAATAAAGCCAATTATACACAAAACCCAAAACATATTGGTTAATGTATGATCTGTGGAGTAAAGACTTGGAATATCTAAAGCTTAGAAATCCAATGGGCCCAAGCTTTTAAAATTGTAGTACTGTTATTCTAGGCATTGGTCAGCATTTTATACATATTTTTGTAAAAGGGCTACAGAGTTTAGATTAAGATACACAAATATTTTCTAGATGATTCATAGAAATAAAATGGATCAAATTAAAAAAACACTATAAGCAATAGTAGCATATTATTATAAATACTTAAAACTAGTTCACTAGAAAACAATTTTATGAATAAAGTACTGAATTACTAAACTACTTTGTGAGACCAGTGACAAGAACAGAAACAATGTCCTGCTAGATGATCCTTACGGCCCATCTAGTCCACTGCTTTGTTTTTCACAATCCAACCAACTGCACAAGAAAGCAGCTAGTCTTCCAGGAGATGGCCTTAAGAGCTGTGATGGCACAATGGTTAGAATACAGTATTGCAGGCTAACTCTGTCACTGCCAGGAGCTCAATCCTGTTCAATACTAGCTCAAGGTTGATTCAGCCTTCCATCCTTCCAAGGTTGGTAAAATGAGAACAAAGATGATTGGGGGTACTGATTCTGTGATTCTTCTAAGGTATTAAAAGTTCTGACCTTATAACAAAGTACTAGATGAAATTGATTTCAGAAGCAATGAAACTCCTCAACTTACAACCACAATTAAGCCCAAAATTTCCATTGCTAAGCAAGACAGCTGTTAAGTGGATTTGCCATTTTACAAACTGTATCGCCCAAGTTGTTAATAACTCAGTTTTTAAAGTGAATCTGGCTTCCCCGTTGCCTTTGCTTCTCAGAATGCCACAAAAAGTCACCACTTGATCCTGCCTCACTGCAATCTTCATAACTAGATGCCAAGCATCTAAATTTAATCATGTGACCATGGTGCTGCTGCTACAGTCATCAGTGTGAAAAATGGTCATAAGTAATTTTTTCAATCCCATTAAAGATGGAATAGAATAGAACACAACAGAGTAACAGAGTTGGAAGGGACCTTGGAGGTCTTCTACTCCAACTTGCTGCTTGGGCAGGAAACTATACCATTTCAGACAAATGGTTGTTCAATCTCTTCTTTAAAAAGGGCATTGGTACTTACCTGATACACCCGTTCTGTGTGAGCTGTGAAGAGCATCCAGTGACGGGAAGGTACTTCAGTCCCTTCGAGGAAGGCTGGGCTTAAACTTGAGGACACTCCTCCTCTTCCATGAGACTCCTTAGCATCCCAGTTTTGTGAAGCCAAGGTATTGATACCCTATATGCTTAAGCCTATGTAATAACCCTGGCCGGAACAGACCCCTAACAGACGGAATAAAAGGGAGGGGCTGGATGCTCTTCACAGCTCACAGAGAACAGGCGTATCAGGTAAGTACCAGCACCCTTTCTCCCATGAGCTGTTCAGAGCATCCAGTGATGGGACATACCAATGCTTAGCATTGTCCTAAGGGAGGGACTCCGTCTGGGTTGCAGACCTAACTGTTGCTGAAATAACTTGCTGCAAAACTCGCCTACCAAATGAAGCCTCAGCAGAAGCAAATTCGTCAATTTTATAATTTCTAATAAATTGAGATGGAGAAGCCCAGGTTGCAGCTCGGCAAATCTCCTCTATTGTAGCTTAGGTTGCCCATGCTGCTGTGGTGGCTGCACTCCTGGTGGAGTGAGCGGTAATGCCTTGGAACACTGGAATCAAGTGAGAATCATGCAACTTAGCAATGGTGGCTCTTAGCCATCTACCTATGGTAGAGGGTGAAACCTTGTGCCCCAGGGTGTTAGGCTGAAAGGACACGAAGAGGGCTTCTGTTTTTCGGGAGGGCGCCGTGCGCTCTATGTAGATGCGTAAGGCTCTTCTTACGTCCAAGTGGTGCCATTGGTGTTCGAGCCTGTGTGATGGATGTGAGCAAAAATTTGGGAACACCAGCTCTTGAGCTCTATGGAATGCCAAATTAACTTTTGGAATGAAGGAGGGATCTGGTCTGAGAACCACTCTATCCGAATGGAAAATGCAGAGATCTTTGCGCACCAATAATGCAGCTAGTTCAGAAATTCTTCGGGCAAATGTAATTGCTATCAGGAAAACTACTTTGTAGGTTAGAAATTGAAGCATCGTGGTCCTTAGTGGCTCGAAGGGACCTGTAGTAAGGGCCAATAGTACCTTATTTAAGTCCCAAGTTGGGTATCGGTGCACTACGGGGGACCTGAAGTTCTTGGCACCGCACAGAAAACTGCGAATGCGAGGGTGATGAGATGTCGAGGTAAAATCATCCCAAGATATGATCAAAGCCCGGGCCACCACCTGTCTCTGCAGAGATAGCCCTTTGTTTAGGCCCTCCTGTAAAAATTTTAACTGCGCTACTGATAGGGATCTGAACCTTCTGACACAAACGGCAGAAGCTACACCAGGTGGCCTCATAGATTCGGTTCGTCGAAGGATGTCGAGCCGACTGAATAGTGTGAATAACTTGAGTAGAAAGGTGTTCATCTCTCAGACGTCGCCGTTCAACTTCCATACGGATAAGTTTAGCCACTGGGGGTCCGGGTGTAGCACTGGGCCTTCAGACAGCGATATGACCGATGATGGGATCCTCCACGGTGGTACCATCGAGAGGTCCTTCAGGTCCGCGAACCATGCTCGCCTTGGCCAATAAGGAACCACTAATAGCAGGTCCGCTTTTTCTTCCAGCAACTTCTGAATCAATTTGGGAATCATGGGGATGGGAGGAAAGGCGTATAGCTGTCCGGTAGGCCAGTGACATCTGAGTGCATTCACGTCCTCCACCCCCTGCGATGGGTAACGAGAAATGAATTGGGGAAGCTGTACATTTAGTGGGGAGGCAAATAGGTTGACTACCGGTTGGCCCAACCTTCGAGTAGCCTCCAGAAAGATCTTGGGGTCCATACACCACTCTGATTGGTCCAACGTGGCTCTGCTGAGTCAATCCACTTGTACATTCGCTACTCCAGATATGTGCTTCACCTTTAGAGAGAGAAGATGGATTTTGGCCCACAGGAATAGTCTTTCTGCTTCCCTCATTAGTAGATTGGAATGAGTGCCCCCTTGTTTGTTGATATGGGCCTTTGTAGTTATGTTGTCTGTTAAGACGAGCACATGCTTGCAGTGGAGATGCAGGAGGAATTGTCGAAGTGCCAAGTACACCACTCTCAGTTGTAGCCAGTTGATATTGTGTGCCTTCTCTGAATCCATCCAAAGGCCTTGCGCTATATGTGATTGGAAGTGGGGGGTCCCATCCCAATAGGCTGGTGTTTGTTGTAACAATTGACCTGTGTGGATCCTTGAAAGGGCATCCCTTGTTGACTTCGGGTCGTGTCCACCATCATAGAGACATGAGAACGGTTGATGGAACTTTTACACAAGTCCTGCTGTCGTTTCTCCCGGCACATTGGTATGGTAACAGGAACCATTGCAGGGTTCTTGAATGGAACCGGGTCCAGGGATAATAGAAATACAAGAAATCATTTTTCCGAGCAATCAATTTAGAAAGGAGACATAATTGTACTTTCCTAAGAGTTCTGATCTGTTGAGCCAAATCTCTAATGCTTTCTTGTCTGTCAGGGGAGAGGAAAACTTTGCCTTCCAGGGTGTCAATGATGGTGCCAAGGTGAATGAGTCTAGTAGAGGGTGTTAACTGACTTTTTGACCAATTGATTGAGAACCCATGTTGTTGTAAGGTTACAAGTGTAGTTTGAGTGTTAGAATTTTCTTGATTGATGGAAGATGCCAGAATAAGAATGTCATCCAAGTAGCATTGAAGTCGGATGGACCTATCTCTGAGTGATGCTACCAAGGCAGCCAAGACCTTTGTAAAATTTCTGGGAGCTGAAGCTAGGCCAAATGGGAGAGCAATATATAATGGACGTTGTTGTAATAGAAATGAAGGAATTTGAAATGTGAGGACCTAATTGGGATATGTAAGTAAGCTTCCATGAGGTCTATGGAGGTAAGGACATCGTCTTTTCTGATGCTGAGTAAGATGGATTGGAGAATGGTCATTTTAAATTTTCGGTAAACTAAATATTGGTTCAGACATTTTAAGTCCAGGATTGCCCTCCATCCCCCCGAACTTTTAGGGATCGTGAAGAGGTAAAAACCAAGACCTTTTTGATTAGAAGGGATGGGTTGTATGGCCCGGATCTCGAGTAGATGTGCTATGGCTGTATCCATGAGAAACCTTTCTTCTGCATCCCTGGAAATTGGAGACTTCATAAAAAAATCTGGTGTGTGTGTGTGTGGAGCTGAACTCCAGTGCCAGACCTGTGTTCCTGACCCATGAGTCAGTGGTAGAGGAGTCCCAAACCTTTTTAGGTGACCACCAATTGGAATCTCGTTGTGGTAATTACTTGGACCTGCGGAAGGGCTTAGATCCTGTTCCTCGAAATTGTCTTCTAGGATGGAGTCCCCTTCTATATCTGTCCCCAGGTTCAATTCTATCTGTCTGTTGTCTGAATCCAGGCCGTCTTTGAAATCTTGGATAGTAGGGTTGGTAAAAGGGGCAAAAGGAACCCCTACGAAAGGGCTCTGGTGATCTAGACTCTGATCGACGAAAAAGAGAGGGAAGAATTTTCTTTTTGGTTCTGGTTTCAATTCGGAGGGGTTCAAGCCCACTGCCAGATAGTTTGTTCTCCAAGATGGGAGCTGAGGCAAGCCGTCACTTGTGCTTGACATCTGCCTGCCAATGCCTGAGCCAAAGTAACCTTCTAGTCGCAATTTGGGAAGCAATGGCCCTAGAGGAAAATTTTACTACGTTGAAGGTAGCATCTGCTGAAAACTCTGCAGCAGCGATTAATTTAGGCACATCCTGATGTGCCCTAATGTTTGAGGCTGGAATGGCTCCGCCATCTGAGAAATGATCTGGTGAAAAAAGAGGCACCTGTGGCCTCTCTGATGGCCCATGAATCCGAGACGTGTGTCCTGCGGAGGGCTAGTTCCGCCCTCTTTTCCTCAGGCTTGAGAGCCTCTTCAGCTTCACTTGGGATGGCTGAGGAAGATGCAAACGCAATGATAGGCTCATCCACTTCTTGAGCGTTTAGAAATTTAGAGAATTCGGGTGCCAAATTATAGTATTTTTTATCATGCCCTGTGGGAGTGGGATATGAGGCTGCTGCAGCCCATTCTTTTTCTACTAAATTGGAAAACATGTGTGGCACAGGGATAACCTCCGCCTCAGTGACTGGTTGAGAGAATATGAGATCCTCTGCTTCCCCTGGAGTATTTGGTGGGGGAGGGGTACCCATATTATCCAGTCGTGCAGTGTTCTTGGCCTAAAACAGCAGGGATTTAAATAATTGTGGGAGGAATAATCCTGTAAATATGGGGAGATCAGGTGAGAGGCCTTCATCGTCAAACATCCCCCTTTCTAGCAGATCCACTTCTGACAATACCTGGTCAACAGTGTGTACCAACCCCTCCTCCATTTGATCCATTGGATCCCCTTGATCTCCCATATCCTGTGTGTACTGAGGGTCTCTGACAATGGGCAATGATAGTTCTGCGGGGGGGTGTACCTAATGAAGATGTGGATCTGTGATGCCCAGAGATCGTTCAGAAAGAGATCTGCAACCTGAAGCTGAGGGTGTTCGTCCTGCCAGACTAGCCTGTTGGATGCCTGCTGCTATGCCCTTCTGGATAGCTAGCTCCATTCACGCCCTAATGTTGGCAGGAATTTCCTCTGGAAGTTCCTCCTCTTGTCTGAGGCCCAGCTGCAGTTGGCGTGAATGTTGCCTCTGGGGCCCTCCTTGGGGAGGGAATGTTAGAAAGAGCCTCCTGGGGAGGTTGTATCGATATGCTGCTCCTTCTGGATAAATCCAAAGGGGCGGTTGGAGGGTTCTGGGCCTGTGAGGTAGATGGTAGGATGAGTGGTGAAGAAGTGGGCTGTGCAGCTGCTCGTGTACGTTTTTCTACCTGCCTTTTTAATGCCTGATGGCATCTGTGTGCATCTTTCTCTGCTGCCTTAGAGGTCTTTTTGGGCTCTGCGGACTTATCTCTATTTTTAGCAGTTAGTCTAGATCTGGAGTTGTAGCTGCTGGCCATGGTAAAACCTTTGATAGCAATGGAAAGAGGCTATGAAATTAGGTGGCTGGAACACCTAGGGGCCTGCTCCCTTAAGGGGCAGGGGATCCTGGAATAAATAGTTCCCCAATGCCGTAGGCAAATGTTGTCTCCTTGTTCTGTTTTGCTTTGTTATCTATTTATCTATATTTTAATATCTTAAAAGATTTTAGAATTTAAGTCAATCAAGTCAATTTTTGAATAAAGTACTTGTAATATTAAATATGAAAACCAGAACACCCCCCCCTCCAGACCCGGCACCTGTATGAGGGCAGAGAGGTCTGTAACTGATAATTAGATCAGTTTAGCTGCACTTATTGCCTGTGGAATCCAGCAGTTCAAGTCCTCTATCATCCAGTGGACTGGTGGCAGGGACTTCCCCTTCCCAGGTCCCCAAGAAAGGAAACCTTGTCGGGAAACTTTCCTCACAGACAGTAACAAATACTCAGCAAATTTAACCATGCTACCTTTAAAATGGCGGCCGCCTTGTGGCAAAATGAAAACGAAAGCTCAAGGGTGACTCAGCTTTCCATCCTTGGATAAAATGAGGATCATATCGTTGGGAGCAATATGCTGACTTTGTAAACCACTTAGAGAGCACTGTAAAATGATATATAAGCCTAAGTGCTGTTGCTATTCTGGAGGCAAGTCATTCCACTGATTGTTCTGTTAGGAAACTTCTCCTTCTAGGTTGCTTCTCCCCTTGTTTAATTTCCACCCATTGCTTCTTTTCCTGCCTTCGGGTGCTTTGGAGATAGCTTGACTCCCTCTTCTTTGTGGCAGCCCCTCAGAGATTGGAATACTGTGATCATGTCACCCCAAGTCCTGTTTTCATCAAATTAGACATACCCAATTCCAGCGACCGTTCTTTATATATTTTAACCTCCAGTCCCCTAATTATCTTTATTGTTTTTCTCTGCACTCTTTCTATAGTCTCAACATCTTTTTTATGTTGTGGTGACCAAACAGTAAATAAATATCACTCAGCAAATGATTGTACATTAAGGACTACTTATATAGATAGAAAGAAAGCAATATTTCAGAGGGCACAGAACCCAATCACTCATATTAGATTTAATAATATGTTAAAGGACTGAATTGGCTCTTTTATTAATACTATATATTCTTTCTTGTTCCTTTTTCTGAGGTTCTAGATTATTTTATCTATTATTATTTATGATAGAAACACCTTTTCCCCATTTAAATTTTGCTTATTGCCCCAGAATTCTCCCAATTCTATTACTTTTTATTCTAAAATACTATAGGTTCTAAGAGAAAGATAGTTAAGTATGTACAGTTTATTATGCCAGTTTGAAATAATGAATGAAACACTGGTTTTAATACTTAAAAATTTAACTAGAGTTTTTTTAAAGAAAACCCAAGCGTATGTAATATTATATAAAATGCCAACTATGCTGTAGAAATGTTACCATATTAAATTTTTTATTATAATCAACAACAGAAAACTGGAATTGGATTCAATAAATCACAAACAGATCCATATATTTAATATTGTTTAAAAAAAATCTTCTGTTGAGGAAATTGTGCTAAAAATCAGATTGCAACTTGAAAAGATTCCAAGGAAAGCTCCACATTTATAATGAACAGATCTGAACTTTTTATGCCAGAAAATTAAAAGCCTGTCACATATGGCCTATATGATGCACATCAATGGAGTTTGCCTGTTTTAGCTTTCCAGATGTCAAAAATGATTTTTATGATTTTGAAAGTTGAAGATCTTGGAAACTTATCACAAAAATACTAATAACTAATATTTCAGTTTGCAATTGTGTTCACATACCACCAAAAAACAGAGAGATACACAGGAATTATAATTCTGGTATCAATTAGAGATCTCCACATAGAAGATAATGGCTTTTTAATTATGTAACACATTAAACTGTCACAAATTGTCTGGCACTGCCTTATTTCTAAGAGTGTAATCCTGCAGCTAAACTTGTACTGAAAAGAATCCTGAACCTCAAGCAGTTGGAATCCATAAAGTGTTATTTTCAACAGCTATGTGCTACTCTTCCCATCCTCCATTTGCTTTCCCCCTCTTGGGGGCTTCTTTTGAACATGCTGATTTGACATCTATTCCATCAATCGAGGATCTATCTAGCTGGATCATTTTTATAACCATTTAAAGGCAAAGACAACTTGATAACAGCAAATATGTTAAATTATCAACCTTAGATAACAATCCTTTTTAGCTTTTCTTTTGCATTTAGGGCTTCAAATAATTTATTGTTTGCTTGAGCAATACTAGGGAGTAGAATAGCATAACTGCAAGGTCATTTTAACTATTTTTGGTAAAAGTCTGGTTCAGCCAATAGGTCTTTATATAGTGCTTTATTTATATAATATGAAGCCAGCTGTCAAAAGGAGTGGAGGTGGAGTGAAATAATTTCTGTTGTTTTTTACAAGATGCTGCAACGTTAGAAATGCAATCAGTATTATTTGATTCAATCTGTTTAACTGAATACAATGAAGGAAAAGCATCCATTTAAATTTTGCTCAGGAATACGCTTTATTGAACACACCTGGGTTTATATCCAAATGTATAAAATCACATTGTGCAAATAGCAGTAATAACATTCTATAGGAAAACAAACTGGTTCATAGATCTTTTTTTATCACTCTGGAAGGGAATTCCTGTTTCATTAGAGCATTGAATTTATTACTCACATCTCAGTAAAGAGGTTAGAATTCTGTGCACATTGAATATAGAGAATTTGCTGTTTCTTTGGAAATGTATTAGGTTTGGACTTTGAGAAAGCAAGATAAAGTAGCAATAGCACTTAGAAGCGTATGCCGGTTCATAGCGCTTTAACAGCCCTCTCAAAGCGGTTTACAGAGTCAACATATTGCCCCGATCAATCTATATCCTCACTTTACTGACTTTGGAAGGATGGAAGGCCGAGTCAACTTTGAGCTGGTGAGAATTGAACTGCTGGCAGTCAGCAGATTTAGCCTGCAATACTGCATTCTAACCATGTGCTGCCACGGCTCAGTATTGATGCTTTTGAACTTTGGTACTGGAAAAAACTCTTTAAAATATTATGGATAGCCAAGAAAACAATCAATTCAGAGTTTTCATTTGAGGCACAAATAATCTGGCTCAAATTATCATATATTGGAAACATTATGTCTAAAAAACATCTACCATCATTGGATAAGCCCACAATGCTGATAAAGATGGAAAGAATGAGAAAAAGAGGATGCCCACTGGGAAGGTAGATGAATTCATTCATAGCAGCAATGGATGCATCATAAGAAGATCCAGAGGAACAGACTGAAGATTATCTCTCCTAGAGATAATCTATGAGTCCAGTAAAAGTTTTTAACAACTCAGTGGCACACAATCAATATATCATTTTCAGGGCTGTTTTAATTTTGAAATTATCAAAATTGGAATGCAACCCTTCAAGAATTGATTGATTATCTTGTTTGGTTTATTTTATTTATCTATTTTCTACATCGACAATCTAGCCTAAATGTCTTTACAATAAAAATTTAAATACTATTTTATGCTGAGCCTAAAAAAATGGGCTTTTAATCCACAATATATATCGCAGCTAGCATAACTGCATAAAATAGTTAACTAGATTAATGGGGAATCACAGTTTACAGTGAATAAACTGTGTGCAAAAACGTATTTGCTCCACTGGGCCTTTCTGCTACCTTGAGCAACTTCAAGATCTCAATGGAATTGGGGCTTCCAGTCAGATGCATCTATTACAAACCATAGTGGTTGGTCAGTTTTACTCTTGATTTACAAACTGTAGCACAGTAAACCAGAAAACTCTAGCAAGTGCTAAAAGAAAGCAAACACCATACACTGTTCAAGGCATTGCATAAGTTATGTCCCTGCACAGTGGACAGCCTGGAAACTGTGTGGAATTAGATGGGGAAGAACCATCTTTGAATAACTCTTACCACTCTTACCTAGTGACATGGGACCTCCCAAATCCGAAGATATTCCAACTTTTGGGACAGTTGGAATGATAGATGATCTTTGCTCCTGGAAACTCACTTCAAACCAGTTTCTCAGTCCAACCTTTCTCACAGGTTTGTTGTTGTGGGGATAAAACATTGAAAGATCTCCATGCAATAATAATAATTTATCACATTTATATGCTGCCTGATTCTCAGTGACTCTGGGTGGCTTACAAATTGCTAAAAATATTTTTTTTTAAAAAGGATAATACTAGAAACACAAAGCAAAGAACCAAGATGGCTGACAAAACCAGGAAGAAGAACAAGGAAAAGGAAATAAAAGGACATCAGTTGTGCTTACCAAAGGTTTGGGCAAAGAGTCAGGTCTTCAGAACCTTTTTAAACAACACCAGGGTGGAGACCATTCATATCTCAGAAGAACCTCATTTCAGAGGTCAGACACTCTTTGGATTCCCAAAAGATGGTATTGTTTAATCAATGGAACCCAGAGTATGCCACCTCTGCTAGATCGAGTCAGCTGGACAGATAACAATGGGAGACAGGCAGTTCCTCAAATAACTAGGGCCGATGCCATGTAGGGCTTTATAGCACCTGCTATAAAGGGCTTTATAGCACCTTGAATTGCACCTGCTTGTTAACCCCCCTATGTAAAACAGACAGGAAATATGGCTGCATGAACTAATCCTACTTTTAGATTAGCGCATTAATCTACCTATTTCAGGATCTTAGAATTTGGTTGATGCCAAACAGAGATATGAAACCACAGACAAATGTCACATTGTAAATCTTTCCCTGACACTTTTACAAACCATTCCTTCTCTTCTTACTCTGCCTGACAATATAAATTTTGCTTCCAAGATTTTTACTCTTTAGCCTAGCTGTATCCTGTTGTTGGGGGGGAGGGAAATCTGAAGGACTTTATGGGCATTTTAATCTGTGTCTCATTAACAATAACAAATGCATATTTAGTCTTAGCTATAGTAGCAACAATATAACAGATGTAGTTGTACTTTGAACTACAACTTCCCTCACTATCAAGAGTACCCACACATTTCTCATTAAAATGTTCTTCCAACAATTCCCATAGCTGCTTCTCTTTGCAAGACCCCATTATTACGAACGCCTACTTTTCCTACATACTCACCAGTAAAAATTTACTTGCTTAAAACTTTTCTTATTGAAAAAAGCAACCGTAAGAGAATGAACTTTGCCCAGGAGGCTTCAGAATAAAACTTTTGCTGTGGATCATAAGAGAACAGTCATGATACCTGCCCCTTTCAGCAACCAACTACTCTCAGTTCTGAAATGGCTCTGATGAAGAGTAACTCTATATTCAAAGGAGGTGAAGGAAAACAAATTAACAAGAGACAAACTAAAGACTGTTTGATATAATTATTTTTGTGCAAGAGTCTGACTTTAAAAAAAATACAATTAAATCAAACTACAGATTTCCGGCTGCTTATTCCTTCCAGCTGTTTTAGATCACAATTTTGCTACTCACCATGCTGATTGGGGGTGATGAGAGTTAAATCTTGCCATAGAGTTTCATCCTGTACTGCAAACTATTCCAGACGGTCCAACCAGAACAAAGATTCACCAGTGAGCCAGAAAATAATTTCTTGTTTGAAAAAATAACCTTTTAGTATGTTATCAAGCAGCAAAGAATATACTAAAAGGTTATTTTTTCAAACAAGAAATTATTTTCTTTGCTAT
>BLBF01000011.1:8097962-8210873 GCA_015471245.1 Laticauda colubrina | reverse complement strand
TTTCTCTGCCTTCTTCCAGAATATCTTTTTCTACTTCTCACAAATTTTCAAGACATACCCAACCGTAAATCCTTGGCTTCATCTTATCCTTTGTAGTCCTCTCAAATTAAGTTGCATATATGTACTCTTATCAATAGCACCAAACTGAACTAGATGTGCAGTTCTTGAGCCTCTGGAGGACACTCAGAGTGTGTTCATGCTCTTTGACCATGAAAATCGAGAGTAATTAAAATTTATTCTCAATTTTCATGGTCAAAAGAGCAGTGTAACTTTCTCCATCCCATGCGTCAGCCAAGAGGCTTGTCACACATGGCATTGTAAAGCAGTATATTAGATAATATTTGGTCATTAAAAATGCTATGCTGTGAAGTTCTATAATACAGAATATATGGGCTCTATATTTGGTGGTCTAAAACAAGAGACGTGAACACACTATATATTTATATATAAACAAATATACTCACACACATACACACACACACACTGATATTAGCACAATGAATCATTTGAAGATATATAGGGCAACTTGCCTAAGGACCAGTAATCAGCATAAAACTGCTAGCATAGCTTTTTTGACAAGTCTATCAGAAAAAAAGGCAGTCTGTTGACAATAAACACTATTTTTCATTACATCAGCTGCTTCCTGAAAGTCCACAAGGAGTTCAGCTCTAACAGGTTTTAGCAGAACAGGCATGATTATTTGCAATCATAAGTCTTCTATGTATATGCAATTATTTATACTGTTCTTCATAATTGCTTTTAGTCATGCACATATCCCAAACCTGTATCACCATAAAAATCTGCTTTTGGAAAAAAAACAATTCTGAAAGGTATGGTGCCTATGTTCATTCATTGTGAATCCTGGGTGCACACAGCTAGTCCACAACTTACAACCATTCATTTAGGGACCATTTGAAGTTACATCAGCACTGGAAAAAGTGGCTAGTTTTTCACACTCACTTCCGACTGTTGCCAGTATCCCTCTGGTCATGTGATCAACATTTGGGAGCTTAGCAATGCATGTATCCCAGCCTGCCTCTGAAAGCAAAGTCAATGGGGGAGCCAGATCCACTTAATGACATGATCCACTTAACAACTGCAGTGATTCACAACTGTGGCAAAAGACCATAAAATAGGGCAAAACTCACTTAACAACTGCCTTGCTTAACCACAGAAAAGCTGGGCTCAATTGCGGTGGATATATAGGTAGTCAAGTTTTCTTGAAAATAATATGGACAAAGTTTGCCAATGTTTTCTTCTGAGTTATTTTAGTGGCTCCTGGAGTGAAATAAAAGGGAGAGATGGAGAGGTATCCTCAGCAGTTTGTGTTCTGGAAAACTGCTGCTTTGTAATGTGCAAACCTTTTGATTCAGTTCAGAAGAGATGCTTCAGAATATGTGGAAGTATGAACAGAAGTCCTGTCTTCCTCCCCACAGTAATTGTGCAATCCTGAAAACAGGCCCAGCTACTTCACTGAGCTGCAAAAAGTTGCCATAATTATTTTCCTGTATCTTTGGCAAAGCAACACTGAAGCACTACACACATTATGGTTATGCCTTCTATACCAATGGTTGCCAACCGGTGGGCCCGGGACCACTGGTGGTCCTTGAGAAAATTTTGCTGGTCCGCAGAGAAAAATCCCCCCCAAAGCAATTAATCCAGGCAGCATGGGAACACAAGGCTACACCGCCCACATGGCCTGCCCACCCACTGGCCCCCATCCTTCGGCCGAGCGCAAACCTTACTTTGAGTAGAGCCACGTGAGCTGGAACTGGAAGGTAAGGCCAATGGCAGGGGAGGGAAATCCACCGCAGGGTGGCTTGCTGATGTTGATGGGAAAGTCAGTCCCATATTCCAGAGCTGCAGTAGTCACAAGACTGGCCTTTGGTCATCCCAGAGCAGCTCCTCCAGTCCATGGCAGGCCAGTGCACCCAGGTGGAGGAGCAGCTGCTCCAGGATGACCCAAGAACCAGTCCTGTGACTACTGCAGCTATGGAATATGGGACTGACTTTCCCACCAACATCAGCAAGCCACCGCCAGTCAAAATTCATGTTAGTGGTCCGATTTAAAATTATGAGTTTCGTGGTCCCTGAGATCCAAAAGGTTGGTGACCCCTGTTCTATAGCAGTAATTGCATTTAGACGCTGTGAGCTTTCAAGATGGGGCTGATTCCTAGCAACTGCCTGGACAGGTTTTGGGTTTTTTTGGCAAGGTTTCAGAAGTGATTGGCCATTGCCTGCTCCTTCTTATGGCTGAGAAAGTGAATGGCTCAAGGCCACCCAATTGGTTTTGTGTTTAAGGTGGAACTAGAACTCAAAATCTCATTTCTAGGCTGCTTTCTTAACCACTACACCAAACTGATTCACTCTAGAAGATGCTCATTACATAATCTCAATCTTTTAAATGCACAGCTTCTTCCGGAAAAGATGGGAGAATCCCATGCATTAGCAACGCAAAGGTGCCTAAGCAATTCATAAGTAGAAAGAAACAGAATTTTGTGGATTCATTCGACTTCTCATTTCCAATTTTATAACCCAATTGCCAATTGTAAATTGAGTCAAACAGCACATTTTGTAAGTCTTTATCTTAGAAAGAATTATCAGTGTAGGGGAGGTAAGAGGTTTTTTTTGTTTTTTTTGTTCTCTTTCATATCTGCGTTTGCTCTAATACTGAACAACTGAATTGCCTACCATTATATTAATGCCCAGAGAGGAACTTTGAAAAACTTTTGCTATTGGGTTCTTTTCTCACTGACTCTACCAAGAAAACACTGACAACATGCCAGAACAGCAGTTAAACATTAAACATTCATACTAACTCCAGCAAAGCAAAAGTTATAAACATCATTGGAAGGATTTAAGGAAGTTTTGGAAGGGAAAAAAAAGAATAAAAATGCATAAAAGTAAAAACCTCTACTTCCAGAACAGCTGTGTTTTGGCTTACCTAACTGGTTTTCAAAAGTTTAAACCAGGGAAGTCTAGTAAAGTCCATGAAGCAAATAGACACAAAAGAGCCATGCTTAAGATAATATTACACACTTCTGAAATTCTTCAATATATGCTGCACCTTTTAAGCCAGTGACAAAACCCTCCTTTGTCACAACTCTTCTATCTCCCCATGGGATCAGGGAATCTCCTGGTTCTTGTAATACCTAGCCTGTGCAGGACGGCAATGATTCCCACCCACCATGTCAATACAACAATGTATGTTCTCATATGAGTGAATACTGTAGCTTAAATCTTAACAATGATGGATCAGCATTAATTATGAAAACTTTATGTTCAGAAATAGTGGCACATATGGAAAGGGAGAAAAGAGCAAGTTAGAATTCAGCCTATTTTTTTTTTTTTTAAAGAGGAAAAATATGTCAAGATGTGTACACCAGGCCTCTTGCTGCATTCTAAAATAAAGTAAAATACACAAAGCCTGATTTAATTTAATACAGTATCCTGAAGCTTGTTTTGATGATCTCCTTCCAATTACAAGGGCTTCTTAAGAATTCTTGCAATAGCTGTTGAAGGGCATCAGATCAATGGTTCCTAAGGACTGAGATATGTAAAGACCAAACCATTTGAGCAAAGGAAAAATGACAGAGATTGTTTTTAAGATTTTAGAGGAAATGGGAATAATGTGGTAGGTATTTTGGAAAGCTGCCAGGGAGAGATCATGTAAAAAGGAAGGGTGTGCTGTGAAATATAGTTTAATATCAGAAAACACTGATCTGAGACTATTTACCAGCTTTCAAAGGAGATCAGACTGAGAGACTGCAGGCTTTAACAGGTTATTACAACCATAAACAAATCATTACTACATCACAGTGAAGTCCACCAGACGAATAATTCTGTAGCAAATCAGGACTAAATAGAATCATCTCTAGATGAGATGTGTGGCACATAAATCTAATAATAAATCCTGATTTTTTTTAGTAAATAGTTGAATATATTATATTCTGAATGTATGCAGTTCAATTCTTCCTTAAAAGCCACATAAGCATCATTTTTGTTTACAGTCTGCCGTCACGCCACAATGAGAACCTATCAACATGATTTTTAAGGGTGGATCCAGACTTTTCCTTAGAGCATAGTTTTTGAAAATAATTAAGATTAAATACATTTTTTTCTTTAATGTGAGAGATCAATTATAAATTTGGTTTATAACACAATTGTATGATCAAGTAGCAATATTTACAGGTTTACCATACGGAAGCTATTTATATCAGGCACGGGAAATCAGGAGCCAGGATACAGTTCAAAAGCACTGTGAGCTTATTCCATGCAACCTATATGTACAATTCTGATATATTAATGGTCGCGGTGTATTGATGCTAGATAGCAGTCAATGGATTTCAAGGGAAGGTTGGGCGCTGGACCAGGTCTCTTTCGAGGTTATATAGAGACTCTTGTCTAAATTGATGCTTCTGATCCCACCCTTGGGCTCAGCTGGGTCATCTCCTACATGTTGAATGTTTTGGTCTAACTTTTTCAGGGTCAACTTTTGTGTCACCAGGAGCTGGATTTTGTTCTTATTGTATTGCATTTATTTGGCCATCAAAAGTCATTGGAGTCTGGTGGTAACACAGCGATCACAGGAAGCACAGTAGAAGCATTAACAGCAAGATTAATGCACCTATTCTGCCAGCCTGTAGATACATTTGGTACTATTTTCTTAGAGGTTCCTGGCAGTTACAAAAATTTGGCTAGGATCACTTATGGTTCACAGGCTGTCCAACTCTGATCTCCAACTGAAAAGGCACAGATTTCAAATGGTTTCATAGATCAGTTCCAAATACTAATGTAATTAGATCAATAACTTCTATGATAAGAAATAGCTGAAGTTCAGTTGAAGTTCATATCAAACCAATAAAACAATTGCTCGGTAAGAGAACATTCAACCTGACCACACAAACTACTTGTTGGTTTAATACACTTAAATCCTTATTTTAAACTCCATCATTTCCTGAGGGGGTGGGGGTAACCACACGAAGGAACTTATTTTATAGTCCTATCAGAGGCTTAATAGTCTAATCACCAAAATTAACTGATAAATATGCTTGAACTGAAGGATAAATGTTGTTTTTATTTAAAATAGAGATGGAAGAATTCTAGCTAAATGGTTGCTTTTCAGCTTCTACATTTCTAATTACAATACTTTGTCATGGAGCCTTCTTATTTTTTCATTCATTTCACCCTTTGTTCTTTAAAATACATTGTTTGCACAATGTGGGTAGAATGAAAGGTTCACAGATATGTTTTTTCTGTGAATACTTTTGGACACTGAAGAAATCTCTAAAAGGCTAGAATTTTCTTCATGATAGGTTTTCAGCAGTTCAGTACACAAGGAAGATCAGAGAAATAGTGTTCAAAACGTATTTGGGGATGAACGCATAGTTAGTATGGCACAAGAGTGAAAATGCTTTCCATTTGTGGCAAAACAATATTCATTTCAAATTTAAAAGCACAGTTCCACCCTAGTAACTGGTGTGGCAACATTTAGAAGAAAGGAAGAAACCAGCAGATTAGAGAGTTTACTGAACCCAAGAAGTAACCACTAATAACAGACTTGCAAATCAGGGAAGGGTTTGGTAAGGAATGAAGACTAATTAAATGGTCTTGTTAAACAGAGATCCAGAGAAGACTTCAAACATTTTTCAAGCAAACTGCATTTCATAGCATCAAATCTCTATACAGACGACTTTACAGCTTGGCCATTTTCCTTAAGGATTATAGTTAGGTAATAGGTAATGTACTAACTCATCGCTAATTATTTAACCCAAGCACAACACGATGGTCTATCTGAAATCTAATAAATGCAATGAAGGATGACAGAGTAAGGACTGATTTATTTATGTAGATGAATTTAATTTACAAAATATTAAACCCTGGAACCTACCTCATGATGCTAGAAAAAATAAAGCTGTTAAGGATACAGCAACAAAAACAATTTTGTGGGCATATTTCATGATTTGTGAAGATAAAATAAGCATAGCAATCTCCTCCTTTTCAACTTATATTGTGGAAGCTGAGGACTTAATTTTTGCTCAGTGACTTTCAAATCTTTATAAATATTGGTCATTATTGTTCCTGGATATTTTCCTTCTTTTCTCTTTTGTTCTGACTGAATTTAATTTTTAAAAAGTGCTCCTATTTGCAAAGTACACTGTATGGTGAAGAAATGCATGGAGAGTTATAAAAAAAAAAAAACCTCCCTCATTTTTGGAAGCCATTCAAAGAGATCGTCTTCACTTCAAATAGTGAAGTATCTTGTTCAGCTCAATGAAACGTCCTGGGTCTGGCTGCTCTCTGAAACTTTTCCTGATCACTTCTTCTCCCATAAGCACAAGCTGCTTCTGCAGACCAAAGAGTTTGCCACGGTTGCCACATCAAATACAACAGTAGCATGACTTGTTTCTGCTCAGCTGTACTGTGGCTCAGCAGTACTGGCACTTCCCTGGCACTGACGGAAGTTCATCTGGCTCCTTCTTGTCACAGTAATATAAACCTTATATTACTTCCATAAAGCATACCAGTTGGGACTTCCAGAAGACGCAAATGGAAACTACTACTGAAAATGCAATTACATATCCAATATCCAGCATCAAATTCCATCAAAATTAGCCATTTCCTTTAAATCCTGTGTCAAATTTTCATGCAAAATCTGTCTTTTTCTCTGTCTCTGCCTCTCTCTCTCTTTTTCTCTCTCATTGCCACTTAAAAAAATATTACAGCAATTTCCCCCAACCTGGAGCTTTAAGTATGTGGACTTCAGTTCCTACAACTCCAACATAAGAAATGAAATATCTTACCAAAAACTACAGTGTAGTTTCATCCAATACATTAAATATATTACAGGTACTCCAAATTAACAATCATAATTAAGACTGAGAACTCCACCACTAAGCAAAAAGGTTGTAAAACAAATCACAGCGTTGACTTACAGTGGCAGTTCTGATGGCAGTCATTAAGCAAATCATGCAGTTATTAAACACAAAGTTACACAAGCACAACTTCTGATTTTCTGCCAGCTTCCCCATTGGCTTTATTTGTCAGAAGCCGGCAGTGAAAGTGTCAAATGATAACCAAGTGATTGTGGGATTTGCCACTATCATTAAGTGTGTGCCCGCTGCAAAACGTCTGAATTCACGATCACATGACTGTGGGAACCCTAGGATAGCTGCAATTTCAAGGACCAGCTGTAATCCTCCTCATTCAGCACTGTCATAACTTTGAATTGGTCACTGAACAAGTGGTCGCTAATCAAGGACTACCTGTAACAATCCTTGGTTGCTATGCTATTCTCAATTAGCATGGTTTTCACATACGGGGCGGGGAGGTAGTGGGTAAAGAGGAAGAAGCAAAAAGAACTGCAATGTTTCAGACTTTATTTGGAGGAAAAAACTATTTTGGACACATAAGAGAACCTGCCACTCAGTGCTTTGGCTATGTAATCTTGAGAACAGATGCTATTGCTGTAATAAGGTTAGACCAGTTGTGCATTTGTGCTCCAAAGGTCTCTTCTGGATTGAATTCAAGGCAGCACACAACCGTTGCTATAATAGAGATGAAAAATCATTATATCTGATTTACATTTTTCTAGCACTACCAATCAACAAGCATCATCTCTCCATTCTATCATTATAGGAGGAAAGAAGGGGGGGATTGTGAAGACACAGAATATGTTTTAAATAGAGAACACCTGCAGTCCCATAAAAATCCCTATGTGAGGTAATGTGGCATTACAAAACATCTTACATAAAAGCTCCTTGTTTTTTTTTAAACAGGATAAACAACTTTTAAAAATGAATTGTTTCTCTCTTCTCTTTTCCTTGCATTTTTTTGTATCATACATCAATGAAATACTTTCCTTTGTTTTTTTTACATGGCTGCACAGGTCAACATATTAAAAATTATTAGAAAAAATAGCATTTAATCCTGCTTTTATTGCAAGAATTGGGACATGGTGCGTGGAGGAAAAAGTAAACGTTCTATGAATCCATTTAAAATTTTTATAAAGCTTAATAAAGCTATACAGGAAAGCTAAATTTAGAATTTTCCCCTCCTTTCCAGAAATAGGTAGAATTTATGGAAAAACTATTTCCTTTGGAGCAGAATGTATATTCCACTTATCCTAAATTGTCAGAAATTTTAAAAAACAAAAACAAAACAAAATCAGAAATTTCTGATTTTATACAGTAAAAAAAAAACACACAGCAAAAGCATCACTGAACTATGAAAAAGGCCACCTTCTTCCAAATTACACAAAACAAAGCATCAGAAAATAAGTTTGTATTCTCAAGTTTTAATACTATGTTTGATACTGGCCTATGTTTGATGGTTCCATTGTTGAGGCAGTTCTTCTTACTCTCCTTCACCTATGGTTTGTATATTTGGTTATTATATTTATTAACATAGATTTTTATATTTTACACCTTTTCTCCATTTATTCTTTTATCTTGTTGTTGGACACTATCCAAAGTGTTTTTGGCGAGATGGAAAAACATGAATTTGATAAATAAATACAAAGTTTATTAACAGCTATGTTCAGGAATAAATTCCTTCAAGTTAAACTAGATTTGTGTTAATACTAAGAAAATATTTATACTGAATTCTGAATAGGAACACAGGCTGACTCAGGAATTCTGAGAGTTGAAGTCCACAAGTCATAAAAAGGGGCATAGTTTCTCATCTTTGAACCACTTGATTCCTAAATCGAATTGTAGTTCTAGAGTAATCTCCCATTTCAGTCCTAACCAGGTAAATCTGTTGAGCTTCAAGGCCCAAATATGATCAGCCAGGTGCTGAGACTACTGAGAAAACTCAGGTGATACACCCAGGAATGCCTCAGTTGGATCAATGTTTAACTAAAATCCCATTAATTTCAATGTGATCATAAGAATCAGAGGGACAGATGTATACAGTGAATAATCTGGAGATATGAAAGATTTGTCTGCATACAAGTTCAACTTTATTGGAGATGGTGAAGTCTGTGATAATGTTTGAAAAATTCTGGCCAAGTCTTAAACTCAATTATCTACACCACATGTACCCAACATGTCAACAATTTTCCACTTTAAAAATCCATTCTTAATGAGTCTATTTTAAGTAACAACAGATTGATAGCCAAGCAACAAGAAATGTTAACACTGGAAAACAGCAAACTCTCCCAAAAGTGAAACTTGAGAAAAGCTACTAGATGTAAGAGGCAAGCTACATGTAGTATTTAATAAAATAAGACACAATCATCAGATTTATGGCTGTAAGAATTCTTTCAAAATGTAATTATATTAACAGCACTGATTGTTTCTTTATGTGACTACAATATGTTATCTCAGTTTAAGAGTATCAGGAAATGAAAGTGGATAATGGAGCTGATCTTGAATTATTATTATTCTCCATTAAATGAAATTTCTTTGAAAGGAAGCTACAAGAGAACAGAGGAAGATCATTGTGTTCTTTATAAGCTTCCTATAAATACACTGCTCAAAAAAATAAAGGGAACACAAAAATAAGACATCCTAGATCTAAATGAATGAAATATTCTGATTAAATAAGAATTACATAGTTGAATTACACAGCTGAATTCATTACACAGTTGAATGTGCCGACAACAAAATCACATAAAAATTATCAATGGAAATCAAATTTAGCAACCCATGGAAGTCTGGATTTGGAGTTACACTCAAAATTAAAGTGGAAAAAAACAGGCTGATCCAACTTTGACGTCATGTCCTTAAAACAAGTCAAAATGAGGCTCAGTAGTGTGTGTGGCCTCCACGTGCCTGTATGACCTCCCTACAATGCCTGGGCATGCTCCTGATGAGATGGCAGATGGTCTCCTGAGGGATCTCCTCCCACACCTGGACTAAAGCATCCCCCAACTCCTGGACAGTCTGTGGTGCAACGTGGTGTTGGTGGATGGAGCGAGACATAATGTCCCAGATGTGCTCAACTGGATTCAAGTCTGGGGAACGGGCAGGCCAGTCCATAGCATCAATGCCTCCATCTTGTGGGAACTGCTGAAACACTCCAGCCACATGAGGTCTAGCATTGTCGTACATTAGGAGGAACCCAGGGCCAACTGCACCAGCATATGGTCTCACAAGAAGTCTGAGGATCTCATCTTGGTACCTAATGGCAGTCAGGCTACCTCTGGCGAGCACATGGAGGGCTGTGTGGCCCCCTAAAGAAATGCCACCCCACACCATTACTGACCCACTGCCAAACCGGTCATGCTGAAGGATGTTGCAGGTAGCAGAATGTTTTCCACGGTGTCTCCAGACCCTGTCACGTCTGTCACATGTGCTAAGTGTGAACCTGCTTTCATCTGTGAAGAGCATAGGGTGCCAGTGGCGAATTTGCCAATCATGGTGTTCTCTGGAAAATGCCAAACGTCCTGCACGGTGTTGGGCTGTAAGCACAACCCCCACCTGTGGACATCGGGCCCTCATACCACTCTCATGGAGTCTGTTTCTGACCATTTGAGCAGCCACATGCACATTTGTGGCCCGCTGGATGTCATTTTGCAGGGCTCTGGCAATGCTTCTGTCCCTCCTTGCACAAAGGCGGAGGTAGCGGTCTTGATGCTGGGTTGTTGCCCTCCTATGGCCTCCTCCACGTCTCCTGATGTACTGGCCTGTCTCCTGGTAGCGCCTCCATGCTCTGGATACTACGCTGACAGACACAGCAAACCTTCTGGCCACAGCTCGCATTGATGTGCCATCCTGGATGAACTGCACCACCTGAGCCACTTGTGTGGGTTGTAGACTCCGTCTCATGCTACCACTAAAGTGAAAGCACCACCAGCATTCAAAAGTGACCAAACCATCAGCCAGAAAGCCTAGGAACTGAGAGGTGGTCTGTGGTCATCACCTGCAGAACCACTCCTTTATTGGGGGTGTCTTGCTAACTGCCTATGCTTTCCTCCTGTTGTCTATTCCATTTGCACATCAGCATGTGAAATTGATTGTCAATCAGTGTTGCTACCTAAGTGGACAGTTTGCTTTCACAGAAGTGTGATTGACCTAGAGTTACACTGTGTTGTTTAAGTGTTCCCTTTATTTTTTTGAGCAGTGTATTTTACTCTCCAAGACACTGCAGAGTAAACACATCTTATAACAGGCATGGGGTTTTCTTTCTATTTTTTTCAAAATCTGTTTTATGGAAATGAGACACTATAAATAAAAAAATCAGGACTCCCAATGATGAAAAAAAAGACATAAAGTAGATGACCACTGCTAGGACTTGGATGGGGGTGTATGACCCTTCTGGTCTTTAGCAGTTTTCAATACCATCAACCTTGGAATCCTTCTGGGCTGTCATTGAGGACTAGGGCAGGGTGTCAAACTCATGTTGTCATGTCGTCACATAACGTATCATGAATTTTTTCTTCTTTGCTAAATTGGGGGTGGGCGTGGCCAGTATGTGATACATCCAGCCCACAGGCCGTGAGTTTGACACCCCTAAACGAGAGGCACTGTTCTTCTCCTTCCAGCAGCTGGCTTCAATTGGGGGCAGTAAGGAAAAAGGGTTTAGCCAGTCAGTCAATCAGTCAGTCTGTCTGATTTATACAGTCATCCACCTCACCCAAAGCAACTCTGGACAGACACAACAATCAAATAAAACAACAAAAGTAAAAACAAGCCTTCTCTTTCTTGATATTTGACATTTAGGTGAAACTATTAGAAGAGGTCATGAGTTGGATTGGGATACAGCAGCATCAAAGTCAGGATGATATGCAGTTTTCCATCATAAGTGTTGTATCTAATGTTTTATGATGAATGTATTTTACAATGACTGTGTTAATGATCTATCACTATTGTTGTATGTACACTGAGAGCTTATGCACCAGAAACAAATTCCCTGTATGTTTAATCACACTTGGCCAAAAAAGAATTCAATTCAATTCAATTCAATTCAATTCTATCCTATCCTATCCTATCCTATCCTATCCCAACCCAACTCAACCCAACCCAAGATCATGCTGAAGGATTATCTAGGAGTATGGCAGTCTAAAGCAGAGCCCAACAAACAAGATGTCTGATTGCTTAAATCAAGAGGCTCTGTTGGCTGCATTATTTTCCCTTGTCAAGGAAGGGGTCCTCCTAAACTCAGCTCATTGTTGGTTGATCAAAAGGAGGTTGTGGCTAGAGGCCCTTCATCCCACTCTATATGGTAAGCCAGCTGTGGTTCTATTTGGTGGGAGACCCTGCAGAGTAACTTATGCTGTGTTTTTACTGTCTGCATGGACTGCTACATGTGCTATACAGAAGATTATCTCTAAATAACACTAAGAAATAATAGGTGGTACAAAATGCAGTACCCTGTGTCTTAGGGAGCAGTTGCTGGGAGGACTTTACACCACCACTGGCTTCCAACAGAATTCAGAATCCAATACAAAGTGCTGATTTTTCCCTATATAGCCCTATGTATGTATCATGATATCTTTTCCTTCGACAGCACTGGCTCTTCGGTTTTGTAACAGAGATGAGCATCACGCCCGAGAGCCAGAAACAACTGGCACGTATATGTGAGGGGAACCTTTACCTAAAGCAGTACATATGCAGGACCTCATTCTTGTCCTCCATTGTGAAGGAAAACCAACAGAACCCAGGTGCTCAACCTGGATAACACAAATGTCAGGGTACAAAATTGAATTGAGGGAATGAAGATATAACTAAAGAAATGAGTGCAGAATGCCTGTAGTATGTGATGTTTTACAAGCCGATTTTGCTAATAAAAGCTGCGGAGTACACTTATCAAGCACAGGAAAATCAGAAGTCCAAGCAGTTCAACTGAATATAAATGTTTTTTGCAAGCTTATGCTCTCTATAAGAATCTGAACTATTAACAGTCAAAGCAAATTGGTGGTAGATAAGAGTCAATGGAATTCAAAGTGGGCTGGATTTAGATCTCTTGTGGGTGTGAAGAAACTGAAGACTGATGACTCATTTGACTCTTCCCTCAACCTTACAACTCTTTTCTTAGATGTTAGTTACACTTTTGAGGTGAGACCAACCCAGTCTGGAACTGAGAAGCAGCCTTGCAGGAAATTTGGCTTATTCTCCAAACATAGATGAGCCAAACTACTTCATTGCCTGCACTCAAGATTTGAGGACACTATAATAGACTTTGTCCTCATCCATCTTCCTCGACTATAGGAGAATGCATCAGGGATCTGCTTATCTTGCTCACAGGCAAGAGAATATCAAATATTACAAACCCAATAACTTCAAAACCAGTGGAAGAGCCAGGAGGTAAGGTGAACTAAATAAGCTTTGGAACAAAAGGAGAAAGTATCTTCTGGGTGCATACAATATCTTGAGGCACATGGAAACAATATTGCATAACAACATCATCAATACTTCTTTGGTTTATCTTATCTTGCCACCCTCACTTCCAGATGCTGCCCATGTCTTCTAATCATTTCCCTTTCAAAGAATGCAAAATGGAAAAAATGTCAAAAACAGGTGAATTCCTAATGACTATATTTATACTAAAACATATATTTTAACTGAGTACAATAAATATGCTTTCAAACTGATCCTACAACTTTTAAAAAAAACAACTCTTAAACAAGTATTAAAAGGAAAGAGTGGGGGCAAGTACACCAGGAAGATGTTGAAGCATTTTTAAAACATAAATTGAACTGCCATATCATCAATTTAAAAATGTTTACTTCCAGAAACATTTGTCAGATGTACAGTATGCCCTGTCTGATCTCTGTAGAAAGATAGCTGATAAGCTTAGCTAGGATCAAAAATTAATTTACCAAAATGCTGGCACAAAACAGGATTCAACCTTCTACATGTGGTTTGCATTACAGATAGGAAAATACTTGATTCTTTGGATAAAATAGGGCTATGAGTATAATTGGAACATTAAATCAAGACCTACTGTAAGTCCTTTGAATTAACTCCATGCTTTTCAAACTAGAGGCCTTCCCAAACCATTAAAAGAAACATTCTCGGAAATAGATGCCAGATTCCTTTGTTTAACTTAAAGAACTGCAATTAGAGCAGATATGTATCCATTGATAATGAATTTATACATAAACTTCTAAAAATGACCTCTCTAAACAATTTGCAATAAACCTCAAACAATAAAGTGACCAGCAGCAGTCTGCAAGAAAGCATAATCTTATAACCTTTGTATATTTTGACTGAAATATGCCAGATGTACTGTTAATGACATTAAATGATTGTTTTGTTTAGCTTAATTATACTATTTTTTATAAAACAATTTCAGCAGACAACTATAATACTTATTTTCAGCCAAGAGTGCGTGCACAGTATCTGTTCCAAAGCACAAGATGGTGGAGATATCACATTCCTGAGGATGTTGTTACACAATTAATCTCCTCCAAAACATGAAGAGAGAGGAGAAAATACATAGTTTTACATGAGAACATTTGCCTAGAATATTTTTAGGTTTACAGACAAGCCAGCTTTTTAAATGAAGCCCTAGAAAAACATAATCAATGTACTGAAGTTATTTCCTCAAAGTTTATTAGAGTCACTGCAATGAGTTATAAAGACAATTGGGCAACTTTTAAAACGGAAGAAAACGCTAATTAGAAATGATACAAAAATGTCTTGGGCATATTTGTACAGACTATTTCTGATAGTTTCCCTTACTGAATCCAGAGAATTGTTACATCATTAAAGTATTGGTGAATATATTTTTTTCCTGAAAATTATATATGATTAGAATGGTGTGGAAGCTATACAGTAGCAGTTACCCTATCAGTTAATTGGAACTTAGTTTGCAAAATGCCACTGGTTTATTGATTTGTTCTTTTTTATTTTCTTTATATAACAGTAATTGCAGAATTTTCATCAAAGGAAACAAATAGCACCATCAATTTATATAAATGTAACAATGTTCCTTACAATACTGATCTGTATTTTTTGAATCAGATATGTTTTTTATCACCATCAAACTGTGGGGGAAAACTGAAGCAAAAGATTTCTCTTAGTATACAGAGTTGAATCTGTTCTTTTCTATTCTAATTAAAACAGCATTTTTCATTTCTTAGAACTATATCCAATGATGGAAGGTCACTATGGACACAAGGCTTTTGATCCAATAGAGGCTTCCACTACCAGATAAGGAACAGTGACCATTTTTGATAACTGCCTTCCCACTATGACAATTTTTGGCATTTTCCAAAACCCTCCAATCTTTTGAAATAATCTTGGGGAGCCACAAAATTCTGTTGATTAACTAACTTCACTAAACTTTTTTAACTTCACTAAATCAAATACTTTTTCATCAATATAAAGTACTGAATACTCCTTTGTGCATTAGTTACATATGAACAAGCTCAAGATGTCTCAAACTCTTAAGATTCACGTTAAATTTTTACAGACTCAGAAGAAACAACAACTACCATAAGATAGTATTTTAAGTGTTTCTTCATTATTGCATTCCTAACTTTGCTTCTAAGCAAACCAAATTCAGAGTTGGTTTGTCACATTTTTCACAGCACTAGTTCTTCAATTGAGAGAATGCTTTCTTACTTGGTTTTTAAGAATTGGACACATTTTAAAGTAAGCTTTTGATACCAGATTTTGTAATATTTCAGCTTAATTCTCATTTTATTATATTAAAAACTACTGTGAGTTAATTAGCAATATAAACATTTGGTAAACTTTCCTTTCCATTCTTTGCTATTCCCCCAGTCATTTTATACTGCAAATGCCAATATTATGCAATCTTGTAAGATGAATTGAAAATGTGGAACAAATATATTATCTCCAATAATCACTCCTTTCCCATATACAGCTAGTCCTTGTTTAGTGACCACAATTGGGAGCAACCAGTAATGAGTGATGATGACTCAGTCATTAAACAAAGTGACAGACTGTGCCATCAAAATATTTTTGACTCCTAGGAACCATACATTGCAAATAAAATTTCTTCAAAGCAATCCATCTCCAACCTATTATTTAATGTGTCCCAATGAAACACTTATCACCACCCTGCTGATAATTGCCCTCTTCTCTTTTCTAGCAAAATGATTACTAAGTAAAAAAATCACACGACCACAACTGTGTTTATAATTTTACATCACTTTTCTTTGCTTAACAACACCAGAAAGATATGACCCCCAAAAGCTGGTTTAGCCCAAACAGCGGGGAAAGTTTCTGGAACTTGTCTAACAAGGAAGCTGGATAAAACAGCAAATCTAATAGCCCATTTTCCTTTGCACCCCCCTGCCCAGTGGAATGCTGATCCTGGCACTGGGATAATTAGCAAAAAGGAAATTAATGTTTATATTTACATTCTTTGAAGAGGAAGGGATTACAAGAGATTGTAAACAGGCACACAATGGGGAATACATGTTGAAAGCAATCCACTAGTGTCAGCTGTTTGCCTAGCATACTCATGGATGCCAACCATAAGCCACTTAGGAAGCAGTGTGAAACCGATTAGGGTCTTGTTGGGGTCAGGTAGCAGTGTCAGCCTGCTGTATTCTAATCAATTAAGGTCATAGAGTAGACTTGTTGCAGTTAGACCAAGATCAGGCACAGAACAATGCATACTAAATGACTGTAATGATGGACGTGAGGGAAACAAATAGATACATTGCAAAGATACAACACAAGCATTAGTTAGTTGCAAAGCTATGTTTTCATCATCACTGTAACTGAGAACAGTGCTAAACAAGGATTACCTATAGAAGGTTGGTCTACTTTAATAAAAGGTGATTTAAATATTCTTTTTTAAGTTGGATTTCGTATTTTAACTTAAAAGCATGGCTTGTTAGGTTTGACAAAAAATTTACAAGAAAAAGCCACAAGGATATAATACTTCAGCAGGCATATCAATAGATAGACATGAAATTTGTGCTTTTCTATCAATCAAAATCTTTTTTTTTTTTTTGGCAAGGTGATTTTTACTGATTGATGCCATTAGTTACACTATAACAGATTTTGAAAGAGGCTACATATGATTACCATATCTTTTCTCAGAATGCTGTTCAGGAGGTACAATTTGACATCCACATAGAAACACAGAAACATTGTAAAACGTGGTCTTATCAGATGAGGGTCTTTTATCAAGAGGCACATAATACAGTATTTTAAAAACTCCAATATAACAAGTGAAGAGTGGAAACCCCACAAGTCAATAAATGTTGTCACCATGCAGAAAAGAGATTTTTTTAAAAAAAGAAAAAAGGGGGCATGATAAACACTTCCACTTTTTTCTTTTACTTTACAATTTAGCAACATTTAAAAACCTAGGCAAAAGGTGGGGTAGGAAGAGAGCAGGTAAAAACATGTGTTGCTTATGTTGTATTGAATACTATTTTTTGCTGTCTACTAGCTTTTTTTAAAGTCTAGTTGGCATGAAGTGTAGGAAAATCCATCTAGTTCAGGGGTGTCAAACTCGCATTGGCATGGTGCTGACACAGCACTGGCATGTGATATATTGCAACTTTCCCCCCCTTCACTAAACAGGGCATGGGCGTGGCAAGCATATGACACAGCCGGCCCGCAGGCCACAAGTTTGACAGCCCTGATCTGGTTGATCCATGGAAATGATTTACACAGGCATCCTCAATCACCTCCTTATATTCTTTCTATGTTTTGTTGTTTTTGTTTGGGTTTTTTTCTTCCTGGAGCATTCACTATTGAACCTTCCCCAATACCTCAATCACCTCAGCTGCTCAGAAATATTACAAAGCTTGTTTCTATGTCCTACCCTTGTTCAATATTTGCATTTTGAAAAAAAAATAATCCATTAGAGTACCTTTGAGAGAGGGTAACATCTGAGCAAATACCTATTAAAAATGCCACTTTCACTTTTTATAGAACATCAACTTTTTCAATGTAGAATTCCACAATATTGATTTTTCACTTTTTGTATCATCTTGGCCATAGTTTTACTGCAGGAATATTCAACAATTATCACTATGTACCTGGTCAGTGGGCAGTTTGAGAATGAACAGTACAATGCCCTCAAATATCATAAAGTCCAATGTTGTACCTGTTGAATTAAATTTCCTCAGGTTTTATAATTAAAAATATCTTACAGGGTAATACTTTGGTTTAAGAAGATATGGAGAGAGGACATCCATTAAACCAAACTACAAGACTGGTTACAATACAATAATCTTTTCTTAACAGGGTTCAATATAATGTTTTAATTACAAGTAGTCAACCCACATTTTAGAAAAATTGGTATTTATGTAACAAAATTAATATGTTGTTTTCAGCTATGGTTAATGAATGCTTGGAATTTTTTGCTTCCTTTTGGTCAGAATTTCAACCAATGAATTTTTTGTGTTAATTTTCACATTACTATTACATCATTAATATTACTAACAGTGGTAGCATCTTTCCTCGTGCCTTTCATCTGAGTAGAAAAGGTAATGAAATTAATTTACTGAGTTAATGAATGAATAAAGTGAGAAAAAAAACTTGCTCTTCTTCTAAATTTCACTATCTTTGATGCATAATACTAAAAGGAAACTAAATTAAACATAACATAGACTAATTCCATGCAAAAATGATGCTCCCATGTAAAAAATTCTTCAAAAATTGTTTTTAATCAGTTCTGTCAAATCTATCAGTAAGTCTGTATTGGAGACACTTTGTCCCTGGTCATTTTCCCCTTATAAGATATGTCAGGATTGTGTTGAAATGTCTATCCAAACAGAACACAATCCTTTGAACTTGTAATCAGATCTGCACAATCCAAGACCTCAGGACTATCGACAATACAGTATTACCCTGAAAGCTGTAATTGTAGCCCAATTTCTCCCAACATTGCTGCCAGACTGAACATCCTATTAATATTTAACATAACAGAATAGGAAAGATTTTTATAAGAATAGTAATCTTATTAGTTATATTTCAATTTACTGCATTTTACTGAATTAATCATTCTGAATTTGTCTGTCTTGGCCCTGTTCATTTTTTGGTGCAGCCCTGTAAAAAGAGAAGGTGATTTTCAATAAAAAAAATATTGCAGACACCTGATATAAAGTAATGTGCCAGATGTCTTGCATAACTATTGATCAGTTTTGGTGCATTTAATAATTCTGGGAACATTGCTTTCTGTAAATTTACAATTTTCCCCGGTATTGGTTTCAAAAAAACATGATAAAACAAGTCTTTGTTGCAATTACCAGAAAAATACAGACTCATTTTAATATAATTTCCGGAAAGCCAAATATAAAATGAGAGGAAAAACACTTAAGAGTGCAGAATTCCCTGAGCGCATTAATATTTGTTTAATTTAAACACAGCCCAGATGACTTCTGGTACTTTCTGAAGGAGTGTGTGTGTGAGAGGGAGTATGAGTAAATCAACGGTTTTGTGCATCTGCTGTATATAGCATGACAGCTTGAAAACCCTCTGCTGAATTACTGCAAGGAACAGCAGGTCTGTTCGAAGATACTACAGCAGACTCCTTGTTGCATTGCCTGGGTGGAAAAAAAAAGAATATGTGGCACTCTGTCACTACTAATCATTATGGAGGATGAATGTCAAATAGAAAATTAAAGATAGCATGACAATAGCGCCTTCTTTGATCTTGCTACATCTAAAGGACACTGCTGTGGTAAATAAATAAAACACAGACCTAAATGAACGGGGGAGCTACATGATATTAAAAAGGATAAATGGTTCAACTGACAGAATTGGAGTATTGTGAGTTCCAGGAAACACACATTCCATAACTTTAGAATGAACCCTCATTCAATGTATCATTTTGGAGAGCAAAATATCAAAAATACCAGGGTGGCATTGTAGCCATCTCTACTCAGTCAGTGGAGGCTTTCTTCATACTACATTACATATTTCCTTAACAGCGCTTTGAAATAAGCCTAAAAGGCTTTCTAAACAAAAGTCTTTTTGTGCTACAAATTGAAGAGGGGAAAAAAAAAACTCTCAACAAGCACATTGCTATCCAAAGACAGGAGCAAAAGGGAGGAAGCGTCTCCAAAATGCAAACTCCCACATACATTTTGATGAACTGAAAAATGTTCTACTCTACTGCAGACTTTGGTGACAAAGCTCCTGTCGCACATATTTGAAAAGCAAGGCCTGAAGCACACAATGGAAAAAGAGAAAGGAATGTCCAGGTGACAGCCAATCTTCTTTTGCTGATTCCAAAATTAGATGTGTACAGTCTCGATCCTACCAAATTAATTGCTTTTGTTTTTTGGATGGAATGCTAGGTCACGACTGCCAATCACACAGTATGTCAATCCTCAACTGCAACAAATTGAAATATGTTCTCTCTCCCCACTCCCAGTCCCCTCTTCTATGTTGTCCTCAGAGGTAAGATTTTTAATTAAGCTTCTAGGAGTATATCCTTTGCCCCCCTTCCAATAAAACAAACATAACAATGCTATTTGTGCTCATTATTCTGAATAAACCCAAATCATTTCACAGACAGGGAAAGCAATACAAGATGGATTATATATTCAAAGAGATAGAATGGAATTCTTTATTGGCCAAATGTGATTGGACACACAAGAAATTTGTCTTGGTGCATATGCTCTCAGTGTACATAACAGAAAAGATACATTTGTCAAGAGTCAAGAATCATAAGGTACAACACTTAATAATAATCATAGGGTACAATAAGCAATCAAATCATAATAGAAAACAGTCAATAAAAATTGTTAGGATACAAGCAACAAGATTACAGTCACACAGTCCTAAGTGGGAGATGCATTGTATACTTAAATAAGGATACAGAAAAGGAGGAAACCTGGGGTTCTTCTGAAAAATCAGCTGAACCCTCAAAATTCTGAAAGCATTTTTTAAAAATGTATAAACTTAACATTAATTCTACTACATCCTGATGTACATTACCTTTACAATGTAAGATGAAAAAGCAGAAACAGAATGAAAATGGAGAGAGTAAGTTTAATTCGCAATTGGTGAAAATGGGTGTTGGATTACCTGAACACTTGTTCTCCTTGTAGGCAAGACAGGTCAGGAGTGGGTTTTGTTCTTGTCCTAGCTGCTTGGACTGAGTCTATCTAAAGCCCCTCTCCCACTGCACCAACGGATCCAAAGAGGATGTAAAACGTTAAAAAAAGCTTGCCATCCGTTGGAAAACGCTATGCATCCGTTGTATACTCACTGCATACGTGTTTCATATGCTCTATCCCTCCAGCATCCATCCACTGAGAATTCATCCGTGCAAGAAGTTTTGAGCCGCACAAAACTTTTTGAACGGATGAACTTTCCGCCGCGTACGATGTACATCCGCGACACATGCGGGCAACAAACTTCTATGTCTGTTTATCATCCGTTAAATGTCCGCTGTATCCTCTCGGCATCCTCTGGACATCCTCGCAACTCACATCTGCTGCAGCTGAAAATGGAAAGAAGAAGGAAACGGAAGGTACACGGAACGTCCACACAGCGTTAGTAGCACGGAAATAGAAAGGATATAGTGTATGCATCTCATATATAAAGGATTAAAACAGACAAAACGTTTGTATCTGGGATGTATCTCAGATATCTAGGATGTCTGCAGCATGTCTAGAGTATGTGGAAGGACACCTAGTGGACTACCGATATTTCCTATAAAAAGGGGGAGAAAATCATCTGGATCTCAGGATGAGTCCAGCAGCCGTGGTGTACAGACCTCTTCACCCTTGGTCTTGGTCTTCCACATTATCCATTGTTCTCCACCATGGATCATGACAGTCCATATGGTAGCTGCGATCATTCATCACCAGAACCAAACACTGTTCAGACTGTTTCACCTTTTATACACAAGGAGAAGGAGATGACCAAGAGCTGTGTGGGTCAGAGGATGGATCATGAGAAGAATGGAGTATGGACTGTATGACCAGTTGATGGTGGAGCTGAGGAATGAAGACCCTCGTGCATTCCATCACTTCATGAGGATGCTACCAGCCATGTTTGATGAACTTGTAGAGCATCTGAGACCCAGGTTGACCAAACCTAGCACCAACTTCCGTGCCAACCTGGACCCTGGACTGAAGGTGGCACTGACTCTGAGGCACCTGGCCTCTGGAATCACATACAGAAACATGCAGTATGCGTGGAGGGTGCCACACAACAACATCAGCAAAGTGGTCAGAGAAGTGGTACAAGCCATCATCGTGGAGGAGCTCCTCCAGTGCCCCACCACTGAAGAAGGCTGGAGGAAACTTGCAGAAGAGTGGTATCAGAGGTGGAACTTTCCCCACACTGTTGGAGCCATAGATGAGAAGCACGTGGCCTGCAAAGCTCCAGCCAACTCAGGGTCCACTTATTTCAACTACAAGGGCTTCTTCAGTATCATCCTCTTTGCCATGGTTGATGCTGACTACAAGTTCATGTACATCGATGCTTCAGGCAACAGGTCAGCTTCAGATTGCCAGGTGTACAACGCAAGTGACCTCAAGGATGGGCTGGAAAGCAACCTCATCATGGGTTTTCCAGATCCAGACCCCCTACCCAATGACACACAAGATGTGCCCAACTTCATTGTGGTGATGACGCCTTCTCCCTCAGAACCTACCTCATGAAGCCGTACAGTTCAAGATACCTCACCCGTGAAGAGAGGATCTCCAACTACAGGCTGTCCCAGGGCAAGACAGGTGGTGGAGAATGCCTTTGGCATCCTGGCCAACAGGTTCCAGATACTTCTCACCACCATGCAGCATGACCCAGAGACTGTGAGGAGCATCGTGGAAGCTTGCTGCATCCTGCACAATCTCATGTGCACCCGCTACCCAGTCTTGCAGATCATACTTGTCAACCATCAACAAGGGAATGGGGACATGGAGCCTGGTGAATGGAGGCAAGGACGTAACCTGATAGACACTGTGGATGTACAAGGCCCCAACAGAGCTTCACGTGAAGGGAAGAAGCAGCGCAACCTTCTGAGACACTAGTGCAACTCCCCAGCTGGAGCAGTGGAGTGGCAAGACAGGATGATAGATGATTAATGGATGCTTCCTTGAGGCTGTTGCATAACACTGATGAGATTGTGCCATGTATGTTGAGTGGTCCTACAATGAATAGGGCATTAATAAAGACCTTTGTTTATTTTGAAATGTGTTGATCAATGAATAAATTGTTATTGATAATAAAGGTCCATATGTGTGGCAGCTGGGATGGTGGACCATACAGTCCCACTATGCTTGCACTGGAGGTTTATCTATCCCACAACTATCCTTATCTATTCCACAAGCATGCAAAGGCTTAACCATTTGTTAAAAGTTTTCACCAGCACTTTATTAAGTAAAAAAAATGAACTAAGTGTCTTAAGCAAAGATAACCTTTATTAACTTTCTTAGGTAACCTTTATGACTTTATTAAATAAGCAAAATGAACCAAGTAAACTGAATTAAGTGTATTAAGCAAAGATAACCTTTATTAACTGTCTTAAGTAAACTGTATGACGTTATTAAATAAGCAAAATGAACCAAGTAAAGTGTCTTAAGCAAAGATAAAGTGAACAAGTAACAACTCAGTCTCTGGCACTATTCTCAGTCACTCTGAGTCATGTCCATGGCCTCAGCTGTTAAGCGGCCAAGGACTGTGGAGGTGGCTGTGGCTTGAGTGCTGGTCTGAGGCGCCATTGGGGTGCTTGGCCCTGAGAGTACAACAGGGGATGATGTGTTCAGGAAGCTCTCAGACAGCTGACTCAGTCCCGTGAGGTTGAGAGGCCCTTCATCAAGGACCTGGGATGTCAGGCCCAATACTGATGACAGATTGTCCATTGACGGGCTTGGCTGTGGGGTGGAGGAAGGAGGAGTGTAGTGGAGCTGTCTGGTCTGCAGCTGGGCGAGGTGTGGCGTCTGTGGCATGCGATGAACTTGGGCCTGGACTGGGAAGGTCTGCTTGTGCTGTGGGAAGTCCTGGTAGTCGTAGCCTTGGTAGGTGAGGGGCTGTTGAAAGCCGTGGAAGGGCTGTGACATCGCCTGAGGTGGAGCAGCAGATCTGGACTGGGTCGGAGCAGGTTCAGCTGGGCCTTGAGGGTTGTGCAGAAGTGCTGTTATCTTCTGCTTCATCACCTGGTACTGGGCCTCGGGCAGATCCCTCAGGGTGTGGTTCATGTTGGTGATGAAGGTGTGGCGGCTTGAGGATCCTCTGTCCAAGTGGACCAGCTGAGAGAGAAGTTCTGTGGTGGTCTTCATTGTGTCCCTGATCTCCAACAGCACACTGTGGCTCTGGCCCTCCAGTCTGCCTCTCTGCCTGCATCCTCTGGAGCTGGGGGTGGGGGTGCATTGGTCTCTGGTGGCTACCACTTCTTCCTCCATTTGTGACAGGAGATCCTCCAGCATGGGGATGCAGCTGTCAGGGGGGTCTCTGCCGTGGGGCCCTCTGAAGACACATGCCTGGACAGGATAGCTGGCTCCTGGCTGGAAGAGAACTGGCTGTCTGTGGGCTGTCTGAGGGAGAGGGGTGTCAGAGGGGCTGCTCTTCGGTGGCGGACCTCACCCTCCAGGAAACTGCACTTGGCCATGACTTACATCTCCCGGTCAGTGAGCTTGACAGCGGCCTGCCCGGAGTTTTTGAGGTGTAGCTTGCCATGCTAGGTGTGCATGTGCTTCCACCATCCCAGGAGTACATCTGCAGTGTAGCCCAGGCTCTCTGCCTTGTCTCTCCAAGCTGCCTGTTTCTTCTTGGTGTCACGATAGAGTCTGTGGCCCTTTCTCCACAGATACTCATTCTCCCTCAGCCATTCCAGCACCTCCTCCTCATGCTCCTCGGAAATGGTGTACTGTTTCCTCTCCCTTCTCCTTCCCTTGCCTCTCCCTCCCTCTGGCAGGGCCTTCAGCAGGGTTTTCAGGGTCTTGAGCAGCAGGGCCTTCAGCAGCAGGGCTTTGAGGGCCTTGGGGCTGGTCCACCACAGCAGCAGCAGCAACAGCAACAGCACCAGCAGCACCAGCACCAGCAGCACCAGCAGGTTCAGAGTCAGTGCCAGGGGATGGGATGCTGGTTCTGTCCTTCTTGCCAGGGCTGGCACAAGTCGGCACCGGCTTCCTCTTCTTCCCTGACTGATGAACCATGGTGTTCTTTCAAGATGTATGTGGCAGCACGTCTTTCCTCTGAATGCTGACGGGGTGTGAGCTGCATCCTTTTATATCCACGGAGCTGATGCAATTCATACTCCCCGCATGCACAGTGAATGCTTTGCATCCGATATACATCCGCTCGGCATCCGCTTTGTTTCCTCTAGGCGTCCGTGATGCATCCGCGTCATCCGTTATGCATCTGCCCCTTCCGCTATGCGTCCACTTCACAATTCTCCCCCGGAACCCCTTCGGATGTGTCATCCGCTTCCATCCGCTGTCATCTGCTAGGCTTCCTATGAACATCCGCTTAACATCCCCGCTACATACTACCCACGTCCGTTCTTTTCCATTCTTTTCCATTCTGTTTATGCAAATTTTTGCCACTTTTGGGAGCAGATGACAACGGATAGAGCCACCCCTGAAATTTTGCTCGTCCGCTGTGTCCTTTTTGCATCCATCAGCCAGTGGGACCTAGCCTTAAAAGGCTTACGAGCCTAGCTCCACCCACTCTGGGTAGCTCCTCCCAGCTTTCTGCGAAGTCATCATGACAGACAGGACTGCCTCTGAGAAAAACAAAATCAAAAGAAACCATTATTGGTTCCCCCCTCCCATAGGCCCACTGTAAGGACCAGTTCCACCAGGGTAGGGCTGACCTGTCCTGCCTACAGGTAGAATAGGTGTTCAGGTAATCCAACACCTGTTCTCCCTTGTAAGGCTGCGACAGGTCAGGAGTGGGACATACCAAAGCTGGGTTGTCCTCGGGAAAGATTAAGATTGGTCCTAGTCACCATGCCCCCTTATTACTTGTTGCAGGACCTGTCTGCTAAACGCTGCATCTGCTGAAGCAAAGGTGTCCAGCTGGTAATGGCGGATGAAAGGCGAAGGGGACGTCCATGTGGCTGCTTTGCAGACCTCTTCCATAGATGCCTGCATTGCCCAGGCCGCAGTCATCGCAGTGCTGTGAGTGGAGTGCACCGTAATGCCTCTGGGTACCGGGAGAGACCAACTCGAGTAAGCCCTGGCTATACAAGCCTTGATCCATCTGCTGACTGTGGATGGAGTTACTTTTCCTCCCAACGAGGAAGGTTGGAAGGAACAAAAAAGGGATTCCATCCTACAGAATTCAGATGTCCTTTTTATATATACCTTCATTGCCCTGCGCACATTCAAGGTGTGCCAAGTCATGGACCGGATGGGGACAAAAATCTGGACAATCTAGCTCCTGAGACCTGGTATTGGAACAAGGTATTGACCTTGGGGATAAATTCCAGGTCCAATCACAAAACTACCCAATGAGGGTGAAAGATATAGAGATCAGGGCGAACTGAGAGGGCGACCAACTCCGATACTTTTCTGGCTGAAGTGACTGCCACCAAGAAGGCAACTTTCAGGGTAAGAAGGTGCAGACTAGCCTGTCAAAGAGGCTCAAATGAAGCCTTCATAAGGGACTGAAATACCCTGGTCAGATCCCATGTAAGGTACCTGTGTACCGGAGGGCAAAGGTTGGCTGCCCCTCTGAGAAACTGTAAGATGCTGTGTTAAGGATTCCAATTTGCCACAAGTTAACACCAAAGAAACAGCTGCCACGTGACAGCGAAGGGTGTTGGGGGAAAGGCCTCTGTCCAGACCAGCCTCTAAAAATTCCAAAACTTTGCCACAGAGGCCTGTAAAGGTTGAATGCTTGTTTTGGAGCACCAACTAGAAAAGGCTTGCCATGTAGCATCACAGATATGTATGGTCAAGGATCTCCTGGAGGCCTGAATGGTTCTGATTACTTCGTTGGAGAGATGGGTGCATTTTAGCACACCCCGCTCAATCGTGAAACTGTCAGATGTAGCCATTGGGGTTCTGGATGACTCAGGGACCCCGGAGGAGAGAGACATCCTCTTCAGGAATCCGCCAGGGATGAGCAACTGAGAGACCCATTAAATCAGCAAACCAAGGATGCCAAGGCCAATAAGGAGCCACTAATACCACTTCAGCTTTTTCTATCAAAATCTTTTGCACCACAGCCTGGGCCAGCAAAGGCAATGAGGGGAAAGCATATAACAAACCTGGTGGCCAATTACTGCATAAGGCGTTGGTTCCCTCCACTCCAGGGATGGCAAATCTAGTAAAAGATATGGGTAATTGAGCATTGAGAGGAGTAGCAAATAAATCTACTACTGGCAGCCCAAATCTCTGAGTAATTTGAATAAAGAACGAAGGATGCAGGCTCCATTCCGTGTGGTCGATGGTAGCTCGGCTGAGCCAATCTGCCTGTACATTATCCGAGCCAGAAATATGTTTAGCTCAGATGGACAGAAGGATGCCCATCTGCCCAAAACCTCCGCTTCTGCCTTCAGGGATTTGGACCTGGTGCCCCCGTCTATTGATATAGGCTTTTGTGGCTACATTGTCAGTCATGACAAGAACATGAGAGCCAGAGACCTGACGTGAAAATTTCCTAAAGATTAAACAAACCACTCTTAGCTCCAACCAATTTATGTTATGCACCTGTTCCTCTGCAGACCATAAGCCTTGGGCCATGTGAGAATCCAGGTGAGCTCTCCATCCTGATAAGGAGGCATCAGTCATGAGGATGAGTCTGTCCTCCACTTTGAAGGACTGGCCCTTGGAAATGGCTCTGGAGACCCACCAATGAAAGGAAAGCAACACTTGCTCGGTCAACTTCACCTTCAATACAGAATGACTCTTACCAGCCTTCTGATAAATAAAAATCACTGAAGGGCCCTGGCGTGAAGCCTGGCCCAGGGAACAATACCAATACAAGAAATCATCTTACCCAAAAGTTGGGAGAGATGGCCTAAAGGAGTAGAACTCTTACTCTTAGCCAACCCCTGCAAGCTATCTTGCCTTTCCTATAAAAGGAAAACTTGACACACTCTTTTTAATGTTAATAGAGAAACCAAGATCCTGCAGCACCAAAATAGTGGCCTGCAGAGCCCGCTGAGCCCTTTGAAAAGAAGAGGACAGTATCAAAATATTGTCTAAATAACATTGCAGACGCACTGGAAAGGAACAAAGATGCGCTGCTAGGGGAGCCAAAACTTTGGTGAAAATTCTAGGGGCAGAAGATAACCCAAAGGGGAGAGCTCTAAATTGATAGCGCTGCCCCGATGACAAAACTTTAAGAACTTCCTATGGGAAAGACAGATAGGAATATGTAAGTAACCTTCCATCAAATCAATGGACGAGAGGAAGTCCCCCTGCCTAATGCTCTCCAGAATGGTCTGGAGGGAATGCATTTTAAAACACCTGTAAACAATGAAATTATTAAGTCTTTTCAAGTCAAGAATTGTTCTCCACTCCCCCACCCCCTAAGGCCTTGAGGATAACAAAGATTCTGTAGTAAAACCCCGCCCCAAGTTGGTCTAGTGGGACCCTTTGGATGGCTCTGAGTTCCAGCAGGTACTGGATAGCTGACTCCATGAGCCCCCTTCTCCCTGAATCCCTAGAAACCGGGCAGGAGATGAAAAACCTCGGAGGAGTACAGTAGAACTCAAGTGAAAGACCCAATCTTACAGTGCTTAACACCTAGGCATCAGAAGTTATCTCTCCCCATTTGTCGGCAAACCAAGTTAATTGACCTCCAATAGGGGAAGAGTGAGCAATGCTAGAGTTGGTGACGGTATGGGCGACTTCCTCTTCCTCAAAAGGGCCATTTCACCGAGAACTGCTGTCTGCCCTTGCCTGAACGATCTGAAGGAAGCTCAGGACGTTGGTAAGGGGCCTTGGCTGAACGCTGGAAGCTGAAACTAGATTCACTCCTGAACGAAGGGCGCTTGAAGTATGGAATAGGTCGATGTTTTGCTCTCTTGAAAAGGGATGGAAGGACTTGGTTTCGACCAGGAACGGTTCCAAGGCTTCCCCAAAAAGCTTATCTCCTAGGAATGGAGTTGAAGCAAGCTTCCACTTCCTTCTTCCATCAGTCTGCCAATTGTGCAATCAGCACATGTATCTGGCAGCCACCAAAGAAGCAATAGCTAGCCCCATGAAGGGTGGCATCAGCAGTGAACTCAGTTTCACCCACAATTTTATTGAAGTCCTGATGGGCCCGAATATCTGTCGTCATCTTGAAAGCAGAAAGGCATAGTCTGGACTGGAAGTCCTGTGCAAGGAAGAGAACACATGAGGGGATTTGTATAAGAACTTCAGGGGATGTCTTCTTTTCAATCCCCTACCTCCAACAACAACTCTTTTCCGCCCTATGCAAATGAGAGAACAATGGCCTAGTGCTGGCACAGGTACAGGACTGGTTGGAGGAGCAGGCTGAGCCTCTTCAAAATGGCTGCCTCCAGCCTGGGAAGTCTTCACAATGGCCGACTAAACACGAGGTCTTCCAAAATGGCCACTTCAGGCCACAAGGCTCTCTGCTTCACCAGGGAGCCCTAAGGAGGGCGTTCTGGCCTTTCGCTGCTCCCTCAATGGCAAGGGCAGCTCCTGGAAAGGCAGCTCAAAGAGTGCCTTCCTTCTTCGCTGCAGAGGCTCCAAATGCAGCCTCACGGCTCTGGACAGAGTGGTCAGAAGCACCTGCCCTCAAAAATAGCCGTCCGGATGTCCAACAGCTTCTTCGCCGTGGAGGGCCTCAAACAACCCCATGGCCCTCTGCAGGCTGTTCCGGACCACCGGAGCAGCTCTCAGCTGTTACGCTGCTCCGAAAACCAGCTGAAAAGCATAGCCATGTAATTTCAAAAGTGAGGCTTCTTTGAGGCTTTTTTTTCCATTGTAAGGCTGCCTTTGGAGAAAAAACTTCTAAAGGCAGGAGAGGCAGTGACTTGTATCCATCTTGGTTGAAAACTGAGTCAAAAGCTGGGAGGAGCTACCCAGAGTGGGCAGAGCTAGGCTAATAAGTCTTTTAGACAGACTCAATCCAAGTAGCTAGGACCAGAGCAACACCCACTCCTGACCTGTCGCAGCCTTACAAGGGAAAATACATGAAGCAGACAATATAGCACACTTCATTTCTCCTCTCCTATCTCTCTCTCAGGTAATCCTTGCTTAAGAGACATTCATTCAGGGGCAATTTGAAGTTATCACAGTGCTGAACAGAAGGTGCTTGCGTCAGGTTCCCGAAGTAGTATCGGTTGCAGCACCCAGGTAATCATATGGTTAAAATTTGGACACTTGTCACCCCATGCCCACTTACACCTGCAGGGGTGCTTCAAGTCCTTCCATCTGCCTATCACCGCTTTTTTAACCATCCTGCACAGTGTTACACCTCTGGGCCAGCAACTCTGGTGCTGAAGTTAAAGCCCCTGTCCCACTGCACCAATGGATACAAAGAGGATGTAAAACGTTAAAAAACATTGGAAAATGCTATGCATCTGTTGTGTACTCATTGCATACGTGTTTCATACACTCTATCCTTTGAGCATCCGTCCACTGAGATTTCATCCGCTCAAGAAGTTTTGAGCTGCACAAAACTTTGTGAACGGATGAACTTTCCGCCATGTACGATGTAAATCCGTGACATACGAGCAACAAATGTTCTATGTCCATTTATCATCCGTTAAATGTCCGCTGTATCCTCTCTGCATCCTCTGGGCATCCCCTCAACTCACATCCACTGCAGCTGAAAATGGAAAGAGGGAGGAAACAAAAGGTACACGGAACGTCTACACAGCGTTAGTAGCACAGAAATAGAAAGGATGAGCAGTGAACGGTTTGCATCCTATATACATCCTCTAGGCTTCCTATGAACATCCGTTTAACATCCCCACTACATACTACCCACGTCCGTTCTTTTCCTTTCTTTTCCGTTCTGTTTATGCAAATTTTTGCCACTTTTTGGAGCAGATGACAACGGATGGAGCACCCCCGAAATTTTGCTCGTCCGCTGTGTCCTTTTTGCATACGTTTGCATCCGTCGGCCAGTGGGACCTAGCCTTAAGTCCCTGATTCTTCAGCAGTCTTAGCTGCCCTCACCCTGGGCCTCTACTTCAGGCCCAGAGCCACTGCCGAAAAATGCTGATTGTCCCACAGCCAATTGCCCCAGCCACCTTGCAGCCCAACTGCTCATTTGGGGATAGTGCCACCCCATCAAAGGACAGTATGGATTGAGAATACCAACCTTACTTTTTTTAGGCGTGTTAAAAAAAAAACAAAACTGGCCAAACTTCAGCAGTGTGTGTGAAAGTCAAACGTTCAGGCCAACAAAACCCCACTTTTTCATAAAGGTTAGTGCCAACTATCAACAGATATCACTGAAGCAGGCAGGGAATTCTAATGGACAAACAATAACTCTTGATTTGTTTTCTTATTGTTGACTGACTCTGTCCAATTCTCAAGTCCATGCAGTTTTCTTAGCAAAGTCCTTCAGAAATAGTTTGCCAGTATTCTCCTTACTAAGGCTGAGAAAAAGTGTCTTTTTCCTCCACAACTTATGGTAATTAAAGTATTTAAAGTAAATGCCTGCTGCATAGCACAAATGGAACCAAGCAGAAAAGTTCATACAGTCAAAAGATAAGTTCATTACTGGATTAGCAATCTTGCTTTTTCTCAGCCTACAAAATTCTTTTTCATTCTAAAATGAGTGGTGTAGCCCAGTTCAGTAGAGGGAGGGAGGGCAGAAGGTTACAATTTAAATAATCATGTTTGATTCTACAGAAGATTTTCAACAAAACTCAGTATAAGTAGTGAGGATTATTTCATTTCAATATTTCATTTTTCCCCCAATCATAATCTTACATATTTATCATCTTTCCTTGGTTTTGTAATTTTTGCTTCATCAAATAAAACTAACTCCTAAGTCACTCAACTTCATTTCTTTCATCTAGCTATCACATTTCACTTGTTGTAGTGTTTTGTCTAAAGATGGTTGAAGATTGTTGAAGTTTTTGTCTAAATATTTTATCCATATTTTGTAACAGAACATGTAAATTATCAACTTATTTTTCTTTCTTCAAAACAGTTCACATGATAAACATGACATCAACATCCTTCTCTTCTTGGAAAAAACCAAACTATTTTTGCATATCCTGAAATGTATTGTGAAAAAAAAAAAATCTGGGACCTGACTTTCTTTCAAGCTCAGATTTTCTGTAGTGCTTGAAATATTTTCCATACATTTAATAAATCACAAATGAGACCAAGCTCTGAGATAATTCACTGAGACACAACTTATATGAACACAATCTTATCTGTACCAGAACTGAAAAGGCTGGTCATTTTCATAGCAAAGGATGAAGTTTTCAAATAACAAGGAAAAATGCTTTAAAATCCAACAGATATACATCTATTAAGCATTCTGATTTCATTTTCCTGTCAATAGCATATGACCATTATTTACTTATTTGTATCCCACCTTTATTATTTTTACAAATAACTCAAAGTGCTGGCTAACATAGGTAACACACCTTCCTCCTCCTATTTTCCCAAGAACAGCCTTGTGAACTCGGTTGGGAAGAGAAAGAGTGACTGGCGCAAGGTGACTCAGACAGCTTTCACAGCCAGAAATTACTCATGTTCTAGTCATTATTTATTAAGTGTATATTGTTGCAGCTACTTTGGGCAGCTTAAAAATGATACAAGGGTAAACAAAGATAATACAAAACTATTAAAATTAAGAAAGATTATAAAACCAAGAGGACAGGAAATACGGAGGTGGGGATGTTCTCTCTTCAGCCATCCCCAGCATAAAGCACCCCTATCCTCCAGGCCAACTGGCAGAACGGGGTGTTCCGGCTTCCCGGAAGGTCAGGAGTGTGGGATCAACCTTACTTCCTACAGGAGAATATTATAAAGGATGGGGCTACAGCATAAAAAGCTCTTCTCCTGGACTCCAACAGCTGAAATACTTTGGCAGATGGGATCTGAAGAAAGCCTGCACCAAAATCTGTGATTCTTGCAGATCCAGAATCTGCTGCAAGCATCATATATAAATCTACATACAGATGCTTCCTACATTCATTGAATTTTAACCAGATCATTGGACCAGCAGGCTTATCATCGATTTTCAAAAATACCTTAAGCATTTTCAAGGAAAAAACAACTGCATACAAACTGTTATGTGAGGGGTCCTTGGTGCTCTCTGAGCTTGGTTGTTTTCTTGCAGATATTTCATTACCCAAACTAAGTAACATCATAATTTCAACCCTAAGCTACAAATATTCTCTTTTATTGAAACTGTTAAGTGCTCCAAGAATAAATTGGGTTTTTTTTCTTGCTGAAGAAACCATTCATATTTATAACAATAAATCCATACAGTAAATTAGAAATATAAGCCATGTGTAAATCAGTCATAAATATAAATAATAAATAGAAGAAAACTGCATAAATAATTCTGGCAATAATTGCTACAAAGGTGAATAGAAAATCAAAAGATAATGAATTATTTGTCATTTGTAAGTAGGAGATTCATGGAGGCTACTAAGACGGCTTAGCTAATTAAGAATTCAAACAGTGCTAAAAGCAATAAATTATCAGTGGATCAAAGAAAGAATCCAATGTGTGTGTATGTGTTTTTCTCAAAATAAGGAAAATGGGTCTTTTATGAACACATCGCTTCGTGTGTAATTAGAGAGGCAAAGTCTATACTTTTACTGCCTCAAGGTCTTGCCTAATCCTGTCAAAACCTCATTGTAGTCTTAGATGTTCTCAGAAGACCCATAAGTCTCTTCAGAAATAAGGGTGGAGAAAATAAGAGGCAAGCATTTTATTGAGGCAAGCATTTATCACAGCAGCGCACACATACACACCCCATCATCATCCAGGATCTGTCCTTTTGCATAGAACATTATTTGGATTTTCCCACTGCAAATGCACCAAAGCGTGCATGCACTTTGATGTTTGTAGTCTATAAAAACTCAAGGCCCACTTGCTTGGACTGCTTCTTTACTCTTAACAGCAATGTAATCTAGCATTCAGAGGTGGTATTCAGCAGGTTCTGACCAATTCTGGAGAACCTGTAGCAGAAATTTTGAGTAGTTCGGAGAACCAGCAAATACCACCTCTGACTGGCCCCTCCCACATCTATTCTCTGCCTCCCAAGCCCCAGCTGATTGGCTGGGTCTTCTTTTGTTGCCCTGCACAGGAGAACAGAGCTGGAAAGCAGGTTAGTGGGGTGGGGAGGGAATGGAGATTTTGCAGTAACCTTCCCCCAGAGTGGGGTGGGAATGGAGATTTTATAGTACCATTCTCCTGCCATGCCCATCAAGTCATGCCCACAGAACTGGTAGTAAAAAAAAATGAATCCCACCACTGCTAGCAGTGCAATAAATATGAAAGTTAATAGGAGAAGAAAATAAAGGTTCTGCCCTACTCAGTTATGCGGGGGTAGAATCAACTGGCTCTGAATGGTTACACATAGTTCTTATCATGGAGATGTAGAAAGTATCTTTAAACAGGAATGCACTATCAGCTTCAGTTTGTCTGTTAACTATAGCCTTATCTAAAGAGAGCTGATCTCCTCCATGTTACATCGAGAGCCCAGGATGGGTTAACTCCTTCCTATGATGTCATTTAGCTGAGTCTGTACTAAGATATAAATGCCAGCCCCCGAAAGATACTCCAGCTTTTGACTCAGCTCCTTTCAGTCAGTAGCTGTGTCTCTGAAAACGTTCTGTTAGGTAGCACTCACCAGCGATCTTCAGTACCTTTTTTTCCCCTCGCTTCAAGCAGCTCCCAGGGCAGCTGCTCTTTAAGGAGAGCAGGGCTCGCTCTCCTGCAACGTTGGGAGCAGCGTTGCCAGAGCGCTGTTCAGGCAAGTTGGCCAGCGTCTGTAGCTTCTACAGCATCTCAAACGTCTGCGGTTTGAGCGGTCGTAAAAAGTGATTGGCAAACCGATAACAGCATCAGCCAGGTGATCGTGTGGCCAAAGGCTGCCCTTTCCTTTGCTGACTTCACTCGGGGCTCTTTATAGACTAAGGAGTGATTCTTCAATTTTGGAGCCTGTTTCCCATAGTCGGTGGCCATCTTGGATTGAAGCCTTCCACGAGGTGAACAGCCATTTTGTAAGCCCGGGGGCCAATTTATACCCTAAGGGGCTTAATACAAAAAAATTACAGTTTCTTTCCATCACAAGAGTCTTTTATTCTACAATGGAGCAAGATAAGGGTCAGGCACAGCTTTCCCCCACAGTGGAGCAGTCTCTTAAGCCCAATAAGAGAAAAAGACAGAGGCAATGCACCCAATCAGTCCAGAGGGAGGTGGCTGCTAAAATCAAAGCTAAGGCTCTAGCCCCTAAGAAAGCAACTCACGCTGAGTTGAGGGCAGAAAAGCGCAGCCATGCAGCCCTAAAGAGGCAGTTCAACAGAACTGTTCAACAGAAGGGAGTGCAATTACAGCAGGTTTCAGGTGATACCCGTGGGCCCCAGCCAAGCCCTCCCAGGGGAGGAAAAGTTATCTTGAGCCTTTCCATCCTCCATCCTGGTCTCCTGAGGCTTTGGCAGTGCAATATGATCCTCAGGATCTAAGCAGATCTGGGGCTTATTTCCAACAGATTTCTGTGCCCTATGCTCCTCCCCCTCCCTCCAGGCCTCGAACCTCTTCTCAATCTAGGCCTGAAGCCACCTTCACTCCCACAGCAGTGGGCCTTCGGCCTTCTGCCTCAACATTTGAGCATAGACCAGGGAATATGCAAGATGTTGTCTCATTGGCCATTAGGCAGGGATTGGCTAAGGCTTCAAGCTAATTCTTCAACCTCTGGAAAGGGCTCAGGCCCTTCTCCCTTCTCAATCTATAAGTTCCCTGCCTCATCACCCTGATTTAGGGCGAGACCTTTGACCAAAATCTTTCAGAGGAAGAGGACTCTCGCCCAGAGCAGACATTCTCTGTATTGGTCTTCAATCCTTCTCTCTTCAGGCCATTACTCAGCAAGGACTTGTCACTTCCTGGCTCCCGAGCCACAAGGAAATCCCTCTAGCCAGGGACACTCACTCTTCTCCAAGCCTGTAGTGCATGCAGGAGTTTTGCCTTCTCCCACTTTGCTCCTGGACATAGTCAAGGAACAGTGCGCTTCCCCTTCGGCAGGCCCTCGCCCATCTTCTCTGAATAAGCGTTTCTACAATGTCAGCACAGCCCTGGACAATGCCCTGGCAGTGCCTTCTGTTGACATTCCGGTTGTGGCCTTGTTCTCCTCTTCTGGCACTCCCACGGAGCCAGAAGATACCTGAAACTGGATGATGAACGTTCTGAGCAGGCCCTCAAGCACAATCACCAGGCTGCTGCATGGGCTGTTCGACCTTCAACAGCAGCATCCTTTTTTCATGAGGGCATCCATATGGTGGCTGCACCAGCTCCAGATTAGATTAGATCCTTATGGACAACATGGCCGCCATAGCTCATGTCAACCAGCAAGGGGGGACTAGGTCCAGAGCCCTCATGGAAGAGGCGCTACGGTTGGTGTTATGGGCAGAGAAACACCTGTTGTCAATCTTGACGGACCACATCCCTGGGATCGACAACTCCCAGGCTGACTGGCTCAGCAGGAGCCTAGTCAACCAGACAGAATGGTCCGTTCCTGTCTCTATTCAAGGATCTTTCCCTCAGATTCGGAATGCCGGAGGTGGATATCTTCTCCACTCCTCAAATCGCCCAGGTCACCAGATTCTTCACCAGGTTTCCTTGCCAGAGAGCAAAGGAGACCAATGTGCAGATGGCCCCAAAGTCTCCTTTATGCCTTTCCCCCACTTCCCATCATTCCGGCAGTAATTCGGAAGATGTTGGAGGAACAAGTGGAGCTCCTCCTCCTGACACCCTATTGGCCAAGGATGTCCTGGTTTGCGGATCTGGTGAACTTATCGGGGGCTTCTCCTTGGAGGATCCCAGCCCATCTAACCTCCCTTCATCAGGGGATTCTACTCCACCCGGAGCCTGTGACTCAAGCTGACCATGTGGCACTTGAGCGGCAGCAGCTAGGGGTGGCTGATCTTCCTGAAAGGGTCATCATCACTATCCTGGCATCTCTCAAACCTTCTACAAGGCGCATCTATGATGCCACCTGGAAGGCCCTTCCTGAGGGTACATTAGGGAGGGTGTTTCTCCTGCTTCAGCCCAGTTGGCAGAGGTTCTTAGATTCCTTCAGCATGATCTGTAGAAAGGTTTGGCCCCCAACACCTTGTGCAGGCAGGTTGAGGCCCTCTCTTCAGTTCTTTCAAGGGGTTCGCTTCCTTCCTGTCCCCATCACCCTTCAGTCAGGAAGATTTTTTTGAAAGGGGACTTCCAACCTGCACCCCCGGTGTTTCACAGGTATCCTTCCTGGGATCTTCATGAGGTCCTTAATGCCCTTACGAAGCCCCCTTTTGAACCCCTTAGAACATTGTCTTTCCATTTCCTGACTCTGAAGGTAGTGTTTCCCATTTCCATCACTTCAGCCAGGCAGGTATCCGAGCTTGCTGCTCTTTCTATCAGACCTTTGTTCCTTTCATGATGATAGGGTTGTCCTCAGACCCCTCATTTCTTCCAAAAGTTAACACCTGTTCCACAGGTCCCAGGACATTATGTTGCCTGGCTTCTGCCCCCTCCCGCACCATGACTTAGAGCAGCAGTGGCAGATGCAAGCATAGGAAGCGCTCTTAGAATATACATTAAGCGCATTTCCTCCTTCAGGAAGTCGGAAGCCATGTTTGTTTCCTTTTCCCTTCTCACTTGGGGCACAAGGCCTCTTTTCCTACTATTAGCAGATGTGTCAGATGTTGCATTGAGCAGGCCTACAAAGCTGCGGCCCTTCCAGTTCCTCGAGGTCTGATGGCGCACTCTACCAGAAACTCAGCCACTTCGGCTGCCTGGGCGACCGAAGCACCCTTGGAGAAGATCTGTCGTACGGCCACGTGGACATTTCCATCTCCCTTCATCAGATTCTACCCTCTGGATGCCTCTGCCTCGGTAACTTCAGCCTTCGGCAGACGGGTGCTTCAACGAGTGGTTCAACAGTCAGTGTGATGATCCGGACGAGGACCCGACCATGGACATACAAGCTTTGGTATGTCCCATCCTGGGCTCTCGATGCAGCATGGAGGAGAATGGGTGTTGGTAGAAGTTACCCTGAACGCCCTTTCTATCTATGCTGTAAGAGAGCCCAGCCCTTCCCTTGATTCGTCCAGAGAGGGTAAGTCATATTTCTGTATTCATTTGTGCTTTCAGAGACAGCTTTCAGTCTTTCAAATATCTTTGCCAAAGCTGGGGTATCTTCCGGGAGCTGGCTTTTATATCTTAGTACAGAGTCAGCTAAATGACATTATAGGAAGGAGTCAACGCATCCTGGGCTCTCTTGCAGCATAGATAGAAAGGGTGTTCAGGGTAACTTCTACCAACATCCATTCCATTAGAAATACAAACCTTTGTTATTTTTAATCTTGATTATCATCACACACTTTATGTGAGATGGACTTTAAGTATGTCTTGTAATTACAACTGGTACAAAATGAAGAGGATTTGTTTCAATGTAGGACAAGAAACTTCCCAACTGTATAAGCCTCACAATGCTTGAAGATAAAACAGTTGTTGGGCTTTTTAAATATAGTTTATGTCCAAGTTTCAGAGACCAATCAGTTTATAGTGGTCTTACATCTTTAGAAATACCTTCTCTGGGATGGAGAGGCATGTTACTCTCCAGGGAGTTCTTAAAACTTGTTTTAGTCTGCGTATAGTCAAAATTAACTGAGATTTTGTCCTGCTACTACTTTATCAGTTATATTTTGCCCACTGAACAGTGTCATTATTCTGTGTGTATGAAGCATGCTATAAATCTGTTAAACTAACGGAAATGCATATGGTATGCCGATATGGATGTATGGATGTACTCCCAACCAGGCACCACCTGCCTATTTCAAAAAGCTTTAAAAATTGAATGTAATGTTTTAAAATATTGGCTATAATTTTTGTCGGGTTAGGTGTTTACTTTTATCTGAAAGCCAGGGAAGATGCTATGTATGAATGATTAGAATTAGGCAAACTCCTCACTACTTTGGTTGAAAGTGCTCTGTGGATAAGAATCAAACATGATTATTTAAACTCTCGCATCTGATGATGTTTTTGTTATTATAAATGAAGGCTATTTTTATGAACCATTATAGGAAGAAAGAATGGTTTTAACCAAAAGGAAATGGCTGGCACCTCTGGAACTGAGGCGAAGTCTGTCGTTTTTAAATGCTTCATTTCGTCAGTTCATTTTTAAACTGTTTTTCCTATAAAATGGGGGGGGGGGGGGAAACCTATACATTGCTATTTTGAAGATACTTTGTTTACAATCCTTTGTCTTACCTTGAATATGCCTCACTGAACTAAATGGTTACTTCTGAAGAGCCATGTATAGGACTGTATTGCCAATCAGCTGCTTGTAGCAAAGTGACTTTCTCACAGCTCAGATGGAAAAATGGAACTCCAGATGACAAGTGGGTGTACACAACACAACTTCTGAGCAGAATGAAGCCTTATGCTTCTTTATATCCATTTTTTCCTTACAACAAAATACTTTTTTAAAAAAAAATAGCACACAATGTACTTCTCAAGTTTAACCACAGTTTATGATAATTAGCGAACACGCAAATCAATTGAATTCAGAGACATTATAATAACTGTAATTTTATCCAGAATGGATTGCACTAAAATAAAATCATTAAACCTTGAGGCTGGGTAGAGGCAAAGTCAATAGTAATGCACTAAAGGTTGTAGCCCCAGGCATCTCGAAAGTACCAGGCCGATTGTGGCCATTCAGATTAGCAACAGCCAGAATACAATCTCTCCTCAATCAGTCGGCAACTCAGTTCCATGTCTCTTCAATCACAAACATAGCTTTGAAATCTACACATATTTGCTAAAAACCCTCCCTCCAATGCCACTTTTCACAGGCTGATGTAGAACCATGTTGTCAAGGGAAAGATGCTTTGAGACTATAGTCAGCGTTGGGCTGCTGGGAGTTCGCAGGTGTTTGGGAGATCCTCTAGTTAAGATTCTGTGCAGTTCAGAAAACCCCCAAATCCCACTCCTGGCTGGCCCCACACATCCCTCCCTACCCCTCCCAGGAGTCCCCATGCAGCCTGTTTTGGATGCAGGTAAGTGCAGGGTGCATGTGGAGGGTCAAGGAGAGCAAAAAATGGGCTTCATGAAGTTTGGGAAGGCTGGAAACGGGCCTGTTTCAGGCTTTCAGAGAGCCCAGGGAGGTTGTTTTCGCCCTTCCAGAGGGAGGCTTGAGGAAAGCCTCCGGAGCCCAGTGAAGACAAAAACGCCCCCCTGGTATGGTGCAGGAGGCAGAATAAGTCACACCCACCATGGCGACGCCTACCCAGCAACCAAGCAGACAACCCATTGCTAAAATCCACCCTAAAATCCACTATCCACCCTTGCGTATAGTGATCCTATATGATTCATTCATCTATATGACCCTGAGATAATATGAATATGTTATGCAACAGGAATTTATGCAGAAAGTGTCACAGTTGAGGCAAATATATTTGTCTGAATTCAACAGAGTCAATTTCCAACAGTACACCGGCTTGCTGTATTTGCTTTCTAAACCATCCAAAAGATAAGAGTTTTAGCAATAAGAAAAGAATTATCAGACTTCATCTAATCTTCATATTAAACCCATATAGAATTCTTCTTTTCTTGCCAAATATTTCCCAAAACAGGAAACAGGAATTTTACAAAAGCAATAAATGTTGAATTTCATGCAATGTTTTCATGGTGCTTTAAAAAATGAGCCACTTATGAATGTAGAGGAAGCTGTTAACTACAAACCAGAAGAACAAGTACCTTTCAAGCTATGTTTATCATTATCACAGAACACACAGCTTCATCTCCAAATGGAGACAGACTTGAAAATTGGCAGAAACAATTCCTTACCATCCATCTTAGAACACAGAACAAACATATGGCTATTTTTCTCTGTGGGTTACCATCCCTGGCTTTGTCAACACATATCTGAAGTTACTTTTTATATATAAATACATATAAATTGGTATAATCAATCATATTCATTTCACTGAATATTTATGGAATATGCTGAACTTTAGGTGCATCGAAGGACTTCAGGTATCCTACGATTCAACAATGACAATGGAAATAAATACAAGCTTGTTTTGTTCTATGGGATGGATTCAAAACAATGGGCTATCTACATATACTATAATAATATGATGGACCACAACAAGTATTCTTAAACTCATTGTTCTGCCTCCCAAATGGATATGGTTAAAATTTGTAGCTTATTCAGCATGTCATATTAATCCAGAGTTTGCCCTATACAGTGAAACCATCATTTATGGTTTGTTAATTGTATACCCATGGAAAAAGGCATTGGGTATCATTGAGCTTACCTATAACTATATCATATGCTTAACATGACATGCAAACAGAGTCACCATCTGATGTGATATTCCACGTCTACTTTTATTTGAAGTTAAATCCCCTTTCACATTAATTCTTATCTTCTGCTGGAAGAAAAGGGAAGAGGGGGAAAGTTTGATTACCAAGAAAAAGTTAATTCCAAACTTCTAATATCTTTATTGCCCAATAGTTATTCTGTTTGTTTTTATTCTAGCTAAAGGCAAAATGCAAGAACTTCACATTGCTTTGAATTCTTAAAAAAAAATCCTTCCTAAAAGCTAAAGTGGTTTATAGCTAATGAAAACCAGCAAGTTCTTAGATTTTTTTGTAATTAAAAGCTTTTCAACCTGGTCTGCAAAAGATTCAGATCTACAGTGCATTTAAACTGAGTTTGATGTAGGATATTTCCTCCCACTTTCTTTTTAAAAAGGTTCAGAGGAGGCAGGAATTTATATCACACCACATGTTTCAGAGCTACCCCAAAAGCAAATAGAGTTTGCAACAAGTACTTCCAGCTACACAGTTCTTATTCATATATGGTAGAGCCCTATACATACCTCTTGGTTAAGGGCGTTTCTCAGAATAACAAGTTGCAGCTTCTCTCCGGTAAGACTTGCTTTTATTTAAAACATCCCATAGAAAACTACCTTTACCTTGTTTGTTAAGCAAGTCTTCAAAACTATTGTGTTTTCCTGCACACCTGCCAACATATCACATACAGGCTTCTTCACACCTTGCTTAATTAAAAACCAGTTCTGGCCTTCTCACAGATCTTGCTCATATCTTTCATATTCATTTCATGTGAAATAAGCGCATGTGGAATGAGGTCCAAGAGATCTTCTTTGAACAATCCTTGGTAACTCTTGCCTTCAAATATGATAAAAGCTAGTATATCCCTTTATGCATATAATGCCCCTATTATAATTCTGTGGCTAAAAGAAACATATAAAAATTATTTTGAGACAGAATCCATCCACCAACCCTTGATAAGCCTATCTAAACTTCTTGGAATATTATATTAATAAAATGCAAAATGGTCCCAGGTACAAAAGATTAAATGAAAATGTTCTAGTCAATATCATGTATTCCACAATATAGTTCAAGCCAATGAACGCTCACATAAAGCAAGACGCCCTGACTCTCCATCAACATTATTGCTAACATTATTGTATTGTATAACAGTATTGCTAACATTATTGTACATTTGAGAACTAAATATTGATAGTCCTCGACTTACGATTGAGCCCAACATTTCTGTTGTTAAGTGAGCTTTGCCCCATTTTACCACCTTTTTCCCAGAAGTTAAGTGAACCACTGAAGTTGATAAGTTAGTTAACATGGTTGTTAAGTGAATCTGGCTTTCCCATTGGCTTTGCTTGTCAAAAGGTTGCAAAAGGGGATCACATGACCTTGTGACACAGCAACAGTCGTAAGTATGAACCAATTGTCAAGCATCTGAATTTTGATCACATGATTATGGGGCTACTACAAACCAAGAAAACCAACAACAGGAAAGGAAAGACAAATGATGAAAAATGATATCACTTTTTTCAGTGCCGTTGTAATTTTGAACAGTCACTAAATGAATTTCTATAAGTCAAGAACTAGCTGTATCTGTGTCAGGGAATGCCATGAATAAAACTGGAGTTTTCAAAATGGTGGATGAAACATGGAGGAAACTTCACAAAAAGGCAATTTGCTTCCTCCCACCCCTAGTTACTACCCTGAGTTCCGTAGTGCATCCTCTCCATGGAACCATTAAATATATTCTCTATAGATCCCCATAATACATATTAGAAGACTTGTCTGACTTCCATGAGATCAGAAGATCACCCAGAACAATTACTTCAAATCATGAGCTCCCTATTTCGTACAAGATACCATTTTCTCCTGCTCTATATCTCGCCTAAGAGGGAAGGATTTATTTCTCTTCAGGGTCATTCTTATCCTGCCTCTTGAATTAATGGTTTAAAAACTGGTTCCTTGAAACATCAAGCAAAGTAGGTCACCTAGTCTCCCTTAGGTTGCTATTCCACATTGAAAATCAGCTTATTTCCCAAATTTAATCTAGTCTGCTAATTTTACAACCAACTTGCTTATACTAGAAATCCCTCAATCCAGTTTTATTCAATTTCACTAACAGTTATTCAAGCTGCAATAGACTCCTAATACTTTGGCAGGAGAAGACAACAAGGTGTCCTCCAAAAGTTCTGGATTACAGTTCCCACAATTCCTTATTATGTGGCTAGGGCTGAAGGGAATAGAAGTCCAAATTTTCCAGAGTACACCAGGATGAATTACTAGTTTCGGTTTCTTGTCTCTGACTCATCATCTACCTGATTGTCTTGAAGTTCACCCTCCTGTAACCATGTGTAGCCTCAGTCTCTAACAACAGACACCAGCTCCGCCTCCACAAACTACATTATGGGTTCAAACATGATATTAAGGCACAATGTTATTTAAATGCTGTGTCAAATTAACCCCGCACATGATGCTGAACAAAAACTGATAAAATCATGTTATTAAAGTATTTGTATTCCAAGCAGGGAAGAGCACTTTGCATGAGGTGCAAGCAGCTGACAGTGTAACAATACTTATGCCAGAATTGGACCCAAGCACTATACATCTCTACACAATATATTTTGCTAAAATATGTGAACATGTTTTTGCTGTAAAGATTGTTTTTACCGTGTTTGCTATAATAGATACGGTAGTTCCCTCTCTATTTTTGTGCCAAGTAAAACTGCATGATATCATTATATATTGGAATTACCACACAGGATTAATCTTTGCTTCTCAACAGTCTCCCACTTCTATGCCAGGGATAACTTTTATGAGAAAAGATTAAGCCTCTCTCATCTTACACATTCTCTATGAAATAAATAAAAAATAGAGATGAAAATATATTTGATATACAGAGTCATTTTCAGGCAACTATGTTCTGAAGCAGTTTCTCTATCCCAGGGAATTATTAATAAAGGGGAAGTTTTAAGGTTTCATTATTTATAGTAACCAAACCTTACACAAAAATTGCTATTTTAGCATATTTAAGATTACTTCAATAGTTTAGTATCCCATATTTTGGCAATTATGTAAATTAACAGCTGTCAAGTATTTTAAACTTCCTCAAATGTGATATCACTTTTCTTTTTTAATTATGAACTTTGTAACTTTGTATGAAAATGTGTAAAATTTAATTTTAAAAATGTAAAAAATAATAATAAAGATGATTCAGTTCCAACATGTGTTAGATTCAAGAAATCAAAAAATAAAATAAAATAATTCCTATCAGCTGAGAAAAATGGCTAAAGATGACTTAATCTCTCTCCCTCCCCCCAAGTATTTGCTTATAGGAGGTAGAGGGTAGGGAAACAAGTCTAAAGCAATCTTATGATGTAGTATGATACTGTTAAGGCTTTTTAAAATATTAAGACTAAACCACCATTAAATTTCTTTTTCTCTAAACTGCAAAATGGCCAATCCAAAGGAAGTGAAGGAAAACAGTGATCTAGTCTTTCAATTCTTTCAAAATTAGTTTGAAGTAGTAGTTGTAGGTAGTTGTAGGAAGGCCCAAACTGGATAAAACAGGGAAAGGGGAATAACATTTCCCTTTTGTACTATTTTCTTCATTGTATCTATTTCTTTTAAGCTGTTATTTAAGCCCCTGTCACACTACACCAACGGATGCAAAGAGGATGTAAAACAGACAAAAAAGCTTGCCATCCATTGGTTAACGCGATGTATCCGTTCTGTACTCACTGCCTCCGTTTTGCATTCTCTCCATCCGTCCAGCATCCGTTTATGGACGTTTCATCCGCTCAGACAGTTTTGAACTGCTCAAAACTTTTGAGCGGAAAATGTATCCAATTCGTCCGTTCTGCATCCACTAGGCATCCGCTAGGCATCCGCTATATCCGCTAGGCATCAGTTCCGCATCCGCGCAACTCGCATCCGCTCGCAGGGAGGATGCAGAACGGATGCAGAACGAATGCCTAGCGGATGCAGCACGGAAACAAAGCATTTAAAACGGAAAAAACGTTTGCAGAGGGGACCTATCTTGGATATTAAGGATGTCTAGAGGATGCCTAGAGGATGCAAAGGGACACCTATACTGCCTATAAAAAGGGGGAGCAACTCATCTGGATCTCACTTTCAGAACAGCAGCCCTGCGGTGCAGACCTCTGCAGCCTTCATCTGACTCTTCCTCTTCCACAGCATCCAGTCATGTCCACCGTGGATCGTAACAAAGTCCTTTTGGCAGCCACCATCGTTCTGCAACAGTGCGAAGCCATCTACAGGCTCTGTGAACTCTACTACGGGAAGAAAAAGAGGCGGCCAAGAAGCGTCTGGGTAAGAAGATGGTTCGCCAGAAGAGCAGAGGACGGACTGTACAACAAGCTGATGGTGGAGCTCAGGAACAAAGACACTCGGGCATTTCAAAACTTCATGAGGATGCTGCCAGCAATGTTTGACGAAGTTGTGCAGCGGCTGACACCCAGGTTGACCAAGGTAAACACCAACCTCCAGCCCAGCCTGGAACCTGGGCTCAAGGTGGCACTCACTCTGTGCCACCTGGCCTCAGGGACCACATACACGAGCATGCAGTACGGATGGAGGGTGCCACACAACACCATCAGCATTGTGGTCAGAGAAGTGGTGCAGGCCATCATCGAAGAATACCTGGAGGAGCTCCTCCAGTGCCCCTCCACTGAAGAAGGCTGGAAGAAAGTTGCAGAGCAGTGGTATCAGAGGTGGAATTTTCCCCACACCGTTGGGGTCCACTTATCACAACTACAAGGGCTTCTTCAGCATCATCCTCTTCGCCATGGTAGATGCTGACTACAAGTTCATGTACATCGATGCTTCAGGCAACGGCCCATCTTCAGATGCCCAGGTATACAACGCCAATCACCTCAAGGAGGAGCTGGAACGCAACCTCATCGTGGGCTTCCCAGATCCAGACCCCCTGCCCAACGACACACAAGATGTGCCCTACTTCATCGTGGGGGATGACGCCTTCTCCCTCACAACCTACCTCATGAAGCCCTACACCTCCAAATACCTCACCCGTGAAGAGAGGATCTTCAACTACAGGCTGTCCAGGGCAAGGCGGGTGGTGGAGAACGCCTTTGGGATCCTGGCCAACAGGTTCCAGGTACTTCTCACCACCATGCAGCATCGCCCAGAGACCATGAGGAGGATCGTGGAAGCTTGCTGCATCCTGCACAATCTCATGCGCACCTGCTACCCAGTCTTGCAGAACAGGCTCGTGGACCTCCAGCAAGGCAATGGGGACATGGAGCCTGGGGAATGGAGGCAAGGGCGAAACCTGATAGACAATGACGATGTGCAAGGCCCAACAGAGCCTCACGTGAAGGGAAGAATCAGCGCAACCTCCTGAAACACTGGTGCAACTCCCCAGCTGGAGCAGTGGAGTGGCAAGACAGGATGATAGATGATTAATGGATGCTTCCTTCAGCCTGTCTCATCACACGGATGAGATTGGGCCATGTATGTTGGGTGGGCCTACAATGAACAGGGCATTTAATAAAGAGTTGTGTTTATGTTGAAATGTGTGGATCAATGATTACATTAGTATTGATAATGAAGGGCCATAGTTGTGGCACCTGGGAGGGTGGACCATCCAGTCCCACGATGCTTGCACTGGAGGTTTATCTATCCCACAGCTATTACCCATCCCAAAGGTATCCCTGCCCATCCCACTGCTATCTCAACCCATCCCACTGCTATCTTAACCCATCCCACAAGCATGCAAAGGCTTAAACCATTTCTAAAAGTTTCCACCAAGACTTTATTAAAAAAAAGAAATGAAACAAGTGTGTGAATCAAAAATAGACTTTATTAACAACAAGCTATAAAACAAAAATGAGTCTCTGGCACTCCTCTTGGTCGCTCAGTCCCAGGGGTGAAGGGTCCAGGTGCTGTGGAGGTGGCTGGTGCTGGAGTGCTTGTCATCAGCTCCTTCAGAAGCAGAAGCAGCAGAAGCCCCAGCCCCAGAAGAGCGAGCCCGTGCTGCAGAAGCCCCAGCAGAACCAGAGTGAGGGCCAGGGGGCGGGATGGTAGCCCTGTCCCTCTTGCAAGGGCTGGCAGCAGATGGCTGAGGCTTGCTGTTCTTCCGCATGGTTGTGGGGTTGCTGGCTGGCAGGGAGGCTGGCAGGAACCAAGGCTAGCAGGAAGGCTGGCAGGGAGGCAGGCACCAAGGCTGGCAGGAAGGCTGGCAGGCAGGCAGGCAGGCACCAAGGCTGGCAGGCAGGCTGGCACCAAGGCTGGTAGGCAGGCAGGCATGAACCAAGGCTGGCAGGAAGGCAGGCAACAAGGCTGGCAGGCAGACTGGCTGGCAGACTGGCTGGCAGCAAGGCTGGCAGGCAGGCAGACAGCAAGGCTGGCAGGGAGGCTTGCAGCAAGGCTTGCAGCAAGGCCTGCAGCAAGGCTTGCAGGCAGGCATGCAGGCAGGGCAGGCAAGGCTGTCAATCCGTCCAGCAGCAGGTCTTTCCTCTGAATGGTGACCTGCTTCCGAGCTGCTTCCCTTATATCCGCGGGGCTTACGCAATGCATCCTCCCCGCATGCGCAATTAACGCTCGGCATCCCTTAGGCTTCCGCTGTGCATCCGCTAGGCTTCCGCTGTGCATCCGCTTCATCCGCTCTGCATCCGCTCTGCATCCGCTTCATCCGTTCCGCGTCCGCTTTGCTGAGGTCCCCCGGAAGCCTTGTGGATGTGCCATCCGCTTTCATCTGCTTCCATCCGCTGGGCTTCCATTCCGCATCCGCTTTCTATCTGCTCTGCGTCCTCCCCGCGTCCGTTCCTTTCCGTGTTTTCCGCTCCGGTTATGCAAATTTTCGCCCCTTCTGAGAGTGCATAACAACGGATGGAACATTTTTCTCGTCCGTTGTGTCCTTTTTACTAACGTTTTGCATCCGTTGGGCAGTGTGACAGGGCCTTTACCACAGTAGAGAACACATAACTTGAATAAAATTGCCTAGGTTCTAAAGCAACATGAATGAACAGATATTCTTATTTTTGTATAACACAATGAACCAAACACCAGCCTATCGTTGTTTGTTGGTTTACAGTCCACATTATTTTTACAAATAATTCAAGGTGGTGAACACATACAAAACAGCTTCCTATTTTCCCGACAACAATCTTGTGAGATGGGTTGGGCTGAGAAAGGTCATCCAGCTGGCTTTCATGGCTAAAGAGGGACCTCGACTCAAGTTTCTTGCTTTCTAGCATGGTGCTGGCTCAGTTTGGTTAGCTCTTAATTTGTATAAATTAGACTATGTAGTAACTAATTGGGCTAATTTCACCAACCATGATTAACCATGAGTATTGGGTCAGCTTGTCATGCAAATACAGACTGAGTGTAGGAAAACAGCAGGTAAGAATTTGCATTCCCACACCAATCCCTATGGGGGTGTCAACCTCAAGTCCTGCGGGCAGATGGGGTATTTAGATCTGGCCCGCAGGACCACCCTGGAAACAGTGAAGGACTGGCCCGTGGTGCCTCTGTCAGCAGAAATGGAGCTCCATTTTTGCTGGCACAAGGTTGCAGGAGGCTGTTGCAGCCAAAAATGGAGATTAGGAGCCCATTTTCACTGACTGAATGCTCTGGCCATCACAGTCACCGAAGCGAGTGATGTCATGCTGGCCATGCCGACCCTGGCCCTCCGAGATCAAACAAACCTTGATGCAGCCCTCAATGAAATCAAGTTTGACACTCCTGAACTAGATCTTTCTGGACTGGTTTGCATATTTAAACTCTAAAAAAATTCATAGGAATCAGTCACCAATTATTTCAAGGAATAATAGTTTGTACGCTTATTTTTAGGAGTACCTGATTATTACTTCCAATAAGTGTTCCAACTAACAACCTCCAACCCAATAAACTCCGAGACAAGCATTTTCTCAAAATGCCATTTTATTAGAGTTGTCATATTGGCACATCTGGGAAAATCCAAATCTGAGAGTTCTGGGTTTTTCCTTCCCAACAGAAATTCAAAGATCCATCCCCTGTCACAGGGTCCAATCAAACATCATCCCAACTGTAGACATTCCTCCAGACACTCTCAGGGTAACATGTCCTTGATTTTATAAGAAAGAATGCTGTTAAGTCCAATCTTCCAACTGTCTATGAAATCCCCCCTCCCAAAGTCCCAGGCACTAAATGGGGCAGCTTCGAAGCTTCTAAGTGAAATATGGCTCCCAATATGACACCTAATCTGAACTGCATGCTGCCAGTAATAATATTTTGTACCACAACACATTTATAATAAGTACAGTGATTATGTACACACGCAGCCCATATACAAACTAACAAGCTGAAAGCACCATAAGATTCGACTTTCCATAAAGTGTAGATAAGTGCTAAGATCACAGTATACTTTTATTACTTTCAAGGAACTACTATTAATACATCTTGTTCTTCAATATACAAGTCATAATTTGTCAAACCAAGCCAGTAAAAACCTGTGAAAGGAATCTAAGAGCTAGAAAAGTTTGTTATGGATCACATCCAGATAAGAAACTATGAACAACAAAACTGGATTTTTTCCTGAAATTCTACAAAATTGGATGTTGTTAATTTTAATTATTTTAAGCATTCCTTAAAATATCAAGAGATTTCAAAATAGATGAATATGATGGAACATAATGAAAATATGCACTTTTATCCAATAATCATTCCAACCCACCTCTGGAAGTACCTGATAAAAGTTAGGATTTGGAACTACATATAAATACTTATAAGGTAATGCATATAAATATTGTGACATTTCAGAGGCAACACTGGATATTCAATTAATATTTATCTAGATAAATGGTTTAATGACTTCCAGCTAGGTTCACATTTACATTATGTAACTTGATGCATGACTTTATGCAAAGAACGAAACCTGTATATTATGTAATTGAAATAAAGCCAGTTTTGCTTTATAAAGCAAATTGGTAATATTTTACTTGCATGTCAAGTATTATAAAAATTATAACCGGCCACTGTGCCTTAATTCTAAACATATTCCCATCTAGCTCACTGATGCAAAAGGCAGACTTCATTTATGTCTTTCACATGTTCACATTATATATACATTCATGTGTATTTTACATGTACTTATATACAGACATGTGCGTGCATCAATTTTGTTCCATGATCATACTAATGATATCTTTGGGAACAAGTCTATGAGAAATATCTTCCACGTAATATAGCTTTTCTGCAGCTACTATAGTAATGGAACAAAAAAACTTAAATGAGCATATCACACACTTCCTTTTATAGCATAGTCACTAACACAAACGAGGGAACAGTTTTGTTTGATGTATCCCACCTTTCCTCCAGGAACTAGAGGCTTGATGCTCCTTTCTCCAATTTTCTCCCAATCGTCTTGTGAGAAAGATTGAGTTGAAAGAGATTGATTAGCTCAAACCCTTCGTTGCTAAGGGTTATTGGCTGCCCATCTTACTATACTCTAGCTTACAATTACATCTAAGCTACAGTAAAACATAAAAAGTTAAAATCAAACATTAAAACCAAAGACGTGGGGAGAGCAGGGGTGGAGTGAAGGGGTAAGTTGGATCTGTTATTACTCAATCAACCACCTCCATTGCGTTCTTCCCCCACTAGGATACCAAGTCAACTGGCAAAGCCATGTCTTTAGGCGCTTATGAAATGTAGGAGGGTTGGGGATAACCTCACATCGGGGGAAAGGGGGGAGATGTTCCAGAAGGCAGGAGCAACAACAGAAAAGACGCTCCTCCTGGACCCCGCTAGTTGGATTAATTGGACTGATGGGACCCGCAGCACTAGTGGTACGAGCCAATTCCAGTAGGGTGAGATGGTCCCTCAAGTAACCTGGACCCATAAAATTTCTGGAACTTTACTCACAAGGAAGTTGAATAAAATGGCAAATCTTATAGCCCCTTTTCCCCAATCCCACACCCTTTGAGATGCTCACCTGGCATGGGAATAATTGGCAAGAGAACTGATATTTGTATCTACATTCATTGCAGAGGACAGGATTACAAGAGAGTAAGCATGCACACAATGGAGAAATCACCTGGATAGGAATGCACCAGCTGCTTAGGAGGCAAAAAACAAAAATACTTCAGTGTGAAATTAGGGTCTGGTCAGTGTAAGGCAGCAGAACCTGTCAACTAGCAATTAAGGTCATAGAGCTGAACTTGTTAACTCTTTAGGTGCTGCACTGCAGAGAACAGCTGCCCAAAGAGATAGCTTCTTTAATGAATTGTGGGGGGGGGAAGACATAGGACTGATAGTAATGGCAAACACATGACTGAGAGATGCTAATAAAGTTGTAAATATGGGCATTGGTCACAAAATTGCCTTTTCCTCACTGTTGTAACTGCAAAAACTCATTGACTGATACAGTCCCTAAACAAGGATTACCTGTATAAATAATGAAATATGAAATATATGAAATATGAAAATATTAAATATAAATATTTTGTGAGATTCACACATTCCATATAAATAATAATATCCTGATTATTAAGTTTGTATACCACGTGACTCTCAATGACTCAGTTTTTTCTTCTACTTCTGCTTTCTTATCTTCAAATAATATTCTTTATAAAATTTCTCCAGGAAAGTATATGACACCTTAGCATATCAAATTCATCTGTTGTGTGATCTTCATTTCTATCAGTAAGCTCATGAATAAAGAAATGTTAAACTTTGGAGAACACAATCTTGCTAGAACTAAGCCTCTGCATATTACATAATTGTTTTTAATATTATAAAACAGAATTAGAAAGTAGAATTGATAAATAATGAAAGTGTGTTAACTGGGTGACAACCTTAATAAGTTTCTCAGAAGTAACATTTAAACTCTCATTTGTGTGATTGGCATAGGACAGTGGTGGCAAAACTTTTCGGCACCAAATGCCAAAACAGGAGCACATGCATGCACGGAAACTGGAAGAGCAGCTTCCCGGCGTATATGGGAGCATTGAAAACCAGGTCAGCTTCCTGGTGCACACATGCATGCCAGCCATCTGATTTTCTGGTTTATAACATGCATGTGTGTGCAAGGACCAGCTGGCTGGCGTGCATGCGCACACTGGAACCCGGAAGAACAACAAGCAATGGCTGGAGTGCCCAGAGAGATGGTTCTGGGTGCCACTTCTGGCATGCATGCCATAGGTTCGCCATCATGGGTATAGGGTCTATCTTGGAGCTTAGACTAGAAGACCTCCAAGGTCCCTTCTAACTCTGTTATTCTGTTGTTCATTAAACAGCCCAGCCCAGTTTTTTATTCAGTTTTCCTAAAGTGGTAACACCTTTAATGGTAAATACAGATGACCTTTGAAATCTTTAAATATTTCCTTTTATTAACCAAGCAAAACTTTAACCAACTTTTTCATAATTCTTTAATTCTTGTTTTGAGATATCCTATGCATTTCAGTGAAACCTTTCCTCCAGGGGGCTATTTTCAGAATGGAGGGACTAAGCCAGTGGTGACTAATCTTTTTCAGCTCCCGCGCCGATAATTGCGCGCATACTCGCTTGCGTGCCAGCACCCAGAAGGCAATGCGTGCTGCCCCCTATGCCCCCTATGCCTGTGCACGCAGCCCCCCTCACGTGCTGCATGTCTGTGCATGCATGTGCGTTTTCCCGCTCCTGTGCCGTGCATGTGTGCATGATTCCCCCCTCGCGCACTGTGTCTTTGTGCATGCATGCGCAATTCCCCCCTCGTGCACTGCACACATCTTTGTGCATGCATGAACAATTTCCCCTCATGCACTGTGCGTCTCCCGCACACACACCTCTGCATGCGTGCCAGATATTCGACAATCAGATCTCAGGTGGCACCGCATGCATGCATGTGCAGTGGGGCTCTTCTGAGCGACCTCCTGCGTGCTGGGGAAAATAGTTCTGCGTGCCACTTCCAGCACACGTGGCATAGGTTCGCCAACATGGGACTAAGCTGTTGGCTAGATTGAGACATTTAATGACTGAAACTTACTGCTAAATTGTTATGCCTAAGCAATTATATCATTTTAAAATTGAATATTTAGATTCTTTTTAAAAATTATCTATCAGCAATTCTGTAATAAGCAACTTTGGACAACTAGGACAACATTGAGACTGAGTTCACATTACCACAAAAACCAAAACACAGATCCATTATATTCAATTGGTTTCAAAAATAAGTCCCTGCATAGTATTCAGTAATCATGATTATGGAAACCTTGGCTTAGAGAACAGTATGTGTGATCCATCCAGATACATTGTCTGTCTCTTCCTCTTCCTCTCTTTCTCACACACAAATGCATTCAAAATCCATATAAAGTTTGTGTATCATTTGAAAGACATTATTGTGACATTATTATAATATGTTATGTTATACGGACAATAGTTCAAAACCATGTGTGGCAGTTAACCCAAAATATAAAACTATAGGGCAATCTCTGTAGCAAGCAGATTTGAACAAGGGGTATTCTAAAAAAAACTTTTTCTTAGAATATGCATCTTTATGATGAAATAGGTTTAAAGCCTTAATGAACCTAGCTGAAGATAATTCACAAAAGGCTACTTTCCCAACTTCTCCCTTCTTAATCTACCTTGGCTCCTCTACCACCCCGCCCAAAAAATCTAACAAGATATTTATCTAATTTACTTAATAAAGAATTGAATTTCTATACTACCAAAGCAACCATACATTCCTGTCACTTTACAGGAAGGAATAACAGCAAAGCATCTATAGTGTACAATCAAGAATTGTACCATAATTATCATCTTCTCCTATTGTGTGTCTTTTACAATTATTTTTAAGTGTGATTGTTTTATGTATTTCTTGTTTTTAATTAAGTATTGTACACTGTCCAAAGTCACTTTTATGCAAGATGAGCAGTATACAAATATGAGAAATAAATAAATTTAAAATCTTCTTCTCGAGTCACTACACAAGTCCTGTCCAGTGCAGAGCGCAGGATCTGGTTTTGGTGTTGAAAGTCTCCAGGTCATTGACAGTGCATGGCTCTGGTAGGAGAGGGCAGACCAAAAGATGTTGCATTGTCTGATCCTGCCCACAGTCGCAAGCAGTTTCTCCATCCCTATTATAGCCCCATTTCTGCATGAGGACTTTGCATCGTCCTGTTCCTGTCCGTAGGCGATTCAGGCATGACCAGATGGGCCATGCCTCACTTGAACCCGGAGGAAGTGATTCACTTGGTTCATAGGAGAGCTGATGCGTCACAGACTGGAGGTGGTTGGACCATAGGGTAATCCTTCGACCGTGGGCGGTGTCATCAAGGGATTCGGTTGAATGGAGAAAACTGCGTCTGGATTTGAGTCTCTTTTTAGCCGGTTCACGATTGTAGAGTGGGTGGCGAGGGTTAACTTCTTGCTTGGTTTTCTCCATCTGTGCTGAGACCTCTCGCCTGATGTGTGGTGGAGCAATACCACACAGTAAGTAAAGGTCATCTACTCTTGTTGGACGCAGACATCCAGAGATAACTCTGCAAGCTGCATTCAGGACTGGGTCGATCTTTGCAGCATGAGATGACCTACACCAGACAGGGGCTGCATATTCGGCAGTGGAGAAGCATAGAGCAAGAGCTGTGGTGCGGATAGTTTTGGCATCTGTTCCCCATCTTGTATTAGCAAGCTTCTTCAATATGCTGTTCCTTGCTCCAGCTTTCGCCTTTGTCTTGGCAATGTGCTCCTTGTAAGTAAGGGAACGATCCAGTGTGACACCTAGATAGATCGGCTTATTGGTGTGTTTAAGCCATTTTCCATACCATCTGACCCTCAGTTGTCGGTTAGCATCTCTGTTCTTAAGGTGGAAGACGCTAAGTTGAGTCTTCTCCGGGTTTGCACGTAGGTGATTTGCGGCATAGTAAGGAGTTAGACCTGCCAGAGCATCACTGAGTGCTTTTTCCACCTCTTCAAAGGATTGCTTCTGTGAGGCAATGCAGAGATCATCAGCATACAGATAGCTCCTTGTACTTGGATGGATTGGTTGGTCATTCGTGTAGATGTTGAAAAGAAGCGGGGCAAGGACGCTTCCTTGCGGGAGACCGTTTTTCTGTCTCCGCCATCTGCTGTGGGTACCATTCAGATTCACATAGAACCGCCGGTTTGAAAGCAGGTTCAGGATCACTTGTGTCAGCTTGACATCCTTGGTCATCTCAAAGACTTTCCTTGTAAGAATCCTATGGTTCACTGTATCGTAGGCCGCAGAGAGGTCAACAAAAGCTGCTCCAGTTATCAGCCCTTCCTCAAACCCATCTTCGATGTACTGTGTGAGATTCAACAGTTGGCCAGTACAGGACTTTCCTGGCCTGAAGCCTGCCTGCTCGGGAATGAGGAGCTCATCTACAAAGGGGGCGATACGGTTGAGTAGGAGCCTTTCAAAGAGTTTGTACGTGTGGCAGAGCAGGGAGATAGGTCTGTAACTCTTTGGGCTGGCTGGGTCTTTGCCTAGTTTGAGTAAGGCGACTACTCTGGACTTCCTCCATAGCTTTGGCAAGGTGTTGTCACTCAGACATTTGTTCAGCATGTCAAGCAGCCACTGGAGTGCAACAGGTCCAAGATGTTTGATCTGCTCACAGAGGATATCATCTAACCCAGCTGCCTTATTACTCTTCATTGCTTTGGTAGCACCACACAGATCATTCATGGTGAAAGGTCTTGTGAAGTCAGATGGCCCTTGGGAAGCTGTCTCAGCATTTTGGGGGAGCTTGGCTCTTCTTGGGTGGTGGTTAGGGTTACCCTGGTTGTTCACAAGGAGTTGGTGAGCGACTTGGTCAGCAGTGACTTGAGGCCTTGGTTGGGATTTCGTAGAGTCGTTCCCAAGGATGCGAATCGTTTTCCAAGCTTTCCTGCTGCTGTGGGTCATATCTGTTGATTCAATGAATTCCTGCCACTTCCTCTGTCTGCTATCCATAATGGCAGTGGTCAAGTTTTCCCCACATTCAAGTGTGTCAGTACTGAAGGGGTCATTCTCAAAGTGTCTGACGTATTCGTTGTACAGCACCTTGGAGTCATCTGTCAAGCCTGGTGTATAGCTTGTACGGCATCCTCGTGGGATATTTTTCCTTGATGATTTCTTGATCAACTCTACAAAGGTATCGTAGTGGGTAGGAAGGGCAGGCAGGTCCTGAAGATATGAATCCAAGTCTACGGCAAACTGTTCCCAGTTTGCTTTCCTCAGGTTGAAACGTCTACGAAGGGGAACTGTGCGGGGAGTGATAGCTGCATTCACCTTCAGCCCGATTGGTCGATGTTGGGTGTGTGGGATAGGATCAAGCACAACCTTCTCACACTGTTGAGCGATGTTGTTTGATACAAACACCAGATCAGGATTGTAGCCACGTCTCCATCTACAGCTGTTGAAGGAGGAGGGAAGTTTTGCATCATGAATAAGTGACAACTGGTTTGCATCAGACCAGTTCTCCACAAGTTCGCCGTCTTCGTTGGTTTCTCCATATCCCCAGATGGTGTTGTGACTGTTGAAATCACCAATGGCCACATTAACACGGCCATCGGTAACTCCTGGAGGTACGCAGAAAGTCTGAGTTGGAGGTTTATAGATGGAGCTTACAGAAATCCCCATAAGCCCAATGGTTAGGACTTCAATGTTGTCCGTGTCTGACATAGAGAACTTATCCACAATCAGGCCATTGCGTGCGAAAATTGCACTGCCATACTGGTCATGTGGTATTCCCGCTATGAGGGTCATGCCATCGATGCGTGGACGAATACGTGAAGACCCACGATGTGTCTCCTGCAGACAAAGAATGTCACAATTGTTCTTTATACACAGGTTAGCCAGAAGATCCTGCTTGGTACCTGTGAGACCTTCAATGTTGGATGAGATGATGCTCAGGGCCGGTCCTGATAAGGACCCATGTTTATGACGCTGGCGCTCATCAACAGATCGGTCGTTGGTAGCCATTGTAATGAACTAGTAGTTGTGTAGTAATTGTGTAGAAATAAGGATCCTTTTGAAAACATGGAAGAGGGCAAAATTGGTCTTCCTTCAACACATTGCTGTAGCTCCCCCCACATCATTCAAAAATCTTGAATATAATGACATATTTTAGAGGTCACAATTGGATACAAGGGAAGAAGAAGCAGATGAAAATCTCCATCTATTAACCTTCTTAAACTAAATAGGACCCATGCTATGCATTAAAAAAAGAGTTTACCATTTTCTATCCACAGAGCTCATATCCAGAACCACAAGAGTTAGATTTATTTTTGTGCTACAGCTCCCACGTGGAATAATTCTAAAAATACTCCCCTCATCATAGTTATAATATGCAAAAGACATTAACCACATCCCCATTATGTCTTTTTAACAACTGTATTGTTAAAATTATGTTCAGCAATTATACATTTTACAGTTACAAAGGCGCTTAAAATTATGATATATGAAATCCATTTACATCACAACAGAAGGAATCCAAATATGTCACTCCTGTATGCAGCAGTCACCATGGGGGGGGGGGGAATCACTCTTTTCATATGCTTACACAATGAAAGGAAAACATATGGATGTAAACGAGTCTTTTGATGTAGGATTGTAAATCATTTCAAGCTTCTGCAATCATAATCTGGTGGCCTACATCAAGAGAACCCTATGTATGCAATATTAAGGTGTCTGCAGGAATCCATTTCCTGGATCACATTAAAATGGCTTGCAAATTTATTGAAGTCTCTGCATGAATCTATTTCCTGGATCACATTAAAAGCAATGATTTGCAAATTGAGCATCCATTGTGTCCTTCTCAGGAACAGAGCAAATCCAGAAGAAAGTAATCTGGAGGTTCTTCCTTCCCCATAGATCACATTTACTGTTAGAAGAGTAAACTAGCATGGACAAGGCTGGAAGTCTTAATTTTTCCACTTTTAAGTTTGTAATTGTAATGGTGATAGTATTGTGTTCTTCTATTATAAACCAACTAGAATTCATTTGTTTTATAAATAAATGCTTCAAAGGGAAGAGCTCTTATTCAAGTATATTTCTTTTCCCAAATATCCAGTTCCATCCTCTTTTCCCACCCCATATAAATCAGTCAGGGACACTGAACAGAGTCAAATCTAACATTTGAGTGTTTGGGAAGGAGAAGTATCAGTCATAAGTTTCTTTGCACTTCTAAAACTTTGTAGAGTTCCTTTAAATATGTTTATAGTACTTTCTCATAGAAGTGATTAGACGAGGATTAGTCATAAAAAATTGCACAAAATCAGCATTATAGTGTAAACAAGCTGGTAAGTAGATGCCATTCACTCCCACAAACTAAAAATAATGCAACTGTGAGTTGGGATGAGCGATCTATGACTGTATATGCTGATAAATCAATTACCTGCAATATTATTGCAGTGCAATAGGAACAATATAGGTCAAAAGAACTGTTGCATCCCCTGGCAATGAAAGGGATAAAGAATTTCTACAAGCAAGTCTTTTTCTACAAATGACGAGAGAATGTATTGTTCCCTGAAATACACAAACGTCTCACAATCATTATCATGAGCATTTCCCAAGGTATATATGATTATTTGGTTTCAGGTTTTCTATATGGTTATTTCAAGGATGACACCATTTTAAAAAATATATAATAGATTAGACCCTATTTTTATACCTCCATGAATCCATTTTGAGTTTAGAAAGTTTTCAAAGGCTTTTTAAAGTTCTAAGTCTGGAAAACATCAAATAATTTTCACAACCTAGTTTTAAATATGGTTTAACTAGAAAGTGGCTTGCATAATTCAAGAAAAACTTTCCCTGGATGGCATTTTTCCTTAAACACAAACACTTTAGTAAAGATTCCAGAGCTGACTTTAAAATGATGTCGTCCAATTCAGAACTGCTATGGCATGGATTGTACAGGACTCCAGTTAAAAGCAGAAACTGTCTCTTTCCTAGAGGAAGCGATGGGAAGCAAGCAATTCTGGAAAAAAACCAAGTATGCTTTGGCCTCTGTAGTAGACCTAATTTATCATCATTTGGACATTCCAGTGGTTAGCTAAACCAAGAAAGCAGAACTGGTACTTTATACTGTTGAGCAAAGTACTACCCTATCGAAGTTATAGACATGTCCTGCACATCAAGAGCAATCTTCACATACAGTCATAACAAACAGATTTAAATAAATATCATAACAGCCAATTCCTCATTAGTGTTCTTCAAAAACTAGGAAATCTCATAGCAGTTCTATATCCCAAAACACACACACATAAATAAAATCAGCTTTTAAAAGGAAATTCTGAAGGATGTAAGATACTGCCTTCATTTCCTTTTGTAATGCAAGCTGGATATTATGCTAGGGTTTCTTACAGACCAAAGTTTATAGCTGACAGACAAATTATGCAAACAGTTGATAATTCACTGTCTACTCTGCCCCTGATTTTTTTAATGGAACAACTAAATAAAGCACATAATGGATTTGTCTATGTATTTGTGCAGGTGTGTATGTACGGTATGTTTTGGTCTCATTTGTTTAATTGGATTGTCTTTATTTAGTCCAGGGGTGTCAAACTGAATTTCTTCAAGATCAGAACTGTAGTTCTCCTCCATGGGCCGGGGGGGGGGGGGGGATGGGGATAGTTACAGCACCCTGCCATCCAAAACGGGGTGCAGAGGGGCCACCTGTGGTCCCCTGCACCTCATTTTCACCCTCCGTGGCCTCTTGCAGCACTCTGCTGGCCATTTTCATCCTGTTTTTTGACCTATTTTTCGACCCATTTTCAGTTGGCAGAATGCTGCAGGAGGCCACCGAGGGAGAAAACGAGGCATGATGGGGGGGGGGGGCTTGCACACAGCCATTTTAGCCGCCAGAAGCACTGTGGGCCAGTCATTTGATATTTCCAGGCCAGGTATGTGGGACAGATTTAAGCACCCCAGGGGCCTGATGCTGCCCATGGGCTTTGTGCTTGACACCCCTGATCTAGTCTTAGGACTTAGATTCAGAACAGGTAATATTTTAGGTCATATCTGTGTAGAAATATTGAAAATTTCCAAAGGGTTCAAAAATCTTGAAGCACCACTGTGTATGTCCATGCACATGTGTGCACACACTAGAACAAACATAACACTATAACAAACTAGGATCAAAGGAAGTTACTATTTCATTTCTATGAAAGCATGGAAATGAAATAGAAAGTTCCTTTGATCCGAGTAAGCAAAAGAACCATACTGTTAGAAATAAATTTCAACAAACACATTAATAAAGTAGCATGTTTTCCCCAAGCAGAAAACCTTCATCCCAAATGTATTATTTATCGATCACTTTTGTTGTTGCCACAACAAGAAAAATGAAGAAAATATGAAAAAAAGGAGGGAGAAAACAACTCCAATTAAAGCTTTCATTTTAGTTCAATGGACCTTAGAACTAAATGTTTGATCATTTTAGATTTTCATTGAGATATTATGGTTTGGGCAACAATTTCATTTATACATTAACTCATCACTGGGATTCATCACCTCAACCCATAATTTGTTTTCCAAATAAACCACAATTGACTGAGTTCACACTACACTAAACAATACCAAGGAAATTGCACGACTTCTCAGTATCATTTACAATTTAATTAATTTTATAATACGCACAGATTTTGAATCGGTATCCAACATAAATTTCAATTACCAAAATCATTTGAGAATGTTTCAAGTTAAGTTTCTAAAAACCTTGTTAAATGATGAGTTCAAAATTTGTCTTTCAAATTTCTTCAAAATGGATTATAGCAGTTGATAATTCACGGAAAAGTTGACAGTTACCTTGGCTTCTACTACTTTAAAGTGAAATAACTCCATCTCAACATTCTTGTTTTGTTCCATTTTGAAGCAAAAAAAAAAAAAATGCCGAAAAGCCAAAATGTTAAAGTAGACTTAGTACTGTTTAACAAACAAACCACACTCACCCTGATTCCCAGAAAGAGGAAACAAAGATACCTGAGATGCTCATGAACACAACACAGCTCTGCCCGTTACCATATCTGAGTTGCAAAATCAAGATGACCACAAGATGGCACCATATATAAAATATACTCTCTGGTGCCATCAAATTGTATCCCAGATTCTGGAGCCCAAATATGGTCACTATAAACTTTGTTGTGCATCCCATCTTTAGCACTTTTGTTATTAAAGATATCTCCAAGGTGCTCAACCCTGTTTAAATATTTAGAACCAGATTTAGATACCACATATGAATAATTTTTCAAATCTTAATTCTTGGAAATTAAGATTTAGTTATTAATCTTTTCCACTTTTATTAATCTTGGGACTTTGGATACCCTACTGTCAGATACTTTTAATATGAGACAGTGTCACTAGTATGTACTGCTATCCATATACAATGGAGTCATAAGTATATATGACAGAATGGTATTAAGAAAGAACCATGAGTATCATCAACAAAACTTCAGTGTTATCTGGGGAAACATTCCATAATAAATATTAATAGTTGTTGCACCCACAATAACAGTTTCTCTACTGACAGCTAGTCTTAAGAGCTAAAGTATGAAACAGAGTCTTCAACTTACTGCTGATCAGATAGCTTTTGAAAAATTATTTTTCCCTCAATAGTCTCCCATGAACAATTTGGTGATCATATGAATTTGTAGAGATGGATTAGCATTGAACTACATACAAAATATTTTAAAGATTTATATAACCATAAATGCTGAAAATTACCAGTTCACAGTGTTTATTTGCTGTCATAGGATCCTTCCTTATACCAAGTCAGGCACTGGTTTATCTAGTTTAGCACTGTCAACTCTGTTTGGCAGAGATTGAGAACACTCAACAAGGCAAGTACAGAATGCGTTTGGCCAATATGTGGCACAATGTGCTCTGAAAATTCAGCTTGATTAGCTGACATATATTGAGTAAATTCAAGCAACTAATTACTAAATCTTGGTCAAATTAACTGTGGTAAGTATGTTGAAAAACATAGCCGGTCAGCTCTCTGGTATTTCTGGTAAAAACATTTCTAGCCCTTTGATAAGACAACATTACTTGCATGTAAAATATGTGCTCAGTGAACATTTCTAAAATGGATAAATATAAAACATTTAACCATTAGGAGACAATAGTTGTCCTGATTCAATATATCCAATTATAATATTGTCTGCTTGTTTGTGATTGTCCATATTATGTGAACTCAGTCACTGCAGTTTGTAATTCATGGCTTAGCAAGTGGCATGAATGCAAAAATAATTCTGACCAGTGGTGGGATTCAATTTTTTTTACTACCACAGTTCTTTGTGCGTGTCTTGGTGGGAGTGTCAAAGGAAGGATACTGTAAAATATCTAGTTAGAGGTGGTATTTGCTGGTTCTCCAAACTACTCAAAATTTCTGCTATCGGTTCTCCAGAACTGGTCCAAACCTGCTGAATATCACGTCTGATTCTGAATCATTGTTCAATCATTAAACAAGTCACAATTTAGTATATAAAGACAGCAACTTAATTCACTTAACACACTTAAAGCAACTGGGGAAGGGAGGTATGAATAGCTTGTTCAAATACTTATTGGGCCAAGAGCAATTGTGAGTCAAACTATCCTCTCCAAGTTAATTATGTTATGAAAACTTGAAAATCCAATCATGTATAGGACACAGTCCAAGTCTGACTCAAAAAAATACTCCATTGCAAAACAGAGTATCAACTCCCAACTCCCGATTGCGGACTACACTCATGATCCCTACTGCCTCCTGGCCAATGGGGAAAAGGAGGTATTGATGTAAATAAAGCCTTGCCAGTGCTTTTCCAACAAAAGTGCTCATCAGTTATGACTCCCAACTGGAGGAAATATTCCTAAAATGGCAACCCTTGAACCAACTACTGCACAGGTGTCAAACGTGCATCACGTTGTTGTCACGTGACATGTTGTGACAATTTTTTTCCTTTATGGAGCTCAGGTGGGTGTGGCCTGCACATGATGTATCTGGCCCGTGGGCCACCAGTTTGACACCTCTGATTTTACTGGGACTGTCAGCAGTTATGTAAAAGATTTGTGGCTAAGTGACATTTAGGCATTTTTGAGTGAAAGGACCAGTTTGTACTGTATGTTTAAAAAATGGTAAAATGACAAGTATCCCCAGTACACAGTAAAGGAAATATCTGTCCTTAACAACATACAAATAATAATGACAGCACTCAATGAAAACCTGGCAATGTAAAACATAAAAATGAAGCCAGTTTATTAAATACTGTTCTGCTTGCTTCACTCCAGGTCTCTGTTCAGTGGATTGGAATGACACCCCAAAGAGGTCCAACTGCTGCACAGATACAGTACACAATGCCAGGGATATTTGTGGAACAAGAACTGGATTAAAAGAAATTCACGTATTACACTAAACAAGCCATGGTTTATTGGAAACAAATGGCTAGGTTCTAACAGCATGCCCTAAGACATGATTTACAATAGATAAATGCCTGTACTAACGTAAGCCAAAACCAAACAAACCACATTCTGTCTTAGCACAATATATTAACACAGCCTTAAAATCATGCTTGACTCAACTTGTTTGAGCAAATAGGCTGTTCAACAATACTCAGAAAAGAAAGGTTTTACATAAAACTTACGTTGAAGTAAGTTATCCATTAAACCTGAACTTAATCCACAGGTCTTTCTGAGAACAGGACTACCTTGGACACCTTTCCTTTTGCCCAGATTATCCCTTCTTTTTCTTTACCCTCACTTTCTTATTGTCAAATGACAAATCAACCAAGGCAGAAACATGCCATCTGATTCTGTGCCTTTCCACTTCTAATTACAGATGATATTTACTTGATAAAGGCCAATACAAAATAAGTTGTCTATGTTGCAAAACAACATTTAATTTTGAAATTTTTTTTCACATACACACATCATCATTTGTTAAGTAGGATACATAATAAGTACACTTAACTGAGAGGAAAAAATAAAATGTACTTGTCTGCCAAAAATGTTATTTCACCTTTTCATACAAAAGCCTATTTGGAACATTTCCATTTGGAAACACCACGATAAGCTTAGCCTTCCTTTAAAAAAACACAACCATAATACCAACTGCCTCAATCTTCTTCCTTAAACCTATTTTTCCAAGATGATCAATGTACAACAGTATTAACTACCTCCCTCTTTGCTCTATGTCCTATTTCCAAACAGAACATAACTGAGCATACTCCTGTGATCAATGTTTAACTTGAAAAATAACTTTCTAATGTTAAACTCTTGCTTTCTAACGTCAAGAGGGCTAGGATGACAGTGCTGGAGATGAAGTCAGTGATGATGTTAAAACATTCTGCCTAGGCCTTAGATTCTTTATTCTAAGAGAAATGCACAAATTTGAAGTGACCCGGACTCAACCTCGCTGCCAACTTCTCTTATGACTGTGCTGTTTCACGATCCTCTCCCCTTCCCCCCCCCCCCCCCCCCCCCCCCCCCCCCCCCCAAAAAAAAAACCCAAGGAAAATCACATCCCACGAATACAACACATCTGGAACAATTGATCTCTTTTAGTCTGATTTCCCACGCAGGCATGTTGACTTCTATCATGCTCAAGTAAGTTGCAGCATTCTTCCAGCCATGGATAAAAATTGCCACCTGTGAAGGAAGTGACACTCAGGAGATGCCTTTGACAACTGGGCACACATGCCACTCAAGAAGAACTCTTTTCTTTCCGTTAACCCCTGACCTTGTCCTTATGGAGCACGCAACCCGTTTTAGAACATTGGCTACTCCATAAAACCCATTTCCCAAGTCTATAGCTCATCCACTGGGCGAGATCCCCTCAAATTCCCGAGTCCGGTTTGAACGCCACGTCGCGGTCATTTCGATTTCCTCTGGCGCCCGTGAGGTAAAAAGATCAAGATTGTTTTTAACCACGACCTTCGCCGGCCCGGCACCGCTTCTAGGCCCTTGAAAACCTCGGCGTCCATGCCAGCCTCCGATGCCCACAATGGAATCCGATACGCGCAGCTTTAGAGCATTTTGATTTATTTTTATTTATTTATTTATTTATTTTGCCTTTTGCCCAGCTCCACCCCTCACCTGGGCTTCCACCTTTCCCAGAGGGCTACCCGACCCGGCTGCGAATAAAATAATCTCCAGGATCACGAGAAGTGAACAAAACCGGGGAGAGAAAACGCCCCGTAGTTCCTTGCCGCCTCGTGGTCGTCCGCGTTTCTGCAACCCAGAGACGGCACCCCGAATTCAAAGCGGGGAGCCTCAAATCTTTCCCGCAGACTGAACCCGCGCCTTTGCCCCAGCCAGAAACTTCGACCCGCTTTGCTTCCATTCAATAGACACGGACGGTTGCCTCTATCTCTATGCAGGAAAGGCTGTAAACACCGAGGCGGGGGAAGTCTGGGCGGATTGCCTTAGCGGTTGCAAAGCGAGAAGCTCGGGAAGCGCCCCTGCTTGTCGCCGCCGCCGTTGTGCGAGCGGGCACTTACCGCCTTGCCTTGGCCGTCCAGCGCCTCTAAGAAGGCGCTTCGGGGTCTCTCGGAGAGTCTCTCGACCGAGACTCCTCCAGTAGCGCCGGGCAGGCAAAGCAAAGCAAGGCGGCTGAGCTCATTGGAAGCCAGCAGCCCCAGTCCCCGCCTTCCGCGGTTCTCCCTAAGGCCGCCTTTACCCTGAGCAGCCAGTCTCGTGGTGGGGGAAGGGAAGGGGTTTCCAGGTTGCAAATGGATGCGTCGCGTCTTCCCCTTTTCTCCTCCACCTCATCGGATTTGGACGGCAGGGCAGGGCAGGGCAGGGCAGGGCAAGGCTGGCTTGAGACTCCGCAGCTTAAGCCAAACCCACCCCCCCCCGGGCGCGGCCAACTCACCGCGGCAACCCCATTCCCCCCCCCCCCCACACACACACACACACTTCCTCCTCGGTTCCTGCCCGCGCTTCACCCTCCCCAACCCCGGGCGGCCAAAGTTCCTGTTGCTTGGTTTAAAAAAAAAAAAAAAAAAAAGGCACAACTATCTGGGACCAATTAGCGGGAAAGGGGCTCAGCAGGATTGCAGGCCGAGTTTTAAAGCCCCGGCCTTTGGCATTCCTGCCTCCTCCTCTCCTTCCCAGGATCAACGCAAAGGCGAACTAGAAGCCCGGGTGGGGGAGGCATGATACTCAAAGGGGGCTGAGGAAGCGTTATGGAGTCAGTCGGCCGAAAAGGGGGGTGGGGTGGGGTGGGGTGAGGGAAAAATGCAACTGACATCTGTCTGCTTGTTTTTCAAGATCTGTGAGGGATTGTCCTTTTGCTGGCTGGGTTCAAAGAAAGCCATCTCGGGTATCTATCGGCGAAGTATGAAATAACCTGCGTGTTGCGACCGGCTTCCACACACAATATAAGCGCTGCCATTTGTGTGCACTTGGGAGTGCATTGCTGTGGTCCCAAGAGACCAGATTTTCACCTGAGGGGTTTTCAGGATTGCAAAGCGGGGTAAGCGTTGGGGTTGAAAAATGCGGGGGAAGGTGTTTTAAGAGGACTGCAATTAAACGTTCCCCTTTGATGATGGCAGAATCTTCAAAAGTTGTCATTAAAAAAAGAACATCTTTATAGTTTCTTTTTTTTTTTTTTAACCTGCCTTCAGGTGACTCATATATCTTGTCCTTTGAGTAAAAAATGCTTTTTAAGTATTTGGTAAATAAATCTGGCTGAATTGTAACTATATCTTATTTTCCTTTTTTTTAAAAAAAAAAGATACTTAAAAAAACCTTTTCAAACAGATTTTATTTGTTTTTCCTCTTTTTCAGGGCCATCTTTCTGGTGAGTTACACAAGAATAAATCCATGGAGTACATGTAGTTCTGAACTTATATAACCATTTGTTTAGTGACTGAAGTTAAACGGAAACTGAAAGAAGTGACTTATAACTGGTCCTCATTTGAACATCACAGTTAGTGTCCTCACAATCATGTGATTAAAATTCAGGCACTTGGCAACAGGCAATGTATTTTTGACAGTTGGAGCACCTTGGGTCCACATGATTATCATTTGTAACCTTTCCAACTAGATTTCAATAAGCAAAGTCAGTGGAGGGAACTGGATTCACTTTGTGACCATGTGATTTGCTGAACAACTGCCTTAGTAACAGAAATTCTTGTCTCATTCATAGTTGTAAATTGGGAACTATCTGTACATGGAAGCAGCAAAAGAACAAAACAAAATATGGAGAACTACTTTTCCTCTTAATTTAGTAGGATTTGTGCATTAAAGCGAAAGGTTTTCCCTGCTTTCACCTAAACGTAATGCAGCATATTCTGGATGCCTCTTCTCCTGTTCCCACATAACATTGATTACTCATTCTAGGATTAATGCTCTATTTTCCTTCCTCTTCCCACTTCTTCCAACAGTAGCAACAAGGCCTATAAAATTGTCCAGCTAGAGGAGATTTAAGGGGATTGCTAACCTGAAATAGGCAACAGATCTGTAATGGGGATGGCAGATTTCATGTATATAAAAAATTTTCTGTCAGCTGAAGGATATGAGTCAAACCCAAATAAACTGCATTATGGCTTGAATCCAGTCTTCTACTGCCTTCTCTCAGCCAAAGGCCTAAACTTATCATTTGTAGGAAGGGATTTCTTCTGTCATTTTTACTCTTCTGTGCCAGAAGTCTGAACTGATCACTTACACAGAACTTTCTCTTACTCAATCTGTTGGAACTCTTCAACTTTTTTTTTTTTCTCACTGCCTTTCTCCTGTGTTTTTTGACCTCCATCAAATTAGGGTTGGGACAGAACAGCTCAGCCCTGCTTTAAAAAATAAATCCTTAAAACCTTTTAGAGAAAATCAAACATTTTGTTTTATTTTTAAATTTTATATAGCTGTCCGTCTCATGATTGATTTCTAGAATGAGTAAATTCATAATTATTTGGAGTTCATAATTATTTAAATTCAGCCAATAAATGATGCTTCACAGATAGTCCTTATTTAGCCCATTTGCAGTTATGACACTGATGAAAAAATATTTTATGATCAAACCTTGCATTTGCAAATTTTGCAGGTCTAAAACAAAGGAACGCAGTTGCAGTTTTATTCAGCAATTGCTTTGTTTAACAAATTGCTGGTCCCAATCATGGTCATTAAATGAGAACTACCTGTATTTGTATCTAATTACAGGTAGTCCTCAACTTAATGTTGCATGGCAACCGTTTTAAGTTATAACAGGCCTACCTGGAGGCTCTTACAATCCAGAATGTAATTCTGATGATGATTGCTTCCCCTTAGGAGTCACATGACCAAACCTCAGGCACTCAGTATCCTGGCCATATTTATAGCTGTTTAATATCCTGTAGTCACATGATCATATTTTACCACAGTTTTGTCAAAAATCGGAAGTTACTTCCAGTTTTCAGCAAGACCATGGGTTCACTTAATGACCATGGTGTCCGCTTTATGGCTATCATAAAAGAGATCACATGAAGGTTCCTTTTGCAATCCTCCCAACTTATGGCCATAATGTCCATTATAGTTGTAAGTCAAGGACTACCAGTATGTAACTTATTTCAAACAGCCTAAGGTGAAAGATGGTAATCTTAAAATGAACCTACCATCTTTATAACAAGAACTATTTCTTCTGGTACACAAATGTAGCTATTTAACATTTTGGTCCAGTTTGATTATTCTGCATATATCTCTCTAAACAATGGAATCACCTGTTTATTCAGAACGGCCATTTCATAAGAATTACTTATAAGTAACTATGTCAGTAACAGTTGAATTTTAAGTGATAGTTAATACAATCTTGCTAGGCTGGTGCTTTATAATTATATTGATTTAATTTGCTGCATAATACTAAAAAATAAAAAAATTCTGAGTTTGATATCTTCATCACAATTTAGTGTGACCTTCAAAATTGAAAGCAACCCTTTTAGTTTAGTAGAGAACTCACAATTAGCCCTGTTGTTGTGAGAAATTACTGGTTTATATCAATCTAGCTGCAGACATCTCACTTATCTATGTATCGTTCCCCTGGTGTCTTTTATGTCCCAACATTTATAGTTTCTGGAGGGTCTTTTAATATTGGAACATACAGGATAATATCAGCCTGTCTGCTACTTTGTCAATTATATTTTATGAGTAGAATCAGTTGAAAATCTTTCCTTATTTGGAATTATACCAATTTCCCTTCCACAAGAAGACCAGAATAACGATCAGTTGAATTCTTTAAAAACTTTACTAGAAAAGATGAGAGATGAAGCCATTTCAAAAATACTGAAAGCTTTTAATCATGCAGTGCAATAATTGCTATGATTACTTTGCTCCTAGCCTGTATCATATTGTTGTCCACACCTTTAGGCCAAGCAGTTTTACCATTTTCTTAAGCAAATTTCTCACATTTTGTTTAGTCATCTTTCATGATTTACAAATCATTACACCCCATAGTATCATTTGCTTTCTTTTAGTGTATCACACCATGGGGATCAAGCCATTTTTGGTTTATAAATAGTGGTTATAAATAGTAGCCAACAAATCATATTTAAAAGTTAACTCACAGTGAGATGGGCAACAAACAAAATTAATGAATATAAATAAATAAAAATAAGATGCATAGTCTTATAAATCTAAGCTGCCTTTAATTCTGAACAAAATACAGCTGTAGAAAAGTTATTGGAGATGGTTGTGTTGGGAAGCACCCAGCCTGGAGGGAAGGAAGGATCAAATGTGGAACTAGTCTGGAGTTACTGCACAACCTCAAAAGAGCAAGGTCTGACCCACCCACCCCTTTAGTTCTTTAAAGACTTATCTGTTTGTTCCCAGGAGTAAATTGCCAGATTAGGGAAATTCCTGTATTATAGGCAGAACATAATAAAGTAGTTTGAACTTTGCACATGTGACTATGATTGTTCACACGTAACAGGTTGGGATTGAGGTTCTCAGATTTCAGACTAAGAATCTCTTTATAATTTCACTTAGTTCTCTGCATTCCTCCCACTCTTAAATGCTCCACTAGAATTACACTCACATTGTATACAGAACATACACCAGTAAAGAAATAGATGCAAAGAAAAACAACAGCCATTCTTGTCATGATGCAGATTCTGTCCTTGGTCAGTGGGTTCCACCCCACAGAACTCCCAGTGTTTTTCTGCATGGGCCCATAACCTTGGGGAAAATTTCCCCTCCCCATTTTATAGAATCATCTGACTTGGACAAACTTTGCCATCTGGCTTGCGTACATATTCCAAGGGTTATTCAGGTTGAAGTGAATTGCAAGAGACAAGATTAGAAGCTCTTGACTTGTCTCCCTTTCATCCTGTGTTGACAGATGATGTAAATAAAAGAACAGTTATCTCTGGAAGAATTTAATGCCCATTAAGTAGTGAAATCCCAGAAGGTGTGGCTGAAATACTTTGGAATGTCTTGTTCACATAATCAGGGAATGGTTATCTCAGCATAACCCTGAGATAAGGCATGGTTTAAAGTGTGAGCTCAAGAAATGGGATACTTTGATTTAAAATGTCATCCTGAAGACAATTTTTCTTTTGCCAGTGGGAACATGACTTTTACACATCCCACTAACCCATTATATGGCTTATTCTTTTGACTTCAGCTATGTTTGCCTAATTAGCATGATATTCCCCTTCCTCACTCCCATGCAGTACTTTAATTGAAGACATAGCCTTATCTACTTCAGCTTTAACCAGAACAATACAAGAGTACACAACAAATAAAAAATCAATGTAAACTGCTTCAAACTCGATTGCAGAAAGTATGACTTCAGCAACTGAGTGGCCAATGCCTGGAATGCACTACCTGAGTCTGTTGTTACATCCTCCTTAACATCAAACTATCCACTATTGTCCTCATTCCATTCCTAAGAGGTCTGTAAGGGGCGTGGATAAGTAAACCATCGTGCCTACCGTTCCTGTCCTATTGTCCCCATTTAATCGTACCTATTTCCTATATTATTCTTACTCATATTTATACTTATATCTATTATATTGTAAGTGATTGACAAATCAAATAAATAAAATAATTCTGGCCTGAATCCCAAGCGGCTGCCATTTAGAGCTGGGCTGTCAAACTCAGTCCGGCCAGTGGGCCAGATGCATCACATGCTGGCACCATCCCCACCCAGTTTAGCAAAGGGGAAAAAAGTCCTGATACGTCACGTGATCCTGCCATGACGATATGAGTTTGACACTCCTGATTTAGGGTTTACAAAAAAACTAGGGTATCCATGGTTTGTCATAGGTAACAACCTAGTTTTTGTAATCCTACCGTGTTTCTCATATAAGAAGGCTGGGTCTTATTTTTTTTCAAGCCCCCCAAAAATGGCTAGGCCATCCGTTCGGGGGTGACTATATCCCCCCCCTTACATCTTCAGGCAGGCAAGAAGCGATGGCTTGGATGTTGACCTCGGCATTGGTGGGGCACTTCGTATTGGGGTCAACGCAGGCCAATATATATATACCTATATATATATATAACACATATCCAGGTGTGCAACAAAAGTACTTCCTAATGGCAAGCCCCCCCACCATTCCCCATTTCGCATGTTTTAATATTGGCCTTAATTTGGGGGGAGGGGCTTAATTTCATTTCATGCCTATAAAACATGCTGGGACTTCCTATTGGGGGAGGCCGTATTGTTGGAGAAACGGTAAATACTGCAGTAGCTGATTGAAGAAAAAGATAGTTTCACCAAGCAGATTTTTCAAGTCAGCATGTAGCGCTGTTGAGCTTCAGTATATCATCTGAATTCACAAGTATAATTTATCATTCTTAATGAATGACTCAGCATGAATATATGAATGCACCCAGTTAAATACATTTTCAACAAACAACAGTTAAACAATGGTTTAATGTCATTGCACATTTCTGGAAATCCAGTAGGAAACTTCTTACAGCCAAGGCATTTCTGATTTATTACATTCCTTTAATAGTACACAAATTGGATGATCAAACCTCTGCAGAAATTCAGACCACCACTAAATAGCAAAAAAAAAAACACCCGCCAATCCCTATTGTACTTTTCTGCATCACTTTTCGGCATTTTGATCTTTGTTAACCAGATATGGTAATCCCCGTGCATTATAATATGATATTGAATACTTAAATGTAAAAGAAACAAATCAGGTTGAATCTCAACAGAATGGTTTGGAATCTGGAATATTACGCTGCTTTTAAGGCACTATGTTTAATGATACGGAAAGGAAGAAACAGAATATTATCTTCAGGAGCTTCCTCCTAGGAGGAGCCAAATTCACAGCTGTTCTTCCACTTAAGATTTCTCCTCTTGCTCTGATATTCATATAATTTGCCTGAGCCAAACGGCTTTCTTAGTCTTTTTTCTTTTTTTTATAGGAGCTGTGTCTGCTTTCAGATTCTCAAATTTCCCCTTGCAAAAATTGAAAGTATTGAGAAATCTGTTCAAGTTATCAACCATCATAACTTGAGCTAGGAATGACAGCAGCAAAAGGCTGCTCCAGCTTTGGGAGTTCAAAAACTTTCCCTCCTGCTATATAACATATTTCTTCCTGGCCATTTTATTTTAGCTATTTTCTACTATGGTTTCCAGTTACAAAATGTAGCTTCTCTTTTGGTTGTGTTCCTTTGTTCAGACTACTGCAATTAGAAGAAAGTTATTCAAAGGAGCTCCTCATTTTGTGCAGCACACAGGCACCAAAATGTAAGTTCCAGGATAAGAGGCAATGGTCACAGTGCTTACAGTTGATGGCTAATAATTATCAATTTTGTTTTAGCACAAGCAGCTGACCCTAAAAGGTTTTTTAAGGGTATAAATAGAGAGCCCAGCATATAGCTTAGAACAATAGAGCTTTCATGAGATACAGCTGCTTCTTGGAACATGTTTGCACAGAAGCTTCCCACGGTCTCTGTTTGGTCTTTTACAAAGAACTAAAAAATTAGGGACTCAGAAGCACCAAATACAAAAACAAGAATATATTTTGCAGAAGTTTTGCAGACCTCAAGGTCCTTTTTTTTTTTTTTTTACCTATAATGATGGTGTCATTTCATTCTTCTGCCTTGCAGAAAATTGTTTAGACCAAGAGCACAAAGTCTCTGACCCTTTTCACCTGTATTTTGTTCATGGAAAACCATTTGAATTGTTTGAGAGGAGGAGCCTTGGATTATGTTTCTACACCTCCAGCAAAAGTAAATTTTTTGTAGGTTTTTATCAGATGTACTAGGTAAAACAGACCAAATAAAATCAACTCTACAGTTGCTTAAAATTGCTTAAAATTATTGAGATTGGCTAGAACAATAGAATCTAGCCTGACTTATATTTCAATGAATTCTGGAGGCATCTTCCTGAGCCAATATCAACTGTCATTCTGGACTTTAAAAATACTAGATATTGATTCCTGTATACTTCTGTAAAAGTGATCTTTATTGGCCTCTATAGTTTTGCTGCATCAGATACCAATTTCTTTCTAAACTGTCTGCTACAATTGCCTAAAGTCTGAATGACAGGTTCATGTGTGCGCATACAGTTTGCAGATTAGGATTGCAAAACTTCATTTGACCAATAGATGGCAGCAAAGAGCTATATTTAAAAAGTTTAAATTATAAAATGCTATCAATCTTTGGTCATCCTTATTTTTTTGTTTTGGTTGGTTAATATTGGATAATTCTTTCGGCTCAATCTCCAAAGGATGCCCATTCACTTTAAAAGTTTTGGATCACCAATCTTAACATATTATGTGAATGTCAACTTTGGTCTCTATTTAGTAAACTAAGATTAAACAAACCATTAGGGCTGTGCAGTACTTTGGATTTGATCTACAAAGATGCTTTTGAGCTGGGGACATTCATAAAATGGCCACTTACTAAATACCAAATACTGAAAAACAAACTGGTGATAGTGCTTCCTCCTGCTGCTTATCACCTACAACAAGGGTGTCAAACTCAATTTCATTGAGGGCCGCATCAGGGTTACATTTGACCTTGGGAATGGATGGGCATGGCCAGGGTGGGCGTGGCCAGATCAACATCACTTGTGTCAGTTCACCTGTGGTGGCCCGAGAGCTCTGCCAGCTCCATAGAGGCACCGTGGACTGGTTCTTTGCTGTTTCCAGGGTGGCTCCGCGAGCCAGATCTAAGCACCTATGGGGCAGATTCTGCCCGCGGGCGTTGAGTTTGACACCCCTGACGTACGATATTTTTCAAGTCTGCAGTTGAGGTCAATAACTTTCTTTCCTTGCTACTTACCAACAGCCAATATTTAAGCCCTGCTTCTGATGACTGATAAACACCTATCCCCCCAGCAACTCTCTACCTACTCACCAGATTAGGTGATCTCCCTGTGGGAATATATGGAATTCCCCCTAACCAAGTTGCTCAGACTGAAGAAGTACTTGGATAAGGAGCAAAATGTTTTGAACCAACAAGAAAAGAAATAACAGTTGCCATGACTCAGCTTCCAGACAACTCTACCAGGATGACTGAGAATCCTCAGTGATATGTTGCCACACATTTTGAGGAAGAAACCCTGGGGCAGGTGCTGGAATATGAAAAGGCAGCAAAAATGTAGCAGACTACAGGAATCACCTACACTTCAACCTCAGGTGTAGACAACAGAGCTTCATCCCAATGAACCTATGGCTGCAATCCACAGTCAAGGATTGGTTACAGAGCAGACAAGATCCTACAGAAAGCAGAAGAACATTTCCTTGATGAAAGGATAAGACAGGTCCACTTCACATCTTTTGACATCTTGCAACACAAGTGCTCTTTTTACAGCAACTGCTCCCTGATTATTTTCATTGAGATATGACTTCAAAATCCTCTTCCTGTTTTGTCACAGTCAGTAAGCATCCCATCAATGTATAGGTGAAGTTTCCTTCCTTTGTTCCAGTGTGGATCTCTTTATATTTGTTTACAATGAACTACTTGCATTTGTCATTGTAAAGTCTGTTGATCCATTTTGGACAGATTTTTTTTTAAATTTCTTTGCAATCCATTTTGATTTTACTACCCTGAAGATATAGTAACATCAGCAAAGACAACAAGGAGCACAGTGGCTCATGAGGTAGGGTGAGGTGACGATTGGCAGGCTTGCATTTGAGACCCGTTGCTGTCACGGGGTGGGGTGAGCTCCGTTTACACCAGAGGTGATATTCAGCAGGTTCTGACCAGTTCTGGAGAACCAGTAGCGGAAATTTTGAGTAGTTCGGAGAACTGGCAAATTCCACCTTTCTGACTGGAGATTTTACAGATTATACCCCTGCCACGCCAACCAAGCCACGCCAGTAGTAAACCAAGCCACAGAACCAGTAGTAAAAAAATTTGAATCCCACCACTGGTTTACACACTGCAGCTCCTGCCAATCTAGCAGTTTAAAAGTGGGCGACCACGAGTAGATAGGTGAGTACCACTTTGGTGAACATCTTTATGGGACATAAAAGGAGCCACCAACTGGATGTCTCCTGGGCAACAGTGATATTACTGGCAAATCCTTCCACCACTGAAGTGCTTCCAACACAGAAATATTAGTAGTAGCAAAGATGACCAAATGTGATATATGAAAAAGTATGGTATGGTATTTGAATTTATATTGAACAGAATTGTCTAATTAGCAACCTGATTATAATATTTGTTATCTTAGGAATTCTACTTGGAGGAAGAAAATGTTTCTGATTTATGAAATTGTCTTGTTTTCAAGTAACCTGCATTATATCCTAACTGAATTTATTGTTTTAGAAGGTAGCTTTTCTTCTGTTTTTAAGAGGATATTCAAATTTCCATTCCTGACCTGCCCACTCTTGCTCATATATTTCTTCTATATTTATTTTAAATAGGTGTGAAAGTAACCAAACGCAGGCAAGTGAAAATTCCAGCATCCCAGACTCTGTTATATGACTTCTCCTAAACTATGGGTAATGCTTCAAAGAACAGAATGCTGATAAATTCTGCACATCCATGTTGGATTTTTGCAAAGCAGCTGAAGAAACTTGGGCAGTAAATCAGAGGTGCTTTAAAGTAGTGGTCCCCAACCTTTTTTGGCACCAGGGGCTAGTTTTGTGGAAGAAAAATTTTCTGCAGACCTGGGATGGTAAGGTGGTTTCAGTTTAATTCTCACCCATCACTCACCTCCAGCTATGTGGCCCAGTCATAACAAGTCTATGGTCCAGGAGTTGGAGACGCCCTATTTTAAAAGGAAAGACAAAATCATTATAGACAGCAATATACCAATTCTACATTTTATACTTTTAAGAACCCTGTAATGAATGAATAAGGATTAGTACTATATTGAGATTAAAAGCAAAAATAGAAGAGGATTGGGAGGGAGGGTTATATGACCTCCACAGCATGTCACTCACAAGGGGATGATGCATTTTGAAGGAAAGGAACTCAAATGTATGATCTAATAACATAGATCTATGAGATACTTAAAACATATCTTTTTCTTTTAACTTGGCTATTTCCAAGATAGCATTCATTTTGTAATTGTTAGGCTATGTGGTATCATGAATAGATGATAGCATCATTTCTGTTCATTAGTATAATATCCAAACCTGGTTTATTACATCAGAATAAGCAAAAACTGCAAAAAACAATCTCATATTGATTGTGAATTTGGAAATCCTATCTTGCTTGGAAGCAACAAACCTAATATTATATTGCATCTAAAGATACATTATTTCCATCTCATATTAAGTAACACAAGCCAGGATGTGCTGTACATATATCCATTCATGACTCTTTAGAAATGCCGGCATGAAATTGAATTTAAATGTTTAAATAAAATCAATGTTTATTATTAAGATTAAAGATCAATATGTTTAGTAAAGAGTTTATATTAGACAAAGCATCAGTACCTATGAAAAATATGATATTATTATTATAGTTTATTGCATTATCAACCTCACGTTATTTGGCATTTTTATCCATCTTTCGATTCCTTCCCAAGGACTTGGGATAAGCAGATGTTGCTGTATGATGGTATTATAGGATTGCTCACAGGATGTAAGCTGTTCCAAGTAAAGCTACCTTTTGCAATTGGTGGTTTTGTCAACCACCAATGGTGGTTTTGTCAATTGCACTTAAGGCCTCTGTTATTGTGGAGTCCTTGATGCTCTCTGAGCTTGGTTGTTTTCTTGCAGATGTTTTATTACCAAACTAGATAACATCATCAATGCACTGCTGATGTTACTTAGTTTGGTAATGAAACATCTGCAAGAAAACAGCCAAACTCAGAGAGTGTCAAGGAACCACCACCCCCATTTCAACCCTGAGTTACAAATATTCTCTTCTATGGGTAATACCTATGATGATGATGATGATGATTATTATTATTATTAGTAGTAGTAGTAGTAGTAGCAGTAATATTATTAGTATTATTATTACCACTATTACCAGAATTTGATGCTAAATAACAGCCTAAAAACTTTCTTGACTCTTTTGAATATCGTTTGTGTTCTTTGGCAAAAGAAATTAATTGCAATCTCCTGTAGCACTATTTTTATTTGGAAATGTACTAAACTTTGTAGATAAACTTTGGCACAATAAAGCTTGTTTTTAAGGTAGCAGAAATCTTTGTAATAAAACATTCATAATGCATGATGTTTAAAAATTATATTGAGCTTTAGATAACTCCAAAAGCAGATAAGCCATGTTGTAAGTTAAATCTGCAAGGAAATCTGCACAGATGATCGTTAAAATTTTTCCATTCCCGTCCCATTCACAATAAAATTCTACTGTGAAAAAATTGGTGGTGCTGTTTTGGCAGAAAGATGATCTTACATAGTAAAGGTGTAGAGCGATGTTCTTTCAATCATTTCAGCCATGTAGGACACTATAGTGACCGTTATTTATAGGTGACTCTCAAAAGATAGGACAAAACTGTACATCTTTTAAGAGTGCAACTTTGATTTAGAGGAGGATACAAACATTTCCCTGTACATGATCTATAACATTTCCCCCCATTTTTATTGCCTGTTGCTCAAGGAAAATTACAATCTGTTTTTGATTATTTCAGCCTGCTGGCTGTCAGAGTTAATTTATTTGTCAATCAGTTCTGATGCTACTGGGTGGTTACTATGAAAGTAATTATTATCGGAAAGCTCAGGGGATGACACAAAGACATGCTTTTTTCAAGGTCACATTTCAAAAATAAAGGAAACTTATAGACAAGATTAAGCGAGGCCACACACAGTAAAGATTTAACATGCTTTCTGGACTGCTCCCTTCAGATATTTTCCTAGGGAATCGAACACAATATGGGCAGGCCTTGTAGTCTTTCACAGATGTTCTCCAAAGCACCTGAAGGCAATGGATGGAAACTAATCAAGGAGAAAAGCAACCTAGAACTAAGGAGAAATTTCCTACCCAGTTAGAATAATTAATCAGTGGAACAATTTGCCTCCAGGAGTTGTGGGTGTTCTTTCATTGAAGGTTTTTAAGAAGAGATTGGGCAACTCATTTGTCTGAAATGGTATAGGGCCGTGATGGCGAACCTATGGCATGCGTGCCACAGGTGGCACACAGAGCCATTTGTGCCAGCACGCAAGCTGCAGGCAAACTTACCTCACTGGACATGTGCACGCCTCACAGCTGATTTTCGGTTGGTCTGAGGCCTTTTTTGGCCTCCCAAAGGAAGGCTTCTGCAGGTTTTGCAGGCCAAAAACTAGCCCCATTCATCACTTCCTATTTTTCCAAAATTAACAGAAATGATGAAACGGGACTAGTTTTTAGCCTGCACAGCCTGCAGAAGCCTTTCTCAAGCCTTTAAGAGGCCGAAAAAGCTTCAAACCGGCCAAAAATCAGCTGTGAGGCACATGTGTAGGGGCCATGGAGGGCGCACATTGACTTCTGGGCACAATTTTTGGCACAGGAACCCAAAAAAGTTAGCCACCACTGGTATCGGCTTTCCTGCTTAAGCAGGGGGTTGGACCAGAAGACTTCCAAGGTCCCTTCCAACTCTGTTATTCTGATATTCTTTCACTTTGCACTACAACTATCATCAGTCCACTCCTCTACCATTAATGGCTAAATGTGATAGAAGTGTTAACTCTTGAATAATTGACAGAAATGCAAAGCAGAGTGCCTAGTCCTAACATAGGACAAAAACATTACGCCCAAAATGGGTGCCAGTTAGTATATCACAATCCCAGTTGCATTATCTTGTATGGTTAATGTGACATAAGCATATCACTGTATCTGGCTTCAGCCAACTGAATTCTTGGGCAGATGCAAGGATCCTAGTCCTCAGGCAGGATCTATTGCTGATATCTGTCCTGATTTCTATGCATGCTTTAGTAGTTCAGAGGCACCATAAAAGCTTCCTATGGAACATCAGAATGCTTCTGCGGAAGTGTTGCTGTTTTGTCATGAGAGGAAATTTAAACAAGAGACTTGAATCATTGCTACCAGATGAGGCCATGAAAGCCTTTGGCAGAAGCCAGAAGACAATGATTTACAAGGGGCCAAATTAGGGCATTAATTGTGTGTGGGAAGAGAGGGGGCCTTCAATGTAAACAATTTTTTACTCTGTGTAAAATATACCTAGCGTAAGCATCTGCAGATCTTTTTGCTTGGTAAATTCCTAAGTGTGGAACTGAGAGCTATGAAGTTCCTTTCTCTGAGACACCTAAGCCAGCTAAAAGTTTTAAGTATATTTCAGGCTGACAATTCATGATACAAATTCTGTAATAGATCACCTCAGTTGTTAGACAAATTTGAATTCCAGGCATGTTGGTGGCTCCACTTGGTCAGGATTTCCATACTGATCTGTATAATTAACAAATCCACTCTGTCTTTGGTTAATGCTGACTTTTCTATGGAGCCAAGCCTCTGAATTCATTCTACAGAAAAGCATGAATTAGTTGCTGATACAGGCTTTTTAAAAATGGTCACATTTACCATATGCCCCAAGGTCAGTGTTCTTCCCAAGTTACCCATGAGGCCCTTAAAATAACTAAACCAAAATTATTATTCTTGCAGTACATAAAACATCCTGAGTATCTCACAATTACTTGGACTATATGTAGAAAAAACAAATGTCCTAATTTAGGCAAACCTCTTCTGCACATTTATGTCACATTGCTCACGAACCTACCACAAACAAAAGGAATTGTGACTGACTCCTTCCCCGATCAAAGGTTCCTGAGCAAACATAGCAGTCATGGGATAAGAGATATCCTTTTATCCTTCAGAGACTAATAATTTGGAGAATAGGAATAAAAACCAAAGGGCCAGTAAGTCAGATAACAAACTATAAACATTTACATACTATTTAACATTTTGCTGAGAACTTGATCCTAAGTCAAATACAAAAGAAGAGTTATGATACTGGAAGAAGTTTTCTTGCTTGCTTGAGATGCTTTTGTAAAAAGCAAGAACAATATCCAGAAGTTTGAATCTCAGAGGAAAGGAAATCTGACTAGAAAGAAAACATGGCCTAGAAAGAGAAAAGGAAGAAGCCTATAATCCCATGATGGTGAACCTATGGAAGTGGCACGCAGAGCCCTCTCTCTGGGCATGTGAGCTGTCACCCTAGCCCAGCTTTGTTGCACATCTATGCGTGCCTCCCACCGGCCAGCTGGACTTTGGGTCACTGCTGTGCATGTGCAGGGGGGTCCCCTGCACATGCAGTAGTCGGGTGCACATGTGTGTGGAGTTGGGACAGGCGCATGGGGGGTTGTGAGTGCATGCACAAGGTCGCAAGGTGTCACACGTGCATGCACAGGGCTTGGGGGGGTCGTGTGCATGCGCAGGGGGCAGGGCACGTGTGGGCATTGCATTTTGAGGATGTGCACACGTGCTGTGGGCATTTGGTGCCAAAAAGGTTAGTTATCACTGCTATAATCTGTTGAAAAACAATTCATTGATCAGGCATAGACTGCTATGGGAAATAATGGGCATTTAAGATCAGGAAACTCAATCAGCTCTATAAAGAAGTTGAGTTAACCGTGTTCCATTAATGCTGGATTATAGTTTAGTTATTTTGCTAATTGCTGGAACCAAATGTTTCTTTTTAAAATGCATACTATCATAACAGTGTTCCTGGCCATCACAGCTGGTCTTTGAAGAATCAAGTCAGATGCAGCAATCAAATGTGGATGCTGCACCCCCGACTGACTAAAGATCACCATTCTTTCTGTTACATATATTTTAAAATTCTTTTAAACTCAAGAAATGTTGTTGGGGAAAATATGTAAAGAGTCTTGACACTCTATCTGACATCAGCTGATAAATTATCTCTAAACTGAGTGGAACAGAGCCAAATTGGACATGACAGAAGAAACTGGCAAAAGAAATGCAGAGTTTCAAAATGGGCCAGATCAAGCAACATTTAAGAAAAATATCACAGTGGGGCAATGTTGCAGACAGCTCCACTCTCTTGCTCATATAGCTCAGATAGACCATACAGCTTGCCCCGTGCTTACCACTGCACATATACCACTAACACACAAAGATGCAACATTAAGATCATAAATACAGAGACAACATTACTTTGTGACATAGAAACCAACATAGGCATTTACCGTGTTTCCTCAAAAATAAGACCCAACCAGAAAATAAGCCCTAGCATGATTTTTCAGGATGCTTATAACACAGTATAAGCCCTACCCCAAAAATAAACCTGATAAGATCTTCAGCCAGATGGACGCATTTAGTATCGTGTTTCCCCAAAAAGAAGACCTAAACAGAAAATAAGCCTTAATGCATCTTTTGGAGCAGAAATTAATATAAGACCTGTTCTTATTTTTGGGGAAATACGACACTAGGGTCATTGTTAGTTGTCAGTCCTTCAGATTAAGTCTGACTAAGAAACCAATGTCATGTAGTTTAAACTACTTTAATTATCATAGCGGTAGTAATAGAATCTTGCAAGTCTGAATGGGCTTCCCACTTCCTCTCTGTATCTCTGTTTTCTCAAATTAGTTTTTGGAATGGACCTAAGCTGCACTTGTCTTGGTAGTCCCTTTGGATGGGTAAAGTGGTTGGAAGAATTTTGTAAGCTTTCTGTTATTTGATCTGTTGGTAAGGAATGTGGACAGATCCACTCTGTGTCTGGACTCTGATGTATGTGGCTTCCCTTTATTCAGTCTCAGTTATGAGCAGGCAGTGTGTGAATATAATGTAAATAAACTTTTCCTCCCAATCTTAGGATTTGTCAAATTTAAATATTAAGAATGTGCAGCTGATCCAGGCAAGCCCCAACCTATATACAGTACTTTGTCTCTTTCGCATCAGTTGTCAAATAAAATCAGTGAAATGCTTCTGAATGTAAGCTGGTACATTGAACGATGTATTTAAGGAGGAAAGAACCATAACCAATATACTGACAACTCTCAGCCCAGTAACTTGCTGAAATACTCTTAAATAGAGTGTGTTGAGAGCAGCTTAAGGAAAGAATTAAGGCAGCCAATCCATGAAGCCAGAATGTTATTTTTTTTATTATTTCTTATTTATTTCATGAATTTATATACAATACTACTTTTTAAAAACCAACTGGATTTACTATAATGAAAACATTCTCAGTCATAAAAAATGTGTATAATAAAATCAGTACAATTTAAACTTTATAAAAGTATATCAACTTACAAACATATTAATATACAAATATTATACAGTGAAATATCAATTTGAGCAATAAACACATAGGATACAACACAATGGAATCACATCCAGACATCGGTGTGATTCCACTATATTCATTTTACATACACATATAATTGCAGCCTTTTGTTTGGAAGGCTGCAATATTATTTTTAAATGACATAAAGGCAAAATCACCTAAACTCATCAGTTTTTAAAAAGTTCATTTGGTTTAACTTTTCTTCCTAAAACAGAGATATTAACATATAAAAGTGATAAAGGAATTAAGTGAGTTATTATTTATTTGTTAAATTTATTGACCGCCCATCTCACCAGAGGATAACTTTGATTTCCAAGAGACTTAAGCATACTTATATATTTAAAACTGTTTATTGTGTCATGGCCCAATTTTAATTCATTAATTCATGTCAAGAATGGAAAAAAAGATTTAGTTCAATTGTAACTTCAAATTGTCTGATATATATATATACACATATATATATGTATGTTTTTTTTAAGCTTTCGCGGGTACTTACATGTGTGCTGTTCAGCTTCCTTTGGGTATTATCCCACGTCATTGTAGTGCTTTCAAAGTTGTAGCAACATTTCAGCAGAATCTCATCTGCCATCATCAGACCCACATCCATACAGAAGCCTGATGATGGCAGATGAGATTCTGCTGAAACGTTGCTACAACTTTGAAAGCACTACAATGACGTGGGATAATACCCGAAGGAAGCTGAACAGCACATATATAAATATATATATATATATATACACATACATACACAATTATATATACAATATATAATATTACAAGCATCTACTACCCTCTGGTGGCAACAAAATAAAATTTAGAGCAGACAACTAATACTGAATAATGCCATATCAAAACAAAACAGAAATATGTCAAAGTGATAACTATTCTGATTAAAATATTGGATGAATAATGTCCAAAATAATGCTCAGTAAAAATAAAGCTTTGGAGCAAGGGTTACAATATTGAAACACTTATGTATAATCAAGAGTAGTGTCAAAATATACTCAGGAAAAAAGAGCTATTTTAAATAATTCTGATTCATTGAGATGAAATCCAAAAGTTACTGAATTCAATTGTCATCCATTATGTGTTTATATTCTGCAGAATTTAATTCTGTGAGATGGTTATGAAATGTTGTTGGTTGGATAATACAAAGAATGTGACTAAATATCTAAATATAGTAATATTTCAGGCTCTGGGTGACTTTCTGAATGTGAAATACCATCTAGTTCATAAAACTATAACGAAGAAAGGAGTCATCTGCTGACCTATAGATATTGTTGAAGTACAATGCCAAGCATTAAAGCCTTATATAATAGGCAGAGCTGGAGGCTGTGTTTCATCATATATGGAGATCTACAAGTTGCCTACTCCTGAAACAACCTGCTTTTGTTAACTTTTGAAAACTCTTCCACAGTACAGTACATCATCCTTGTGTATCAAAGTAAATGGAAGAGAATTGGGATGGCAAAATAACCATTCCAGGAAATGGAGATTCTGTCTTCCAAATAAGCCAAACTATGATTCCCAGAAGCTTAATTCACTATGGCAATGGTAGGTGAGAGAAAGTTGTGGGTGAGACAGCTGGTAGTTGTCATTTGGCAATTCAAGGAAAGCCAAATTACAAATGTAACAATCATAAAACCTATGCAAACGCACTCATTGTTTGAATAACAGTCTTGCTTTTATTTAATAATTAAATAGTATCAAACTATATTGTGATTGTGGGGTTGTGCAGGATTATAGAACAATCAGAAAAGGTGTACAGATAATCCTTGACTTACAATAGTTCATTCAATGACCGTTAGAAGTTACAATGGCACTGAAAAATGTGACTTATGATATTTACGACTACTGCAGCATTCCCATGGTCATATGATCAAAATTCATATGTGATCACCTTTTGTGACCTTCTCCCAAGCAAAGTCAATGGGAAGGCCAGATTCGCTTAACAACTGAGTTACCAACTTATTAACTGCAATGAATCACTTAACAACTGTGGCAAGAATGGTCATAAAATGGGGCAAAGTTCACTTAACAAATGTCTTACAACGGAAATATCGGGCTCAATTGTGGTCATAAGTTGAGGATATCTGTACAAGTGAAACCATGCTGTTTGGACAAAAGTTTAATTTAAACAAGATATTTTCAGTCAAACATTTTAGAAAGGTTAAAAACAAGACTCCAGTTTGGGTTGGAAAAAGTGCTGGATACCCATGAAAGCACCATAATGGATGGAATTTCAACAGATAACGAGATTTTAAGTGGTTGCAGGGTTAAACCCAACATGCTATACTGATGCCTGTTTTTAGGACAGTGGAAATCCATTTTCTTCATATTGTGTATCACTCATTTCATATGACGCAAAAAAATTCCTAGTTCACTTCTATTCCAGAAAATACACATTTTCTGCAATGTGCTGAAATTTTTTAGCAGAAAGCTGAGTTTTCCAACAGAGATCATGCAAAAAGTGCTATTTGCAGAATTACTGAAAACCACTGCATTCATTTTTATGCTAATAATGTTTTCATTTATCAAACCAAATTTCTGCATAATTTATTCTAATCTAGATTCTAGATTCTCCATTTCTGCCTGACAACTCGGAAGACATGCTCATCATGGAAAAGAGCAAGAGTTGCAAGATAAAAAAAGAAAAAAACTTTTTCCTTATTCTCTTTTATCTTTCTACACGTTTGTACTCCTGAAAAATGCAAACAACTTACTTTAAAAAGAGTCCCTTTTTATTTCTCTACTCTGTTCTTTTCAAGGCTAAAGTAACCTGTTCCAAATCCTTAAAGGGGAAAAAAAAGTCAGTAAGCTATTAAAAATTATATGTAGAATATTTTAGGCACTAAAGTCTTTCCTAAGCACCAGTCTGAAGATCTTAATGTTTGTTCGATTTAACTTCTGATATTCTGTTTGGGGGAAAAAATGGCATCACAATGGCTGGTACCTATTCTTAATGATATAGAAGCCAACTTTGGAAGATACATTTTATAAATGCAGTTTTGAAGATTTATGAAGATGCTATTGAAACCTGTTGACCCATTTTTACAAGACTGACATTCGCACCTCTTAATTTGGATTAGTACAATTTGGGAGAATTAATACAACAGTAGAGTGTTGAATCATATTATAATTAAGGATGTTTTATTCAAAAATACTCTCAATGTCTTAAATACTTATATCTGTACAAATGTCTTTGATGCTCTCTGACCTTTTTTTCTTGCAGACATTTCATTACCCAAACTAGCTAACAACACATTAGTGCTAGTGCTAGTCTGAAAGTAAACAAGGTCAGAGAGCAACAAGGACCCCTCATGTCAACACTGAGCTATAAATATTCTCCTTCATTAGCACTAATGTCTTTCTGGGCAGAAATGTAAAGTTTATATTTTTCTTTAAAAGTAGCTATATATTTATGCCCAGTCCCAAATTGTGTAGATTTTCCCACCTTTTTAAATGTTTATTACTTTATAAATGTGTGGTATTCTGCAGTTTGCTGTTTATATCTTGCTTATCTGTTTTCTGCCATTTCAAACAAATATTGTCAAACATGTATCCAATGGGCCTTGAGACATTAGAGGGTAGGATTCTGTACAAAGTAGGTTAGCTCCATCTCTGCTACTCTTCGATTAGCAGGCAAAGACATTTTTTAGCTAGGTTCTTCCATTTAAGCTGACTTCCTACTCAATTAGGAATTATTGCTTATGCTTGCTGGATTACATTTGAATTCTCACTCAGGCATGAAACCCTCAGCCTCACAAGGTTGTGGGTCAATAATATTGCAGAATGAAGAACCACATACATATCTTTGGGTTCCTGGGGGAAAAAGGTAGATATAAATGGGGTAGAGTTGGTTTTACTTGAAGGTTTCTAAAAGCTACATTATATTCAATCATTGTTAATCAGTCCAAGCACTAACATTCAGAGGCATTCAAACAGCAGGATTTAAAATATATTATTTGGTGTGTCACCTATTTTTCTAGAAGCTTTGTTATCTTTTTTTTTGGCTATTTATTCCATGGCACTGTTGCTGGTTGCACCAGAATATAACTTTTACTGAAGTCTTTGGAATAGAAAACATGGCCATGAAAGATGCATGCTTCTTGATATAGCCTATACTACCATATTACTTAGCCTAGATTCTAAGGAGTACGTCAAATTATTTATTCTGTGTGCAAAAAAGTTAATTTTTCATGTGCTGGTAATGAACTCATCATTATAGCAACTAATAATTTTCTTTTTCTCTTTCCAAACCAACCAAACTCTATCCTGAGACACAAAGTGTCTCTATTTATTCTTCTTATCCTCAGTGCACCTGTACTATTAGCAGGGAACAACTAGTTTATTAACAATAATTGGTATCTACTGTAAGTTTAAATACAGAAATTAGGAAAGTTTTACTGTTATCTATTTTCTCTATATATCCACATTCTCAATGGTTTTGTTTGCTTTCTTTTAAAACGACACATAATGAGGCTAGAATATTTCTGCCACTCTAGCAGATATAGTTTCAGAAAAGTGCTTTTCTATTCCAAGCTGTAATTGCTATAATAACATGGTGGAAAATAGTAAAATAAGGGTTTGTGGTCACTAAGAAGCTATGCTAAAACAAAAATGAAAACCTTCATCATTTCAAGAAAAAACAACAACAATGGAATATACACAGTTTTATTGTGAGAAAAACAAAATGCCTGAGTGATTTGGTCTATTTACTGCTTGCCTAGCTAACTGGTGTTTTTGTTAAGTGCAAGTCTGTCAAATATATGAACATTTTATTCTACACGTTTAACATTTCCGTGGCTGCTGAATAATGCACATTCGTTTGGGCAATACAATTTTTTCCAGAGTAGGTCGTGGCTTCTCATATGCTCCTTGTGCTGCGGCGGCTGGAAATGTATGCCTCAACTGCAGGAGTTAAAAAAGAAGAAATAATTTTAATTGTTGCTTTCAAATCATCCACGGTCAAATCCAACCTGACAAAAGACCTCCCTTATTAGTTATGTATCAAACTGATGGCTCAGTTTCAAAATATTCAGAGTGCTCCTGATCACTTAATAGATAGCTAGATTTAAAGATGAGGGGAAAATGGGCCTATGAGAAAAAGGAGAAGAATGAAGCAGCAAACTTTTAAATATCCTAGAACTTTAATACCAAATTTAAAAAAGAATACTGAATTAGAATGAACAAACAAAATAAATATCCTGGAAATATATAGTTAATTTATATTATACAAGGGAAGGGATAGCACAGTGGCTCAGCATTTAACATGCTGGGTTTTGTTGGCTGGAAAGCCAACAGCCTAGATTTGAAAGCCGAGCGCCATGCATCAGAGTGAGCTCCCATCCTCACCTTAGCTCCTGCCAACCTTGCAGTTTGAAAGCATGCAAAAGCAAGTAGGTCAATAGGTACCACTTCATTATGAAGGTAAAAGCATTCTGTAATGTCATACTGGCCATATGACTATGGAAATGTCTTCGGATGGCCTTGAAATGGTAATGAGCAACACTTCTTCTAGTCAGCAGGTAGTGGCGTAAAATCCACAGGGAAACAAGGGAGGGATGTAGCAAAATAACAAGAAAGCAGGCCTGAAATCCTATCCTTGCCTTAATGTTCTTCTTTTCAGATTCTTTGATAGGATCCTTGCTTTCATTCACTACCCAAAAGTAAAGGTCAATAACAAGCCCCCTCCCCCCCAAAAAAAGATCAGAAGTCTAGAGGAGTTGTTATTTTAGTTTTTGTCTATCCCCTTTTTACATTATTTGCAATTTGGGAGTGGATGACAGATAAATAACTTATATAATTTTGCCTTCACATTCCTGAATTGAGACATCCTTTTGCCTTCTTCTCCCTCCCTTTTTAAAATCAACCCTCATTTGTAGATTCTGAATGGCACATAATAAGGTAAAATATATATAATAAAAACAAAATTAATAGAAAAGAGACACCTACACTTGAAACCACTAGTTGCAGAGAACAGTATTTTTCTTCTATAGTTCTTACAAATATTTTCTCACTTTATTCTGCATTGGTCAGATCTTTTTCAAATGCTAGGCCCAGTTATGCATATTACTTTTTAAGCAAGGTTCAGAGAAACTGGCACATGTGCAGTGAATGGAAACAAGGATGACTGGAGTTTGGAAAATGAGAATAGACTGAGGAACTGGAACATTTAGCCTTGAGAACAAATGACTACATGAGGGATATGATAGAGCAACCAGTTGCTCTTCAAGTAAAAACTGTCACACACCTCATTCAAACCAACCTCCTTTAACAAATATGTCAATATATAGATCAATGTTTAAAAAACACAAATACTTGATATATATTTTTGTTCTTAAGTAAAAATAATCAAAAATAACTTTCTGTTAACAAAAAATAATTGAAATGCAATTCAATAAAAGAAACAAAATGAATTTGCCTCCATGCTATCTATCAGCTCATCCATTCCTTACTTTCCAACCACTAATCTTTAATATATTTCCATTCTCTCCATCAGATTGATCTTTTCCCAGTCCACTAGACCTCCTTTTGAAAATTACTGCATCTTTTATACTGATTATTGTTCTATAAATTCCACATCTCCACACCCCTATTAGAATGTCTTCAGGTTCTCCAGAACATACCTCCTAATTTGCAATACAAATAAGACAGCTTCTATGCCCAGTGTATATGTATACAAAGTACAATGGCTGTTCACAATCGTAAGAGTTGATTACAGAATCACCCATTTAGATCCAATATCCTGACTGCATATCTTATAACGGTTAACATGTCATCTATCAATGAGAAACTAAACTTGTTATTTACTAAAAACAAAACAAAACTATACTGACTCTCCAAAGATTATTCTGTTCCTATTATCAGTTCATGTTTCAAAGTGGTCACAAATAACAGAAAAACAGAGTTGGAAGGGACCTTGGAGGTCTTCTAGTCCAACCCCCTTCTCAAGTGGGAAACCTACAAATGACTGTTCCAATGTCTTCTTTAAAATCTCCAGTGATGGAGACCCACATCTAAAAGCAAGCCATTCCACTGATTAATCATTCTCACCGTCAGGAATTTTCTCCTTATTTCTAGGTTGGTTCTCTCCTTGGTAAGCTTCCATCCATTGTAATATAATTCACAAAAAAGGTTACTGACTGTATTTTTCACACGCCATGACAGTTTGTCCAATTTTTTTGCCCACTTCTATAACTACACTTATAAAATATATAAAATATGCTAGGTGAAGATCTTCAACTGAAAAAAGAAACTAATAAAACAAGGTCAGAAAATTACTTCATAACAGTTCAATTAGCTAGGGATTAAAATATCATACTACTCATTTTTACCTGTGTTGCTGTACACTAATATATACACCTGTTTCTGGATATTGCCATTATCAATTAAATGCAAAATCTTGAATGAAGTTACTCTTTGCTTTATACTTACTTTTTGAAAGGTGTCTGTCAGTAACATACTCATGCTCTGTACTTTTATGACTGGAGCAGAGCTACAAAGCAGAAATAGAAAAGTTTTTTTTTTGTATTACCAGTTAAATTTCCCGCACCAAATGTATGATTAAATCAGATGACAATGAGCATCTGGTCCCTTATAGATTCAGTTTTTATTCTTCTTAAATAACACTTGAATATTTATAATTTTATTCTTCTTAAATAACACTCCCATGCCATAGTCCTACTATGATTACACTTTAACTTGATTTATAAATCAGATACTGTAAGGAAACTGTGTAGCATAAATGTGGAACTTTTTATATTGGGTAAAATATATATAATTTCATTACAGTATTGACACTGAAATTTTTTGTGGAAAAATAAGCTATCTGTCAAGGTTAGTGAATAATGCAATAAAGTTCTTGATAAAAGCTTATTTTGCAGGTGGAAAAACCCCAGTATTTTGATTTTAAAAAATGCCAGAGTCACTGAATAGACTTAGGAAAATGTTCCCCAGTAATAATTTTAAATCACTCTGAAGATGGAGAAATTGATAGAAGTTTTGCAGCTCTATATTTTATGCTCACAGGTGAAACACAATCAATTATACATTTCTGCTCTTCTTCCCCAGACTTCCCTTCTTTGGTATAGTAACTGGCTCTTATTTAACTAGGGATTAAAAAGGTTAAGGGCAACTCCAGCATTGTTGATTTAGTCCTTGTCTTAGGGATGTAAATACAAAAATGGCTGAGGTTTTCCAGATTATTTAGATAACAAACATAATCACCCCTCAATTATGACTAGTAAGCACTGTGGAATCAGAATAAGAAAGTACAGTGACATATTTCAAACATATTTTAAAACATTTTCTACTATAAAAGGCAATAATTAAAGAGAGCAAACTCTATCTTGCTCATTAGTGGAAAGGAAAATCAGTGATAATAGTTTAGCCTAATTTCAGGAATAGGAATATAAGATTAAAGAAAAAACTGCAATTGTTGTTTTGTGTGTGAGATTTTGTAAAAAAAAATTCTGTTAGTTCCAGAAAATAACAATAAGCCACTCAGCACTGTTATATAAAGCACAACTCCTCAGCTTTTATTTAAATTTCATTTTAAAGTTTAAATGTATATCCTGTTTTCAAATAATAGAATGCTTTATGAATTTTATTACAAATAGCTCTCATCAATATGCTCTCAATAATAAAACACACACTAAGGAACAAATGTAATGGTGTGAGATTTTTAGGCAGCAGTTATAAAGACCATCATTGTCATGTTTAAGATGTAGTTCAAAATGTTATGTCCTGAAACAGTTACATATACTTTAGCAACTGAAAGAATAAGATGGAAAACAATGAAAAGTTTTCAGTGCATTTTCTTCAGGAAGTTAGAATTAAATAAATGCCAAAAATAACTTGTGGTAATGCAGCAGTTTAAACATTTATCCCTGCATGCAGAAGTTGAGCAGCTACAAATTAAAGAAGAATTGAAGTCTGGAAAGATCCTTAATTTAGAACAGTTAAAACAGTTATCCACACATAATTTCCTAGGCTTGGATATGGTCTGATGCTCAAATCGAAGAAAATATATGTAGCTAGAGTTGAATTGGGAGTCTTTGGGGTCTTTGGTATTCTGGATTGCCACAATGCATTTGTATTTGTCTGAACAATGTCCTCACACAATTCCTCTTATGGATGGTTGGGTTATTGCTTTGGTAATAACCAAGTGCTATTAGCAAAGTAATAACCTCCCACAAGAGGAGCTAGGTAAGAACAAGTGCAAAACAATACCTTAAGGCCCTGTCACACTGCCCAACAGATGCAAAACGTTAGTGAAAAAGGACACAACGGACGAGAAAAATGTTCCATCTGTTGTTATCCGCTCTCAGAAGGGGCGAAAATTTGCATAACTGGAGCGGATAACACGGAAAGGAACGGATGCGGGGAGGACGCAGAGCGGATGGAAAACGGATGTGGAACGGAAGCCTAGCAGATGGAAGCGGATGGGAGCAGATGGCACATCCACTAGGCTTCTGGGGGACCTCAGCAAAGCGGACGTGGAACGGATACAGCGGATGCACAGTGGACGCCGAGCGGATGAAGCGGATGCAGAGCGGAAGCCTAGCAGATGCACAGCGGAAGCCTAACGGATGCCTAGCATTAATTGCGCATGCGGGGAGAATGCATTGCGTAAGCCCCGCAGATATAAGGGAAGCAGCTCGGAAGAGGAAAGACCTGCTGCTGGATGGATTGACAGCCTTGCCTGCCCTGCCTGCCTGCCTGCCAGCCTTGGTGCCTGCCTGCCAGCCCTGGTGCCTGCCTGCCTGCCTGCCTTGGTGCCTGCCTCCCTGCCAGCCTTCCTGCCAGCCTTGGTTCCTGCCAGCCTCCCTGCCAGCCAGCAATCCCACAACCATGCGGAAGCATAGCAAGCCTCAGCCATCTGCTGCCAGCCCTTGCAAGAGGGACAGGGCTACCATCCCGCCCCCTGGCCCTCACTCTGGTTCTGCTGGGGCTTCTGAAGCATGGGCTCGCTCTTCTGGGGCTGGGGCTTCTGCTGCTTCTGCTTCTGGAGGAGCTGATGACAAGCACTCCAGCACCAGCCACCTCCACAGCCACCTGGACCCTTCACCCTTGAGACTGAGCGACCAAGAGGAGTGCCAGAGACTCATTTTTGTTTTATAGCTTGTGGTTAATAAAGTCTATTTTTGATTCACACACTTGCTTCATTTCCTTTTTTTAATAAAGTCTTGCTGGAAACTTTTAGAAATGGTTTAAGCCTTTGCATGCTTGTGGGATGGGTTAAGATAGCAGTGGGATGGATTGAGATAGCAGTGGGATGGGCAGGGATACCTTTGGGATGGGTAATAGCTGTAGGATAGATAAACCTCCAGTGCAAGCATAGTGGGACTTGATGGTCCACCCTCCCAGGTGCCACACCTATGGCCCTTTATTATCAATAACAATGTAATCAATCATCCACACATGTCAACATAAACACAACTCTTTATTAAATGCCCTGTTCATTGTAGGCCCACCCAACATACATGAACCAATCTCATCCGTGTGATGAGACAGGCTGAAGGAAGCATCCATTAATCATCTATCATCCTGTCTTGCCACTCCACTGCTCCAGCTGGGGAGTTGCACCAGTGTTTCAGGAGGTTGCGCTGCTTCTTCCCTTCCCGTGAGGCTCTGTTGTGGCCTTGCACATCCTCAGTGTCTATCAGGTTTCACCTTTGCCTCCATTACCCAGGCTTCATGTCCCCATTGCCTTGTTGGAGGTCCACAAGCCTGTTCTGCAAGACTGGGTAGCGGATGCGCATGAGATTGTGCAGGATGCAGCAAGCTTCCACGATCCTCCTCACGGTCTCTGGGCGATGCTGCATGGTGGTGAGAAGTACCTGGAACCTGTTGGCCAGGATGCCAAAGGCGTTCTCCACCACCCGCCTTGCCCTGGACAGCCTGTAGTTGAAGATCCTCTCTTCACGGGTGAGGCATCTGGAGGTGTAGGGCTTCATGAGGTAGGTTGTGAGGGAGAAGGCGTCATCCCCCATGATGAAGTAGGGCACATCTTGCGTGTCGTTGGGCAGGGGGTCTGGATCTGGAAAGCCCACGATGAGGTTGCGTTCCAGCCCACCCTTGAGGTCACTTGCGTTGTATACCTGGGCATCTGAAGATGAGCAGTTGCCTGAAGCATCGATGTACATGAACTTGTAGTCAGCATCGACCATGGTGAAGAGGATGATGCTGAAGAAGCCCTTGTAGTTGTGATAAGAGGACCCTGAGTTGGCTGGCACTTTGCAGGCCATGTGCTTGCCATCGATGGCTCCAACGGTGTGGGGGAAGTTCCTCCTATGATACCACTGCTCTGCAACTTTCTTCCATCCTTCTTCAGTGGAGGGGCACTGGAGGAGCTCCTCCTTGTATTCTTCGATGATGGCCTGCACCACTTCTCTGACCACAATGCTGATGGTGTTATGTGGCACCCTCCAGCCGTACTGCATGCTCCTGTAGGTGGTCGCTGAGGCCAGATGGCGCAGAGTGAGTGCCACCTTGAGCCCAGGTTCCAGACTGGGCTGGAGGTTGTTGTTTGCCTTGGTCAACCTGGGTGTCAGGCGCTGCACAACTTCGTCAAACATGGCTGGAGGCATCCTCATGAAGTTCTGGAATGCCCGAGTGTCTTCGTTCCTGAGCTCCACCATCAGCTTGTTGTACAGTCTGTCCTCTGCTCTTCTGGCGAACCATCTTCGTACCCAGACGCTTCTTGGCCGCCTCTTTTTCTTCCCGTAGTAGAGTTCACAGAGCCTGTAGATGGCTTTGCACTATTGCAGAATGATGGTGGCTGCCAAAAGGACTTTGTTACGATCCACGGTGGACATGACTGGATGCTGTGGAAGAGGAAGAGTCAGATGAAGGCTGCAGAGGTCTGCACCGCAGGGCTGCTGTTCTGAAAGTGAGATCCAGATGAGTTGCTCCCCCTTTTTATAGGCAGTATAGGTGTCCCTTTGCATCGTCTATGCATCCTCTGGGCATCCTCTAGACATCCTTAATATCTGAGATAGGTCCCCTCTGCGAAGGTTTTTTCCGTTTTAAATGCTTTGTTTCCGTGCTGCATCCGCTAGGCATCCGTTCTGCATCCGTTCTGCTTCCTCCCTACGTCCGAGCAAATGCGAGTTGCGCGGATGCAGAACGGATGCCTAGCAGATATAGCGGATGCGTAACGGATGCGTAGCGGATGCAGAACGGGCGTATTGGATACATTTTCCGCGCAAAAGTTTTGAGCAGCTCAAAACTTTCTGAGCAGATGAAATGTCCATAAACGGATGCTGGACGGATAGAGAGGAAGCAAAACGGAGGCAGTGAGTACATCGCGTTAACCAACGGATGGCAAGCTTTTTTGTCCGTTTTACATCCTCTTTGCATCCGTTGGTGCAGTGTGACAGGGGCTTTAATCAAAGAACTACCAAAGAGAAAAATCATATCCCCATCAAAATTGGCAAGGTAAGCCACTGACCTTAAACATGAAGCAAACCCCACACTCACTTGTACTGATGATGTTACCTACTTGAGTAATGAAATGTCTGAAAGCAAACAACTAACTCGGACTTCATTGTATTTGATATTTTTCTCTCTGAATTGTTTCATATAACCTTCATTTTGTTGCTGAAGTGCTATTTACAATACAAAACCTTCTGTTACGCCTACATTAATTTTCTGTATAAGAGAAATAAAGTAAGAAAAACATGAGCAGGTCATATACCTAGTCTTCTCTTTTCCAGCGAATTTAGAACTTCTTTCAACTGGTGCATTTTCTAGCTTCTTAGAAACTCTCATGCCTCCAGCCTTGTCTGTTGAAAAAAGCAGGAATATTGTATTTTCCAATATTATACAAATATTATCAAATCTTCATTCAAAAATGCTAAAAAATAAGGTTAAGTTCATACATCATATGCTCAGCTTTGTTTTAATCAAGGTTTGTTTCACACAATGTGATAACCTACAAACAAGTATGCAGGAATTGGCTAGTATAGAGAGATTTGTACACAAACAAGTCAACTGCACTTTGGCTTGAGATGTTACATAAATGTTGTCACAGAGTCAATTAACACATTATGCTAAGCCAGACACACTCAAAGTATGGATCACAGCCCATAGAATTGGGAGCAACTATGGGGGAGAGAGTTATGGTCACAGATTTTTTTTACAATCTGATCAGATTTGTATAAGGAAAGTTTGAGGACTGTCATTGCTCACTCCCTTTTTTGCCTGTGTTAGCCCACCAAGTTGGAAAATTCTTGTGACACATAGAGTAAAACTAATTATTAAAAATGATACATTTATTACACTTATTTCTTATCCAACCCTAACCCCATCAAAATAATTAGATATCTTTTTTGGAGGAGAATGTCAAATAGATAAGCATCTATGCTATGCTTACTGGCTAAGTTCACAAAACAAAATAAAAGAAATCATATTATGGCTTTGCAACTTGGATAAATTCGGCTGTTGGATCAATCCACAGATCTCCTTCCCTCCATATTGTTTTCTGGCACAGCTGCTTTGGTCTTCAAACGGAATATTTCTTATTCACTTGAAAGCATCAGCAGCCACATATTTTCTGTCTACAAGTTACTCCCCTTGAATACCTTGATTCTTAGGCTACACTTAAAAACAGAGATATTATTGTCCCTCTTATTCAGTGAAGAACACATTCGTGCATTTACATGCACATAAGTCGAATGAATGCTGGTGATATTTAATCAGAAACATTGTGTTTATAACAACTGTGAAGTTTGTTGCTTTACAATGCTCTCCCATATAGCTACAGAGAATCAGTTTGACCAGGTGTTAAGGCCTCAGGCTAGAAACCAGGATACTGGCAAGGACTGTGAGTTCTAGACTTTGCCTTACACCTGAAAGCTAGCCAGGTGAATTTAGGTCTCAATCTCTCTCAGCCCAAATCATTGCACAGAGTTGTTGTTGAGGAAATAGAAGGAAGAAGGAGTACTAGGTATGTTCGCTGCCTTGAAATATTTATAAAAATGATAAAGGTGGGCTAAATATAAGGAAAGGAGGAGAGGAGGGAAAGAGGGAGAAAGAAGGGAAGGAAGGAAGGTTGCCAGCCTACAACCATAAGGAACACCATAAGTAGCTACAATTCATAAGGCTACCTCTTTTTCCTTGTGGGATGTCAATAAATTGAAAAACATCATGTAGTTGTGGCATTAATGAAGATATCAGCAGATTATCCCATGTATTTATAACAATTATCTTCAGGCAGCTTAATATAAACCATATTGGAAGTGCTGCAATATGGTTACCACCATACCTAGCAATATTTACTTGAAAATTACATTTGTACATGAAAATGCTTTTTATAACTTTCCAAAATACTGAAAGAGAAATAAAGATTTTATTTTAATTCACTGCTAAGGTAAAAGTAATGGTTTCCCACCTAGTCGTGTCTGATTCTAGGTGCTCATCTCCATTTCTTGGCTGAGGGAACCATTGTTGTCTGAAGACATTTCCATGATCAGGTGGCCAGTATGGCTATATGCCAAAGGCACATGGAACACTGTTACCGTCCTATCAAAGTGGTACCTATTCATCTACTTGCATTTGCATGCTTTTGAACTGCTAGATGGGTAAGAGCGGGAGCAGAAACAGGAGCTCACCCCACTGTGCATTACTCGGGTCTCAAACCCAGGGTGGTCAGCTTTTGAGATGATAAACTCAATGTTTTAACTGCTGAGCAGTTGAAATCCAATTCATTTCTAACTATGCCTTAAGTTTCTGCCAACAGTTTAAAAAATTATTTTGAGTCATAATAGTGAATTAGATTTGTTTTTTAGAATTTTGAACAATGCTTGTTAGAATTGTATAAACACATTACTTGTCTTTGAACATCTGATATTTCATGAGAAATGGCATAGCACTGATTTTCCCAAGAGTATATTAAAAGATTTTTTTGCTGTGTTAGTCAAATTTACACTGTTACATAATAATATGCCTGCCAGTTTAAAAAAAAAACCCAATTAGCACTCATTAAAGCCATGCTACAATTTAAAATGGAAGTTAAAGTCCTACAGAAAAGTTTGAAATCAACAGCCCAGCAATCTAGATTTCTGTAAGGCATAAGGATATTTATTTGTTTAATTTATTTAAAATTTTTATTTAGCTACCCCTCTTCTAAACAACTTTGAGTAGCAACCAATCAAAAGTTAAAACAACATGCACTATTGTATTAAAACTATTAAAATAGATTAAAACATTAAAAACAACAAAGACCTGGCATCAAGTCAACCTTCTGATGTCCTTTTATCCAATCAGAACCTGACACCTGAGGGAAAAGCCAGGTCTTTGAAGCTTTATGGAAAAGTAGGAGAATGCAGTGGTGGGTTTCAAAATGTGAGCGTGTGCTTTTCACGCGCTTTACATGTGTGCACCTACTGATGCAAGCCTTGTGTGTAAAACAGCTGATGTGCAGAAATTGGCTGTGCCGCGTGAAGCAGCTGAGGTTGAAAAGCAAGAAATAAAGGTAATAGAGCTGGGGTGGGCAGGTGGGCCCAGCAGCTGATCATTGGAGCGAACCAGTTTGCTCACAGATGATATTCGGAGCTACCGATTCAACTGAACTCAGCCGAACCAGTAGAATACCACCACTGGGAGAATGGTGCTGCTGAACTTCAGGAGGGCCTGCCACCACTTCCTACTTCTCATTAAGGCTAGGTCCCACTGGCCGATGGATGCAAAACGTATGCAGAAAGGACACAGTGGATGAGCAAAATTTCGGGGGTAGCCCCATCCGTTGTTATCCGCTCCAAAAAGTGCCCCAGATTTGCACAAACAGAACGGAAAAGAACAGAAAGGAATGGATGGGGGTAGTATGTAGTAAGGATGTTAAGCGGATGTTCGTAGGAAGCCTAGCGGATGGAAGCGGATGGAAGCGGATGACACATCCTCAGGGCTTCCAGGGGAGAATTACGAAGCAGACGCATAGCGGAAGGAGCGGATGCGTAGCGGATGACGTGGATGCATCACGGACGCCTAAAGGATGCATAGCGGATGCATAGCGTTCACTGCGCATGCGGGGAGGATGAATTTCATCAGCTCCATGGAAATAAAAGGATGCAGCTCGCAAGCAGTCAGCATTCAGAGGAAAGACTTGCTGCCACAGACATCTTCGAATAAGACCATGGTTCGTCAGTCAGGGAAGAAGAGAAAGCCTGTGCCTACTCCTGCCAGCCCTCGCAAGAAGAACAGAACCACCATCCCACCCCCTGGCACTGACTCTGAAGCTGCTGGTGCTGCTGATGCTTCTCCTGCTGCTGCTGCTGGTGCTTCTCCTGCTGCTGGTGCTAGTGCTGCTGCTGCTGCTGTGGTGGACCAGCCCCAAGGCCCTCAAAGCCCTGCTGCTCAAGCCCCTGCCAAAGGGAGGAAGAGGCAAGGGAAGGAGAAGGGAGAGAGGAAACAGTACACCCTTTTTGAGGACCATGAGGAGGAAGTGCTGGAATGGCTGAGGGAAAACGAGTACCTGTGGAGAAAGGGCCACAGACTCTATCGCGACACCAAGAGGAAGCAGGCAGCTTGGAGAGACAAGGCAGAGAGCCTGGGCTACACTTCAGACCTACTCCTTGGATGGTGGAAGCACATGCACACCTAGTATTGCAAGCTACACCTCAAGAAATCTGGCCAGGCCGCTGTCAAGCTCACTGATCGGGAGATGTACGTCATGGCCAAGTGCAGCTTCCTGGAGGGTGAGATCCGCCACCAGGGAGCAGCCCCTCTGACAACCCTCTCCCTCAGACAGCCCATGGACAGCCAGTCCTCTTCCAGCCAGGAGACAGCTACCGTGTCCAGACAGGTGTCTTCGGAGGACCCCATGGCAGAGACCCGGCCGGCAGCTGCACTCCCATGCCAGAGGACGTGGAGGATCCCGTCACAAATGGAGGAAGAAACGGCAGCCACCAGAGACCAACCCACACCCACCCCCAGCTCCACCTCCACAGAAAGCAGGCAGAGAGGCAGACTTGAGGGCCAGAGCCACACTGTCCTGTTGGAGATCAGGGACACAATCAAAACCAGCACAGATGATCTCTTTCAGCTGGTCCACAGCAACATACCATCCTTGAAACGGAAGCCCTTCATCACCTATGTGAGCCAGACCATCATGGACCTGCCCGAGGCCCAGTACCAGGTGATGAAGCAGAAGATCACAGCACTTCTGCACAACCTTCCAGGCCCAGCTGAACCTGCTCCGACCCAGTCCAGGTCTGCTCCTCCACCCCAGGCGATGTCACAGCCCTTCCACGGCTTTCAACACCTCCTCACCGACCAAGGCTACGAGTACCAGGACTTCCCATAACAGAGGCAGCCCTTCCCAGTCCAGGCTCAGGTTCATCGCATGCCACAGATGCCTCACCTTGCCCAGCTGCAGACCAGACAGCCCCACTACACTCCTCCTTCCTCCACCCCACAGCCAAGCCCCTCAACGGACAATCTGTCATCAGTCTTGGGCCTGACATCCCAGGTCCTTGATGAAGGGCCTCTCAACCTCACGGGACTGAGTCAGCTCTCTGAGAGCTTCCTGAACACACCATCCCGTTGTACTCTCGGGGCCAAGCAACCCAATGGCGCCTCAGACCAGCACTCCAGCCACAGCCACCTCCACAGTCCCTGGCCGCTTGACAGCTGAGACCATGGACTTGCCTCAGAGTGACTGAGAATAGTGCCAGAGACTGAATTGTTACCTGTTCACTTTATCTTTGCTTAAAGAAACTTTACTTGGTTCATTTGGCTTTTTTAATAAAGTCATACAGTTTACTTAAGACAGTTATTAATAAAGGTTATCTTTGCTTCACACACTTGGTTCATTTTATGTACTTAATAAAGTTTTGGTGAAAACTTTTGAAAAAATGGTTAAGCCTTTGCATGCTTGTGGGATGGGTAAGGATAGTTGTGGGATGGGTAAGGATAGCTGTGGGATAGATAAACCTCCAATGCAAGCACAGTGGGACTGTATGGTCCACCCTCCCAGCTGCCACACATATGGCCCTTTTTTATCAAGAACAATTTATTCATTAATCAACACATTTCAAAATAAACAAAGCTTTTTATTAATGCCCTATAAATTGTAGGGCCACTCAACATACATGGCACAATCTCATCAGTGTTATGAGACAGGCTCAAGGAAGCATCCATGAACCATCTATCATCCTGTCTTGCCACTCCACTGCTCCAGCTGGGGAGTTGCACCAGTGTTTCAGGAGGTTGTGCTGCTTCTTCCCTTCACGTGAAGCTCTGTTGGGGCCTTGTACATCCACAATGTCTATCAGGTTTAGTCCTTGCCTCCATTCACCAGGCTCCATGTCCCCATTCCCTTTTGACGGTCCACAAACCTGTTCTGCAACACTGGGTAGCGGGTGTGCATGAGATTGTGCAGGATGCAGCAAGCTTCCATGATGCTCCTCACAGTCCCTGGGTGATGCTGCATGGTGGTGAGAAGTACCTGGAACCTGTTGGCCAGGATACCAAAGGCGTTCTCCACCACCCGTCTTACCCTGGACAGCCTGTAGTTGAAGATCCTCTCTTCACGGGAGGAGTCTGAGGAGTCTGGAAGTGTAGGCTTCATGAGGTAGGTTCTGAGGGAGAAGGCATCATCCCCCACGATGAAGTAGGGCACATCTTGCGTGTCGTTGGGCAGGGGGTCTGGATCTGGAAAACCTATGATGAGGTTCCGTTCCAGCCCATCCTTGAGGTCACTGGCGTTGTATACCTGGGCATCTGAAGATGACCCGTTGTCTGAAGCATCGATGTACATGAACTTGTAGTTAGCATCAACCATGGCAAAGAGGATGATACTGAAGAAGCCCTTGTAGTTGTAATAAGAGGACCCTGAGTTGGCTGGAGCTTTGCAGGCCACATGCTTCCCATCTATGGCTCCAACGGTGTGGGGAAAGTTCCACCTCTGATACCACTCTTCTGTAACTTTCCTCCAGCCTTCTTCAGTGGTGGGACACTGGAGGATCTCCTTCACGTATTCTTCGATGATGGCCTGCACCACTTCTCTGACCACTTTGCTGATGCTGTTGTGTGGCACCCTCCAGGCATACTGCATGTTTCTGTATGTGGTTCCAGAGGCCAGGTGACGCAGAGTCAGTCAGGGTCACGCAGACCCTTCAGTCCAGGGTCCAGGTTGGGATGGAAGTTGATGCTCGGCTTGGTCAACCTGGGTCTCAGACGCTCCACAATTTCGTCAAACATGGCTGGTGGCATCCTCATGAAGTGCTGGAATGCACGAGTTTCTTCATTCCTCAGCTCCACCATCAGCTTGTCATACAGTCCAAAATCCACTCTTCTCCCGATTCATCATCGGACCCAAACAGCTCTTAGACGTCTCCTTCTTCTCCTTGTGTAGAAAAGGTGAAACAGTCTGAACAGGGCTTGGTTCTGGTGTTGAATGATTGCAACTACCATAAGGACTGTGTAATGATCCATGGTGGAGATCAATGGATGATGTGGAAGAGCAAGACCAAGGATGAAGAGGTCCGTACACCACGGCTGCTGGACTCATACTGAGATCCAGGTGATTTCCTCCCCCTTTTTATAGGAAATGTCAGTTTTCCACTAGGTGTCCTTCCACATACTCTAGGCATCCTCCAGACATCCTAAATATCCGAGATACGTCCCATATACAAACGTTTTGTCCGTTTTAATGCTTTATATCCAAGCTGCATCCGCTTACATCCTTTCTATTTCCGTGCTACTAACGCTGTGTGGACATTCCGTGTACCTTTCGCTTCCTCCCTCTTTCCGTTTTCAGCTGCAGCAGATGTGAGTTGCAAGGATGTCCAGAGGATGCCGAGAGGATACAGCGGACGTTTAACGGATGACAACGGATGTAGAACATTTGTTGCCTGTATGTGTCGCAGATATACATCGTACATGACGGAAAGTTCATCTGCTCAAAAGGTTTTGTACAGCTCAAAACTTCTTGCGCAGATGAAATCTCAGTGGACGGATGCTGGAGGGATAGAGCGTATGAAACACGTATGCAGTGAGTACACAACGGATGCATCGCATTTTCCAATGGATGGCAAGCTTTTTTGTCCGTTTTACATCCTCTTTGCATCCGTTGGTGCAGTGGGACATGGGCTTTAGATCAGGGGTCCCCAAACCCTGGTCCACAGACTGATACCAATTCATGGCACATTGGGAACTGGTCCGCACAAGTGGCAGGCTAGTGTGTGAAGCTCCATTTGCACAAGTGACAGGCACTCATGTAAAACCAACCCCCCCACCTCGCCACCTCAGGCACTGCCAGTCCATGGAGTTGGAAAGGTTTGGGACTGCTTCATTAGATGACAATATTTGGGGAAGAGGGTAGAAGCATGTCCACCATGCTTACCTGGTTGGACAGGTGGATGTCCAATACTGCTAGATATTGCTCACCTCAAATTAAACAACAGTGTGATATGTATGTATTTTATTTATTTATATTGTTCATCCCAAATTAAACAAAGTGATATTTATTTATTTATATCCTGCCTTTGTTATTTTTATAAGTAACTCAAGACAGCAAAGATATCCAACCCACCTTTTTCTTCCTCCTGTTTTCCCCACAATAACATCCTTGTGAGGAGAGTTGGGCTGAAAGAAAGTGACTGGCCCAAGGACACCCAGCTGGCTTTCATCTCTTATTAAGACAATACATTGTAAAAAGTTTCTGCCTTAAATAAGAGGTTTATGGTATTCTAAACCTGAAATCTGCTTGGTGCTAAGTTTTTTAAACTTCATCTTATTCTCTTCAGTAAAATTCTCAAAGAGAATCTTGCCTTCCATTGAAGTGCACAACAAAGAAACCAATAGTAGGAAAGAAAAAAAGGACAGTGTGTGCAGTAAAAATTACTCCTGAAGCATAAAAACCCTTATTGGGAAGATATAAAAACATCACCACAGTAAAATAATTTAAGCAAACATGAAATTCAGATACATATTTAAATACTTGTACAATGATTACATCTTCTCTTTTAAGCTGCGTGGGAACCTCAATATACTGTAGTTTACAGTTGGTAAAAATTAACCAGGAAAATATTAACAGTATGTAACAAACAGGATTCCATTATAAAGAAGCTTTAACTCACACAGGATCTGTAACTGGCAGTGTACAGAACACATGACAGCACATTATATTGATGGTATACTGGAGAAAAAAACCCTGTCTAGGAAAGTGACAATTTAAAAAAAAAAAAAATGGTATGTAGCTGAGGAAGTTGACTAAGGGTTAAGGAGAAGGTTTAACAACAAACGAGAGGGAAGAGAATGTATGGGTATGTACACCAGATGGCTTGGTATTTTTTGGCATCATGTAAGCTATTTTTGTCAGGATTCTTAAAGCAGCATTTTTAAATGTTTGATTTATTCTGAATTATTCATGTAATATCTGGATTTTTGCTTTTAGGCACTACCTTCTGGGCAGAAAAAGAAAATAAGACTTAAGCAAACAAATATTTTAAATGCAACATGTTGGTGCAATTACTTGATGTTCTAAGTTGACTTAAACATTTAATTGCTACATGTTTCCACAAGAAATAACTACGTATCTCTTTGTCTTCTGGACAATGTCCAGATCACAACATCACATGATCTCCATGCATTTCTATTTTGACTACTTAGCAGGTGTCTATTAATTAATAGGATTTCAGCAGGTGGCACCCCTTTTCTGATCTTATTTAAATCCATAAACTAAGTAAGATTAGGCCTAGTTAATACTGGGGATGAGAAACTACAAACAAGCCCAAGGTTATAAACTAATCTGGAAAATATTTTTTTAAAAAAATCTGGAATATGACCAAGAGAACTACACAGATGCATCTGTAAAATCATCAAGATTTAGTCTCAATTTAAAGGAGACTTGATTTTACAATTAGGAAAAATGTCCAAAATATTTGACCAAATTACTTAGTAAAGTGTTCTTCCTTATCTCAATCAACTAAAGAATTTTACCAAAAACACATTTTAATAATCTATTGTTGCAAAACAAACTTAGCTTTCTTCTCCTAGTATTGTATGAGGGCTATCCACAAAATAGATTATGTTTTTGTCTGTAGCAAGAAGGGGCGGAGCTAGTGCAACCATCTTTGGTCTGTGCATCTACCGCTTAGTCTACATCTAGTCATGCTAGTGGGAGGTTCGTATCATTGCCCGTTATTTCACAGCAAATGTTTGAAATGTGTGCTGCAATTGAAAATCCCGCGAGTTGTGAGGTGCGATCAGTGATAAGGTTTTTGTTGGCAAAAAACCATAAACCGATTGAAATTTTTCGGCAATTGTGTGAAGTGTACGGGGACAACATCATCCCTGAAGGTAGAGTGCACCAATGGTGCATTAAGTGTAAAAATGGACGAACTAACGTTCATGATGAACAGCAGACTGGACGTCCGAGCATTGTGACTGATGAACTGGTCGCAAAAGTCGATGACAAGATTCGTGCCCATTAGGAAAAATTGGGCCAGCCTATCTATAAGACAAAAGGCCTTCAGCTTCGGGGTGATGGGAGTAAGACATGACCCTCCAAGATATAATAGGATAAACCTATTATCTCACCACATGGCACAATTTCCTAAGGACATTGCATCATCCCCAACATACTTCAACCAAACTTATCTCAGACAAACATGACTCCACAAGGTCCCATGAGAGTCTGACAACAGCCAATAGAATGCATGTTCTTGCACAGGAACAGGAAGCTAAAAACCCCTCACTCTCAACTCCATGTGGTCAGCTGCACCAGAACCACCCATGTGCTTCTGCTTCATCAATACACCATATTTCCAACCAGCCTCCATGTTTCCAGTGTCTTTCTCCCAGGTCGGATCTGAATCGGATGGATATTTCTTCCAACAAGCATATGAATGAATATTTTAACTTCTATTTTGTATCTTCAACAGCAAGACATTGTGTTCTGACCCAAACCCTTATCCAATAAAATAGACACCAACCAAAGGGAACAGAAACCTTTTAATGATTCTTACGAATCCCTGGTTAAAAGGCTGCCACAAACTAATTAACTTTGATAAGCATGAGCCTCGCTAAAACTGTGCGAGGCTGCCAAAAATAACAGATAAGGTTACCTAGAAATATTTTACAACACAAGAGTCTTCAAATACCAACTAAGATACTGCAATGTCCACAAGGCTGGAGTTTCAGAATGTCTTTGCTTCTTACAAAGAATGTCTGATTCACAGTTGGCCTTTATCTTCTTAAAGAAGGAGCAATTACCTTTCAGCCTTACTCCTGAGTCGCCCTTGCTGCTGCTCTTTCCTAGGAGCAACCCTGCACGCATGCGCACTTGGCACAGGCTTCTCGGGAACTTCCTCATAGCTGCTGCCAGCCCCCACAATCTCTGAAGGCAGCAGGTCCTGGCCCCTCATCTGAGTCCTCGCTCTCCTCAGCTGTCCATACCTGCTGCCAGCTAACCACAACACATTGCCACCAAGGTTTACAGTATTATTTTGGGGGTTATTGAATTACACTTGCAATAGAGATAGTCCTTGACTTATGACCACAATTCAGCCCAAAATTTCTGTTGTTAAGTGAGACATTTGTTAAGTGAGTTTTGCCCCATTTTACCTTTTCTTGCCTCAGTTAAGTAATCCACCTAACAACTGAGGCATGACAAGTTGATAAGTTAGTTGTTAAGTGAAACTGGCTTCCCCATTGACTTTGCTTGTCAGAAAGTCACAAAAGGTGATCACATGACCTTGGCCAACGGGTGAACCCGTTGCCAAGCATCTGAATTTTGATCACCTGATCACGAGGATGCTGCAAAGGTTGTAAGTGAAAAACAGTCATAAGTCACTTTGTTCAGTTGTAACTTTGATCATGTAAAGGAATTGTGGCTATCTGTACTCTTTCTGAAAGTATAATTTTATTTAAAAAATAAACTAATGCCACATTTTTAAAGCAACCTTCCATTATTCAATTTCAAAGCTCCAAAATCATGAAAACAGTATCCATTCCATCAATTGACTATTAAAATATATTGCTGGTTTAGCAACCTCAACTGATTCCTCCCAACGATGGAAGTTCAAAAGCAGCACATTCTGACTAAATAATTACAGTATTGATTTGCTTACAGTATTGATCTGCCAAGAATTATATTTAGGTAAGTCAGATGTAAGGGTCTCCCAACCGTAAAGGGGAATGGAAGGTATTAGGATGAGGTATTCAGGAAGAATTCAGTTAAATAAAATTGGAGAGTCCTATGTTGCTTTTTTGTTAGAGAATAAAGCTATGATTTTTGCAATTCTTGATCAATGGTGTGCTTAAATCAGTAGTGTGCTTAAACAAAGTTAAATTGATACAATTTTTATTCCAGTCTTACGCTAGGAGTTTCAGGATAGTATTTACTTGCCATTAGGAGTGCCCAGCGGGCAGCTACACCTCACCATCAGCCGCTCCTAATACCATGGTGGAGCACAGAGGGCTCCCTTACCCAGGTCAGCAGGTGGGCGGCATCAGCGTGGATGTCCGGCAGTGTTTCAGCCATTTCTCAGGCTTCCTGAGCTTCCACGGTTTCCACCGGAGCTGGCATCTCTCTCGCCAGCACCGTCTCCAACAACAGTGTCTGAGTCGCTCCCGTTTTCCCCGTCCCCATAACAACAGGAAAAAAAATATTTTGAGAGGCCTGGGAGTGCTGCGTGCTGCGTTTTGGTTTAATCCCGAGCAGCTGGGTGGACCTGAGAAGAGCCGAGCGAGCGTCTCTGCTGCTGCTACCTTTGATGCTCCAGCCTCGGGCTCTGAAAGTTTGCAAAAGTCCAGGTTTGCAGCCCGTTGCTGCATTCCAAGCGCCCAGGCCGAGCTGCAGCTGTCTCGCCAGCGCTGTCTCCAATAACAGCGGCAGCAGCGGCGGGAACCGTGGAAGTTACGGAGGTGGCTCCCCCACCCGAGAAGTGACTGAAACGCTTCCACAGTTCCCGTCGCTGCTGCTGCTGTTATTGGACGGCGCTGGTGAGAGAGAGACAGCTGCAGCTCAGCCTGGGCATTTGGAATGCAGGAACGGGCTGCAAACCTGGACTTTTGCAAACTTTCAGAGCCCGAGGCTGGAGCATCAAAGGTAGCAGCAGCAGAGACGCTCGCTCGGCTCTTCTCATGCCCACGCAGCCGCTCGGGATTAAACCAAAACGCAGCACGCGGCGCTCCCAGGTACCTCAATTTTTTTTTCTTGTTGTTATGGGGACGGGGGGAAAAGCGGGAGCAACTCAGACACTGTTGTTGGAGACAGCTCTGGTGTATGTGGGGGGAGAGAAATTAATTCATCCCCGAAAAGACATCTTAGCCGTTTTTTCAGGGCTAAAAAAAAAAATAAGGCCCAGCCTTATTTTGTGACAAACACGGTAGTCTTTCTATCCTGGTGCCTTAACCACTAGATCAAACTGATTTTTGGACAAGCAACTATATTTGACAGTTGCACAGCACATTGACCCAGAGTTTACTGAATTATCCCAAATCACGTGTTTTCGCACAATCTTGTCTCTCTTGTGGCGAGATGGGTGGCAAATAAATTTAATAAATATAGCCAACAAGTAATTTCTAGGTCCTGCATGCAACACATATCCATAATCCTGATTAATTTAATTAAAAAAAATCTTTCCTTGGTCAGATTGGGATACAAGAAGCAAAATCCCCACTAAGTTCTTCAAGAGAACAATATTATCTTTAAAAAAAGACTTAAGAGTATACAACTGATTGGCTGCTATGTTCCAGCCAAACCCACTTTTCCTTTCCCAACCGATGAGGAAGGAGTATCAGGTAGAACTGGAGAAAGAGGGAAAGGTGTTTATACAGTATCACTGCTGTAACTCACTATCAGTGCTATCTTACCATTTGCTATGACTGTATTTGTCTGGATAAACAAAACTGTAGCTGTCTCAATAAACAAGTCACATCAAGACAAACTACCCACATTTTAATCTATGTGTTGTGCAATCCCAGCCAAAGGTGAGCAGTCTGGACATAGTTCCACTTTAATTGTGGTTTACAATCTTTTAGATCCACTTACTGATGGAAAGAGGAGTAAAGTATGTCTTACTTATGCTAGTGCATAAGCGCACCAGTGTGCCTACTGTCTCTGTCCTACTGTTCCCATTTATTCATACTCATTTATTATGTATGTACTTATACCTGTTTATACTTGTTTATATATGTTCATATTTATACTTAGAGTATACAACATTGATTGGCTGCTATGTTCCAGCCAAACCCACTTTTTGTACATGCTTGACAAACTAAACTAACTAAACATAAAAGCCAGTATATTTGCCTTCCTTTGGCATTCTTATGTTGCCTTTTGATTTCTACCAGATTGTGGGGAATGATAGGGGTGATAGTCCAATACAACTTTCTTATTGGTGTGGAGTTTTAGTTGGAGGAAACATTAAACTGACAGATGACAGCCGGTCATCTCAGTTTCCTAACCTCCATTCAAAATAGATAAACTTTGTCACTTTGTACACTGGGGGTATACTTTAAAATGAAATTTCATTGCACACAGCTCTCAAAGGGGTCACCACCTCCAATATACACAATGTAAACACAGTAAAATAAATACAAAATTATGCTCATGCCCACTTATATGACACAGAGAAACAACAGTCTAAGTTCGGGTGTTTGTTTGTGAGTCACAGGTAACCATTCAACTAAGCCAATACCATACTTAACCAACTAGTGATGTATCTCAGTTGCTAACCAGATTGAACCCAATTGCCAGGCTGACTGCAAGCATATGAAGAAGCTGAAGTCAGAAAGCGCCTGTGTGGCTCGTCTTTAGCCCTTGGGTCCCTTCCCAAAAGGAAGTGCAATTTGTGGAAATGCAAAGGATCGGCTTTCAAAACATCTGGGATGGAAACAACAACTGCGTCCCTTAAGATGTACTTTTTTCATATCTCCAAAATGATTTTAGCACAGATTTGGGATGATAATATGAAGTGTTACAAAATAAATTAAGTAAACTATAGTTACCTCGTAAAATATGAATGAATAAAATGTTGGATTGATAATGATACTAAGGTACTTAATTTTTTTGACTGATAATATTGATAATGTTTATGCAATCTAATTGTAATAGAAGACTAAGAAATGGACGCACAAAATAACTGGTAACCCAACCGGCACACTGTACGTACCTATATGGAAGATGGCCTGATGTTTTTATGTTTTGTTTGTTTATGTTTGTTTTAAAAACCAATAAAATAAAATAAAAAAATAAAAAAACAACAACTGCGTCCCCCCCTTCCGGGCCCCCCCCCGAGACAACGCGTGAAGAAGCCGCTGAGAGGGAAGGGGAGGAGCCCTTTTCTGGATGGCGCCGAGAAAGTGAAGGGCTCAGGTCGTCAAACCACAGCCGCCATAAAGATCAAAGCACCGCCCTTCCCCCACACAAGCGCTCCGTAAAAGTAAACCCGAGCAAAACAAGGCTGCAACTTCGGCCCCCGATGTCTGAGGAAAGAGAGTGAGCCCGGCCGAGGCATCCCGGGCGGGCGGAAAAGGGGCAACCGCGACCCCCGCAGCCTCACCTGACGCTGGAGAGGAGGGGGGGACCGGTGAAAACGCCATATATCTCGCGTTCACTTTCACATTTCACACACACATTCCCCAATTGTTACTGTGCAGGCTTTAAAGAACTAGTAAGTCCAAAGCCGTTTCTGAGGAGATTGGAGCCACCTCAATTCTCCTTCAGTAAATGTTAGCTTTTGGGGGCGGGGGAGGGGGAAAGAACCAGCTTCTCTCAGGAAACTTTTCAGAGAAAAACTGCGTCACGGGCTCCCCCACCTGCCCCTCTCCCCTTCTCTCCTTACCTGCGGGAAAGTGCCCCCCTTTAACCGGGGAAGGCGGCGGGGACAATTCCAGATTTGCCATGAAGAGTTCGGTGGAAGAGCACGCGATCTTACTCTTGAGGTAGCGCTACTACTAGTCCTAGTATTGCAGGGCGCCGCTGGGCTTTTTTTTTTTATATTGGGAAAAGATCAAAGCGGGGCGGGGCAGCCCAAAAGAAAGGGGGCTGGAGGGAGGAAAGCTTGGCGGAGTTTCACAAAATTTCGGGGCGTGCTTAATTTGAGGCGTTAAAAAAAAGCGAAGGAGAGGAGATCATTAGGGTAACGCCTCCTGCTTACAAAACTTTTGGGTTTGTTTTTTTTCCCCCAAGTCAAAATTGACTGAACCGTGTTTGTTTCGGGTTTTGAGTAGCTTGAGAATGCCGGCCATTATATTTTAAATGATGGTTTGTCTGTTGTAAGAGGAAACCCAAAGGGCGGTCGCTAGAATTTTAAGTAAGGTTTTACGTCACTCTGCTGCTTTTCTCTTCATCACCCAACTTGATGACGTGCTTCACACCAAGCCAAAATGTATTTTGTTGTGTTTGGTTTGAGGTTTGTGTCAATCAGTCAATGCTGGTTTGTTAATCTAGTGGTTAAAATTAACCACTGGGCTAGAAAGAGGGGACCATGAATTCAAGTCTCCCCTTAAGGCTGGAGCAAACTTCTCCAGCACTGCACATCGGGCAATATGCATTGTTGTTTTGGTGACAGTTGCACAGCGGTTGCATTTATACCCTGCAAATGTTGGTTGGGGCTAGGAGTGCTCAAACAAGCAAAGCACAGAACAGGAAGTTGGATCAACCAATCAACATGCAGGACATGCACCTCCACACAACCACAAGTGGTATTTTTGGGAGATGTATGCATCAACCCGGCTGTAGCTTATGCTTATTCATCAATCCCTTGACAGTGTAGCTATGTGGCAGCACCTGTGCACGGTTGCAGGCAACTCTAATCCAGCCTTTAGCCACGAAACCCAGCTTGGGTGACTTTGGACCAGTCATTCTCTCTCAGCTATCCCACCTCACAGGGTTGTTGCTGTGGGGAAGACAGGAGGAAGGTGTGTCGGATATGGTCACCTCCTTAAGTTTTTATAAAAATAATAAAGGCAGGATATAAATAAAATTGTAACTGGGCACCCAGCTAATAAAAGAATACAAATCACTAGTCTGAGGAAAGTTAAACTAAACCACCTTTTCCATTGTATAAAGAGAGAAAGTATGAGCAGGCAAAATTCAGCAATCTAATATCTATCTGTAGCATCTTTAAGAATTTTTTTAAAAACTGCGAGTTTTTGCCTGGGAAAGAGCAGGAAACTGACCTTCTTTGAGAGTCTGATAAAACTTTCCGTGGTCATGTGGGTAGCATAACTATATCTTCAGGTGCACTGAATGTTGCTACTTTCCCAGTTAAATGGTACTTCTTTATCTACTTGCATTTGCATGCTTTCATAGTTTTAAATGCATAGGAGCTAGGGTAAGTAACAGGAGCTCATCCCGCGGTGTAGCACTCGGGTCTCGAACTCTGGCTTGTAAACTTTCCAGCTGACAAGCTCAGCATATTTAACCCACTGAGCCATTGGGCATCCTATATAAGGGGAGTCTCCTGCTTTAGAGGCGGGGCTTAGAAAGGTCCTAAAGCGCCTGTCACACAGCACCAACGGATGGAAAGAGGATGTAAAACGGAGAGAAACATTTGCCATCCATTGGTTAACGCGATCCATCCGTTCTGTACTCACTGCGTCCGTTTTTCATACTCTCTATCCGTCCAGCATCCGTCGACTGAGATTCCATCTGCTCAAAAAGTTTTGAGCTGCTCAAAACTTTTTGAGCGGAAAATGTATCCAACACGTCCGTTCTGCATTCGCAACACATACGGGGAACATCCGTTCTACATCTGTCATCATCCGTTACGCATCTGCTATATCCGCTAGGCATCTGCAGCGCATCCGCGCAACTCGCATCCGCTCCAGCAGAAAACGGACACAGGGAGGAAGCGAAACGGATGCGGAACGGACACAAAGCGTTAGTAGCACGGATGGAGAAAGAATGAAAGCGGATGCAGCTCGCATACAAAGCATTAAAACCGAAAAAAAGTTCATATAGGGGACGTATCTCGGATATTTAGGATGTCTGCAGGATGCCTAGAGGATGCAAAAGGACACCTAGCGGAAAACCTATATTTCCTATAAAAAGGGGGAGGAACTCACCTGGATCTCACTTTCAGTCCAGCAGCCCTGCGGTGCAGACCTCTGCAGCCTTGCTCTTGCTCTTGCTCTTGCTCTTGCTCTTGCTCTTGCTCTTGC
>BLBF01000011.1:8073592-8097952 GCA_015471245.1 Laticauda colubrina | reverse complement strand
CTCTTGCTCTTGCTCTTGCTCTTGCTCTTGCTCTTGCTCTTGCTCTTCCACAGCATCCAGTCATCTCCACCATGGATCATCACACACTCCTTTTGGTAGCCACCATCGTTCTACAACAGTGCGAAGCCATCTACAGGCTCTTTCACCTGTTCTACGCGAAGAAAAGGAGGCGGCCAAGAAGTGTCTGGGTCCGAAGATGGATCGCCAGAAGAGCAGAGTACGGACTGTATAACAAGCTGATGGTGGAGCTGAGGAACGAAGACACTCGTGCATTCCAGAACTTCATGAGGATGCCTCCAGCCATGTTTGACGAAGTTGTGGAGCGCCTGAGACCCAGGTTGACCAAGCAGAGCACCAACTTCCAGCCCAGCCTGGAACCCGGGCTCAAGGTGGCACTGACTCTGCGCCACCTGGCCTCAGGGACCACGTACAGGAGCATGCAGTACGGCTGGAGGGTGCCACACAACACCATCAGCATTGTGGTCAGAGAAGTGGTGCAGGCCATCATCGAAGAATACCTGGAGGAGCTCCTACAGTGCCCCTCCACTGAAGAAGGCTGGAAGAAAGTTGCAGAGCAGTGGTATCAGAAGTGGAACTTCCCCCACACCGTTGGAACGATAGATGGGAAGCACGTGGCCTGCAAAGCTCCAGCCAAGTCAGGGTCCACTTATCACAACTACAAGGGCTTCTTCAGCATCATCCTCTTCGCCATGGTCGATGCTGACTACAAGTTCATGAACATCGATGCTTCAGGCTACGGCTCATGTTCAGATGCCCAGGTATACAACGCCAGTGACCTCAAGGAGGGGCTGGAACGCAACCTCATCATGGGCTTCCCAGATCCAGACCCCCTGCCCAACGACACACAAGATGTGCCCTACTTCATCGTGGGGGATGACACCTTCTCCCTCAGAACCTACCTCATGAAGCGCAACACTTTCAGATGCCTCACCCATGAAGAGAGGATCTTCAACTACAGGCTGTCCAGGGCAAGGCAGGTGGTGGAGAACGCCTTTGGCATCCTGGCCAACAGGTTCAAGGTACTTCTCGCCACCATGCAGCATCACCCACAGACCATGAGGAGGATCGTGGAAGCTTGCTGCATCCTGCACAATCTCATGCGCACCCGCTACCCAGTCTTGCAGAACAGGTTCGTGGACCTCCAACAAGGCAATGGGGACATGGAGCCTGGTGAATGGAGGCAAGGGCGAAACCTGATAGACACTGTGGATGTGCAAGGCCCCAACAGAGCTTCATGTGAACGGAAGAAGCAGTGCAACCTCCTGAAACACTGGTGCAACTCCCCAGCTGGAGCAGTGGAGTGGGAAGACAGGATGGTCGATGCTTAATGGATGCTTCCTTCAGCCTGTCTCATCACACGGATGAGATTGGGCCATGTATGTTGAGTGGGCCTACAATGAACAGAGCATTTAATAAAGAGTTGTGTTTATGTTGAAATGTGTGGATCAATGATTACACTGTTATTGATAATGAAGGGCCAAAGGTGTGGCACCTGGGAGGGTGGACCATCCAGTCCCACTATGCTTGCACTGGAGGTTTATCTATCCCACAGCTATTACCCATTCCAAAGGTATCCCTGCCCATCCCACAGGTATCCCTGCCCATCCCACAGCTATTACCCATCCCAAAGGTATCCCTGTCCATCCCACAGCTATTACCCATCCCACAGGTATCCCTGCCCATCCCACAGCTATTACTCATCCCAAAGGTATCCCTTCCCATCCCACAGCTATTAGCCATCCCAAAGGTATCCCTGCCCATCCCACAGGTATCCCTGCCCATCCCACAGCTATTACACATTCCACAGGTATCCCTGCCCATCCCACAGCTATTACCCATCCCACAAGCATGCAAAGGCTTAAACCATTTCGAAAAATTTCCACCAAGACTTTATTTACTAAAATAAATGAAGCAAGTATGTGAAGCAAAGATAATCTTTATTAATAAAAAGCTGTAAAAGAAAAATGACCCAAGTGTCTTAAGCAAAGATAAAGTCAACAGGTAGCCTCCCAGTCTCTGGCACTCTTCTTGGTCACTCTGAGGTGTGCCCAGTCTCAGTGGTTAAGGGTCCAGGTGCTGTGGAGGTGGCTGCTGCTGGAGTGCTGGTCTGAGGCGTCATTGGGGTGCCTAGCCCCGAGAGAACAGGGGACGGTGTGTGGAGGAAGCTCTCAGAGAGCTGGCTCAGTCCTGTGATGTTGAGAGCCCCTTCCTCCAGGACATGGGGTGTCAGCCCCAATACCGATGACAGATGTTCTGAGGCCGGGAATGGCTGTGGGGTGGAGGAAGGAGGAGTGTAGTGGGGATGTCTGGTCTGCAGCTGAGCGAGGTGAGGCGTGGGTGGCGTGGGTGGCGTCGGTGGCATCTGTGGCGTCGGCAACTGTGACGTGGCTGGCATCGGCGGTGGCATCGGTGGGGTTGGTGGCATCGGGGTTGGTGGCATCAGTGGCATTGGTGGCACCGGTGGCATCTGATGTACCTGTGCCTGGACTGGGAAGGGTTGCCTGTGCTGCTGGAGCTCCTGGTAGCCGTAGCCTTGGTAGGTGAGGGCCTGTGGAAAGCCTGGGAAGGGCAGTGACATCACCTGGGGTGGAGGAGCAGACCTGGATTGGGTCAGAGCAGGTTCAGCTGGGCCTGGAGGGTTGTGCAGAAGACCGGTGATCCTGTCCTTTATCACCTGGTACTGTGATTCCGACATGTTCATGAGGGTCTGGTTGACGTAGGTGAGGAAGGGCTTGCAGTTGGAGGATGGGACGTCGGTATGTACCAGCTGAGAGAGATCTACGCTGCTTCTGATGGTGTCCCTGATCTCCAGCAGGACAGTGTGGCTCTGCCCCTCCGGTCTGCCTCTCTGCCTGCTTTCTGTGGAGGTGGAGCTGGGGGTGGATGTTGGTCGTTCTCTGGTGGAAGTGCCCTCTCCTTGCTCCCACTGCATCAGGGGGTCCTCCACACGCTCCACCACGGGGAGTGCAGCTGTCAGGGGGGTCTCCGTCGTGGCACGCTCCACAGATACCTGCCTGGACACAGGAGCTGACTCTTGGCCAGAAGTGGACTGGCTCTCTGCGGGCTGCCTGAGAGAGAGGGTTGTCAGAGGGGCTGCTCCTTGGTGGCGGATCTCACCCTCCAAGAAGCTGCACTTGGCCATCACATAGGTCTCTCGGTCCATCAGCTTGACCGTGGCCTGGCCAGATTTCTTGAGGTGCAGCTTCCCGTACCAGGTGTGCATGTGCTTCCACCAGCCGAGGAGCACCTCCGAAGTGTAGCCAAGGCTCTCCACCTTCTCTCTCCAAGCAGCCTGCTTCCTTTTGGTGTCTCGATAGAGCCTGTGTCCCGCCATAGATACTCATTCTACCTCAGCCATTCCAGCACCTCATCCTCATGTTCCGCTTCAATGGTGTATTGCCTCCTCTCCCGTTCACGCGTATGCCTCTTCCTCCCTCTGGCAGGGCCATCTGGGCCCTCATTAGAGGGGCTTCGAGGTTGTAGGGGCTGCTCCTCTGCACCACCACCACCAGCAGCAGCAACAACAACAGTAGCAGCAAAAGCAGGACCAGCAGGACCAGCAGGACCAGGATCAGCAGCAGCACCACCAGCACCAGCAGAGCCAGCAGGACCAGGATTAGCAGCAGCAGAGTAAGCACCAGCAGCACCAGCAGGACCAGGAGCACCAGCAGGACCAGCAGGACCAGGAGCAGCGCCAGCAGAGTAAGCATCAGCAGAAGCACCAGCATCAGGAGCAGTGCCAGCAGAGTAAGCACCAGCAGAAGCCCCAGCACCAGGAGCAACACCAGTAGAGTAAGCACCAGCAGAAGCACCAGCACCAGGAGCAGCTCCAGCAGAAGCTCCAGCACCAGTAGAGTCAGCCCCAGCAGCAGAAGCCACAGCAGAAGCAGAGTCAGGGCCAGGGGGTGGGATGGTGGCCCTGTCCCTCTTGCCAGGGCTGGCAGCAGATGGCAGAGGCTTTCTCTTCTTCCCCATGATTGTTGGCTTCCTGGCTGGCTGGCTGGCTGGCTGGAGCTGTGTCTGTCAGCAGGTCTTTTCTCTGAATGGTGACCTGCTCGCGAGCTGCTTCCCTTTATATCCACGGGGCTGACGCAATGCATCCTTCCCGCATGCGCAGTGAACACTTTGCATCCGCTAGGCATCCGCTAGGCATCCGCTTCATCCGCTAGGCATCCGCTCTTTCCGTTGCGCGTCTGCTTCACTGTGCTCCCCCGGAAGCCCCACGGATGTGCCATCCGCTCCCATCTACTTCCATCCGCTAGGCTTCCGTGGAGCATCCACTTTCCATCCTGGCTACATCCTCTCCCCGTCCGTTCCTATCCGTTGTTGTCCGCTCTGGTTATGCAAATTCGGGGCACTTTTGAGAGCGGATAACAACGGATGGAACATTTTCTCGTCCGCTGTGTCCTTTTTACAAACGTTTTGCATCCGTCGGCCAATGTGACAGGCCCTTAATATTGCTTTGTGTGGGGAAAGGACAGCTCTTCCCAAGTTTTGGAGTGGCAAGTCAAAAAAAAATAAAAGAGGAGAAAAGAGAACTCTTGAGAATTGTAAGAGTAATGGAAGCTATAGAGATGAGGCATTTTTTGATGATTGATTGCTCTAATTATTAATTATTTCTCAGGACATAGTCCAAGAATGGGAAAGCTGAAAAGAAGGGATGGAGGAATTTGGATGGAAAATATTTTTCCTCTGTTCTGCTGAGAAAACAAAAGAAAGGGGAAAAAATACTATTTTAATAATTTATCCTTATCCTGATATATAAGCATACTTTTTCACATGCTGCTTAAGCATCGAGAATAGTTAGGCATTTATCAGAACCTTAGATTTTCAGGCAAACTTCCTTCCTCACCTTGTAATTCTCACTTAAACTAAAAAGGATCTAACAAACCAAATTCATCAGGTCCAAGAATTTAATTGTTTTTTGCTCTAAGTGCCTAAACAAAAGCTTCTAAAGCATCTCCCAACTTGACTAAGATTATGGTTCAGTTTCAAGTGCTTTAAGCTCAAATATTTCCTTTCTCCCACATTCATTGGCATAAAATAGGGATATTCAGTATTTTTATTTTCTTTTCCCATTAAACCTTATTTTTTTTTTATCTAGCTTAACGGAAATATGATGGATTTTGGTGGCTTAGAAAACAAAGTAACAATTGAAAATCACTGTTTTATCACATACGGCAGCAGATAAGATTCATTATAGTTTCTCCGTTTTCTGACATAAGACATCTCAACACAAGGCCTCTATTACATTTCAGAAGCAGCTACAGGCATGTTTGATCTCATAATATTGGCTCTTTGGGGAAATAAATGATTAAATTAGTTGAAACCAGAGCAAAGTTAGATCATTGCTTTGCACCCCTGTACCCCTGCAGAGCCTGAATAACTTTCAAAGCCACCTGCTGTCCATTGATGGCTGAAAAATGACAGCACCATTTCCTGCCATTTTGAGTTGAAAATCAGAGAAACCCTGTAATATAAGTCCTAAAATAAACAAACCACTGCTCCAAAACACTCGGTAGCAGTTCAGTCTTGCCCACACATGTGATCTGGTTACACCTATTCTGCAGACTACCAGGTTCCAAAACCATTGTATTCGAAATGCTGTACAGCCTTTTGTTGCCAGTAAGTTGAAGGCCTTGCTTGCTCTTTTTATCTGTTGCTCAAGAATAAGCCTGAACTCAACTTTTGCGTTGGAAACCCCAATATTATCCCCAGAGCAGCCTGCTGCATTTATGGAAATATTTGGAATAAAGGGCTATAACACTAGAGCAGGGGTTGGTAACCCACAGCTCTGGAGCCGCATGTGGCTCTTTCATTCTTGTGTTGAGGCTCCAGTGTCAACAGTCAGCGCCACAATTTTGAGAGGAGTTTCTGGTTGGGGAGAGGGGACGCATGGCACATCAGGAGGAAATTCTGTAGCAAAGGGCAGGTTTTCTGGTCTGCTCCACAATTGATAGGGCTTTCAGTTAGGACAGGTAGAGGAAAAAGGAAGCTATGCTAGGAGAGGCTCTATGGTAGGGGAACTGGACTTCCGGTCGGCTCCAGAATTGAATGGCTTCCGGTTAGGATCTTTGTGGCTCTTTTGAGTGTTTAAGGTTGCCGATCCCTGCACTAAGGAAAAGACCTCAGCCTTCTCAGCTCTCTGTGCTGCTCTTTTAAGATCTGTAAAGTGAGAGTAGTTTCTAATGACTGCAGTTATAAGTTATACAGCTTTGGAAGCATGTTTAGGATAGAAGAGCTTGCAAAACAAATCAAATGGGTAGCAATATCTATTTGGCATGTGATTATTTTGAGCTCCTGTAGACATGCATAAATGAACTTTAAATGACCTTCTCGCATAAAAACAAAAAAAAGACTCAAAGCCATCAGCCTCCAGTGACTTCATTCCAAAGGAAATATTGTCTGGATAATGCCTTCACTTGTTATATTTTCAAGGCTGGAAAACAGGATTATGAGAAATATAACAATAGGGATCAAGAACAGCCTGTCTTTGTGCATGAAATCCTGGTAATTTATAATGTTAGAGATTTGAAAGTGTGTAAAAATAGTTTTGTTGGTGCTCACATAATGCATTTCAGTTCCTGAATGATTGTACAAAACAGCTTGGGAAGACTGTAGGCTTAAAAAGCATCTCAAAATTGATTGAATTGACAAACCAAAATGGCTGTTTGGATGAAAACTACCAGCTACTGCTGGATGTGCAGGAATTGTGATTAAATAGTTAAATCTGTTGAGAGAGAAAATTTGTAAAATAAAATAAATAAAACTTTTGTGCAGCACAGTTGTAAATGAATGCAAACAATTTGAATATTGATTTTTTAAAAATTCAGGTCCTGTGCATAGCAAGAAGTTTAAATATGGCAACTATTAATTAGCAAGCTTGCAGCATAGCAGTTAGATTTCTAGAGAAAGTTGACCAGAGAATTATAACTAATGCAAACTCGTGGCTTCACATTTAACCAGTGTGACACAGCATAGACAATCTATTTAAACTTGTTCCCTTTTTATATATAGGTAATCCTTATATAGGTAATCCTTGACTTACAGCAGTTCATTTAGTGACCATTCAAAGTTACAATGGCATTGAAAAAAAGTGACATGGCTGTTTTTCACACTTAAACCATTGTAGCATCCCTATGGTCACGTGATCAAAATTCAGATGCTGGGCAACTGACTTGTATTTTTGAGTTTCAGTGTCCCAGGGTGATGTGATCCCTGTTAGCAACTTTCTGATCAGCAAAATCAATGAGGAACCCAGTTCCACTTAACAACAGGGTTACTAACTTAACTGCAGTGATTCACTTAACAACAGTAGCCACAAAGGTAATAAAATGGGGCAAAATCCACTTAATTGTCTTGCTTAGCAATATAAATGTTGAGCTCAATTGTGATCGTAAGTCAAGGACTACCTGTAATCAATTTGTAACCACCAGTCATGTTATATTCCTGTAGTTCCTTGTTGATCAGTCATAAATACAGATAGTCCTCTTTCATTCAATGACTGTTCAAGTCTACAACAGCACTGATTAAGTGGAGTTAATGACAGTCCTTGTAGTTGTGGCTGTTATAGTCCTTCTGCAGAAGAGGTGGGGAACTACAACCCTTTGATGACTTGTGGAATTCAACTTCCAGAAATCTACAGGTCATAGTTCCCCATTCAGTCTCGTGATGGTGATTCAGGCACTTGGCTGCAGCCTCTCAATTCTGACATCACAGCATCCCACAGTGATAATGACGTGATTGACATTTACTGTCTTTACTGCTATTTTCTGACAAGCAAAGTCAATGGGGAAGCCATCAGAAGGTTGGAAATGGCGATTATATGATCACAGGATGCTGTAACTCAAGGGTGTCAAACTCAAGTTGTCATGACGGCATCACGTGACATATCAAGACTTCCCTCCCTTTGCTAAACCAGGCATGGGCCCTGGCCAGTGCATGACACATCCAGCCCATGGACCAGGAGTTTGACAGGTCTAAAAAGGGCAAAATTCACTTGATTGTCTCGCTTAGCTGTAATTGCACTAGATTCACCTAATAACAGCAACTGGGACTAGCAGAATGGCCATTGCAAGTTATGCACTCACCTGATATTGTACTTTATAATTGTGTTGCTTAGGAATGGAGCTGCCACTCCCAATTACCATCATTAAGCTATTTTCTCTGTTTTGAGGCCCTGTCCATGGAGTACTACTAAACAGGTCCTTGTTTGCCTGATCTGGGTTTGCAAACAATGTAATAAACTTTGGAAACTGAAAGCCTCTGGTGTCCTGTTTGACTGGGGAAAATGAAGTTCATTTTATCCTTAGAGACCCAAGTGAGAAGGAAGAAAAAACTTATTTAATCATAAGTGTGATGAAAATGAGTTCAGGAGTTCTATCTTGGACATTTTTCTCCAACATAGTCATATGCAAGCTTGTTCAGCAGCCAATCCCAGACTGATCACTTGTGGTTTTCCTAGTTAGGTGTATTTTTCTTTCTACTTTTTGTTTGATTAAAAGACAGATAATTCCTGAATGAAGGAATGTTTTCATATATGTTTTCATCTCTGTATATTTAATGCATAACGGCAGATGGGATTTTGATTGCCTCTCTATACCTTAAACATTAAGATTACCTATTTCTCTCTGTCCAGATTATTTTTTCTAAGCACACTGGAGATAACGTAGAAAATAGTGTGAAGGTGCCACTAAATAAATAATAACTCAGAATTGCTATGAGCAGACTACGTTAAAACACTTCTTTCTGGAATTGCTATTTTAATTGGAACACTTCATTCTAAATTACGATGCCTCGTGTCCTTTCAATTTTGCAAAAACCTAGTCAGCACCTTGTTTTAAGAATACAGTATGTTAACATTCTCATTATAGAAAGCTGGTTTGGGTTTTGCTTTTCAAGAGGAATTTCAACTTACATAATTATTCCTGTGTTGATACTTGTTCTATGATCATGATGGGCGTAGCTATTTGTGCTCAAAAACTATAAGAATTACACAATACCTATTAAGAGGCATAATCATACAGTTAAAACACAACATAAATATTGTCTAGCTTTTGGGGGAGGGTATTTCCACTTCCATTGTACTAGTAGAGACTTGTTGTCTACTAATATGAAAGTCCTCGGTTAGTCTTTGGGAATGAACAATGCATATCCTTTCCAGGGAATAAACCAAACCAAACACTCCTTTTACAATTTCTGTAAATCTTAATTTCAACTCTTCATCTAGTCATAATTATTTTGTTCTATTCCAATACATTCTAACCATCTTCATTCAGATATAATCCCACTGTGACTTCTTGATTTGGTATAAGCTAGGTTCAGAAACATTTAGAAAACACTTTAAAACAAACATAACCTCAGGTGCAGTTGTGCAACAGCAAGAAGCTGCCAGGACATCTCTCAAAAGTGCATCTCATCCTGGTGCCCTTCACATGTATTGCACTAAGAACCCTCAAAATTTCTGACAGCCCTCTAGGAATTGTAATCTGACATGTCCAAAAAGCACCAGATTGGAATTTCCTGACTATCCTGCAATAGTGTTTAAAATGCAACTGTATCTGTTATAAATGTTAAATTAGGTTTTCCTGAGCATTAGGCTTCAGAACATAAACAATTCAATTGCTTACGCAGCAATAGGTTACTGTTCATTTACACTACTATTTTATATACACCTTCAGCAAATGCTTCTAAAGCATCCCAAGGTCTTTCCTGAGAGCTTTTCTACAAGGGATAGGCCTGATGATGACTTTCCACTGCTTTTGATAACAATTCGAGACAATTTCAATTACCTCAGCATTTTAAATGGCTTCTATTGCTTGCTGATTTAGCAAGCCATATCTCTCAACATTAGTATATTGATGTTTTAATTTTTAATGTTGTTGTAACAGTCTTAAAGTAAGCAGAGCTTGGCATTCTTTTAAAGAAGATGACTGTTTATCATTTTATAAACAAATATCCATATAATGTGTATTTCAGGACATAATGATGAATGAAAGCACTCAAATAATATTTTTAAGAATCACATGAAGTTCATCCAATTGTCATCCTTATACTAATACCAGAAGTATTAATTTTCCCCATATTGAGATTTGGAAAGCGGAGAACTGAATGTGAGAAACAGAATCACAACGGGTGGGCAACAAAATAGTGAGATAGGGAAAACCTCAATTTCCTGCCAGCTTCCCCATTGAGTTTCCTTGCAGGAAGCTCTTAGGGCACATAAAATATTTTTTCCTTTCTTTCTCCCGCCATTCTTTCCTTCCATTCTTTCTTCCACCATTCCTTTCTTTCCATCCTCTTTCTACATTACTTCCCTGTCTTTTCCATCCTTCCTTCCTTCCTTTTTTTCTTTCTTGCCAGTGGGGAAGCCTGCTGGAAGTTGCAAGTCTAAGGCCAGCAGGTATCTAAGTGGCTGCTGCTGGGTGAGGGAGGGAGTGGAGGTACAGATCAGGAATGGCATGTGAGGGTATGGGAGAGGTGTTGTGTGGGTTGGGAAAGGTGTGTGGGTGTGCGCCAGAGATGCCACATAAGTCGGGGAGGGTACACAGGCAGTGTAGGTCAGGAGTGTGTGGAAATCATGGGTGTGTAAAAGGAGCTGTTCAGGTCACGGATCAAGAAGAATGCATGGGGGTTGCAGGGATGACAAGTACGGTTTGAGTATGGCACATGGAGAATGGCATAGGTTGGAAAGGGGGTGCTTGAGAATGTGCAAGAGGTGCTGTGAAGATCAGGGATGGCACATGAGGGGGGTGGTGTAGTTTGAAAAGGGTGTGTTGGCATGATGAAAAGGTGATGCATGGGTCGGGGAAGACATGGGAATGGTGGCATGGGTCAAGAGAATGAACAGTACGTACTGTGTAAGTCAGGAAAGAGTTGTGATGGTGCAGTGGTTAGAATGCAGTACGGCAAGCTATTTCTGCTGACTGCTGACCGCCAGCAGTTCAGCAGTTCAATTCTTACTGGCTCAAGGTTGACTCAGCCTTCTGACTTCCAAGGTTGGTAAAATGAGGACCCAGATTGTTGGAGGCAATATGCTGACTCTATAAAGCTTAGAGAAGGCTGTAAAGCACCGTGAAGCGGCATATAAGTCTAAGTGCTGGTGCTAGCGCAACATGGGGATGTGGGTCGAGGAAGGCGCACAAGGAACGGGACAAGTCAGAGGAACACATAGGTTAACATGGGTTGGAAAGGGTGTGTAGGTTCCTTCCTTTCCATCCCCCCTTCCCTTTCTAGGAGCAAGTAAGTAGCTGTTGCTGAGTTGGGGGGAGTGAGGAGGAAATGAGGACTGGCCTGGGAACTTTTATAGAACATTGAAAATGAAAATCATATCATTGCCTCAGCAACATAGCAGCAGCTAACAGCACTGAAGCAGGTACAACTTCCCCAAATTTCATTTCCTTGGAAGTCATGGATCTTGGAAATTTTGGACACAATGTGTAAGTTAGTCCATTTGAGATCCTTGGTTCAAAAATTGTTGCCATATGATGCCCCTTTTCACCCTGTTAAAAAAGGTCATGAAAATGAATAGTCTCTGTCTCTCTCTCTGTCTCTCTCTCTCTTTCCCTCCCTCCATCCTTCCCTCCCCCTCTCCCCCTCTCTCCCTCCCTCCCCCCTCCCTGTGTGTATGCAGAAACATTCTTATATGAATGCTCATGGTGGTAGAGTTCAGGTGCAATCCTACCGCTCTATTCCTTCTTTGTGTCAATGCAGCTTTATAGTAGGACTTTGTCTTTCCATGCAGTCCACCTTAAATAGTACTCAAGAAGAGAAAATGGGACATTTTGTTCATAGCTGAAACTCAGATCGTATGAGAATGGCTTTCATTACCCCTTGTTTTGCTTCTTGTATAGAAGCAAAAATATTCCTTCCTTTTATTGCAAGTGTTCATTGAAAATATGCTACAGAGATAATTCCTGTCTATTCAAGCATAAGGTTCTGATAGCTAAGAATGCCAACATAATATTTTTTTCTCTTTTGGCATTCTTAAGAATGTACTCATTTTTTTTTCCCAGACAGCATACACTTCTAGCACAAATGAGGCTATTATAAGATGCAATTCAAGCATGGTGGGGCTGATTTAGAAACACCAGTAGGAAATCCATTAGAGAAGCAACAATTTCCTTTTTTTTTTTTTTTCATATTATTGCAAATAAACCAATCTTGTTTGTACAGTATTTATAAGGGAATGCTTTTTGAATTAGAAATAGAAAGAGTACACACAGAATAAAGGGGCTTCCAGATAAGATTCTTTTATTGTATTCTCACTCTAACTCATTCATAGAAGTTTTCCAAAAAATAAATAAATGACATTCACTTGTAGTTCTCCAGAGCAAATGCAACACTTTTATTGTGTCTTTCATATAAGTGAAAAACAAACAAACAAACAAACCTGTTACAGGGAAGGAAAAAAAACAGGTGTGCAGGGGCTTTTGGTAAGAGGAATGAAGCACTTTTATCTCATACAGCTATTCAGAATAAGGAGCTTTTAATGCATTCAGAATTAAAGACTATAAGAATTATAGGATTGGAGATATGACAACTATTTATTTATTTATTTGTCAAACATCTACAAGATAACAAGTATAAGTATGAACATAAACAAGAACAAAGGGAGTGAATACAGATAAATGGGGACAGTAAGACAGGGACAGTAGGCATGCTTGTGTGCTTATGCACACCCCCTTTAAGGACCCCTTAGGAATGGGGTGAGCTCTACAGTAGACAGTTTGAGGTTGAAGCTGTGGGGGGTTGAGGCTGTAACAACGGAGTTGGGTAGGGTGTTCCAGGCGTTGACCACTCTGTTGCCAAAATCGTATTTTCTGCCATCAAGTTTGGAGCAGTTTACCTTGAGTTTGTACTGGTTGTTTGCCCATGTATTATTATGATTGAGGCTGAAGACGTTGTTGACAGGCAAGATGTTATAGCAGACAATTTTGTCTGCTATAACATCTTATAACCTCGGGTTGGAACTGGAAGTTGCTATGTTGTTCAATTACTAAGTTGTGTTCAACTCTTCGCAACCCCCATGAACCACAGCATACTTGGCCCCCCTGTCCTCCATTGTCTCCCAGAGCTTGTCCACGTTCATATTGATGGCGTCAGTGACTCCATCTAACCATCTCATCCTCTGCTGTCCCCTTCTTCTTTTGCCTTTAATCTTTCCCAACATCAGGGACTTTTCCGATGAGTCCTCTCTTCTGATTAGGTGACCAAAGTATTTAATTCATGACTGCAACAGTCAGTTTACAATTGCTACAAAAGTAATAAAATTGGGTCCAGTCGCATGGTGACCACTTTATGACCTTCATGACTTACAATCCTATTGGGCAGTTGTACATCAAGGACTACCTATATCCATGCACAAACCTATCCGTGCCAGCATGAATTTGACAACAGACACCCACTCACCCTAACTCCATGTCACCCTGAAATATGCCACTAGGCACTGTCCCCACTCTTAGGGGCCACCTGTCCAGACCCCAGTGAAGGAAGTGCAAAACAATGTATACACCTGAAAGCTCTTTTGGCCAGCTTAAGAGGTAAATGCTACTGCATTGGTCTTTTTATCTGTTTTGGTTCTTTCAGTTTTATTTTGATGATCAGCACAAGATGGATGAACTCAGTTATAGGGATGTTGGAAGTCCTGAAAGACCAGGTCAAGGACAGAGAAAATATATATATGTAGTACCTAAAAGTTGATATTGATATGATGGCACATAATTAATTGTATATGCACACACAAAGCTTTTATACATACAGGATACAAAATTAGCATCAATTTTTTTGCAAATGTAATCATCCACCCTCTTTTACTACATTGTTTGACCATCTCTCATATTTTATTTTTTAAATATTCCTATTTCTCTGCCCCTGGTGCAGACATTTAGAAGCTTGCTAATGCCAATTGAAAAAGGAATCAACTTAATATGCCATTTAAAAATGTTAAAATAATTATAAACCTCCTAAAAATAGCCTCTAAAAGCTTGGGCTCTCTCCTAACATCAGGAATAGCAATGGGGAAAAGCAAAGGAGCTTGTTCCACATCCTGGGACCAACAAAGAAGAAGGGGGCCTTCTTGTGTGTGCTTGGCAAATGCATTTCTGGCAGTGAGAGCTTCAGAAAGATTTCACACCCCTCAAACACTCCATTTCCAAACTAGTTGGCAGTTTAAAGGTTAACTTAACTCGCATTATGATTTGTGAAAAAGAATGTTTAATGTTCTGTAGGCCTTCAGATGGCATAGTTTTTGTGCCCTCAACCTCCCATTAATTTCACTGATACCCAAATTATTTGCTAAATTATTATTATTATTTGCAAATTTGGGATCTCTCCAAATCTGTTTTTAACTCTCAATGGAGTTAAAGTTAGACTCTTATTTCACAAGAGCATGAATTATACCCATGTAACATAAATAACATGAAAAAGTGACTTAATGGCTTTCTGTAGTTAAAATGTAAATACATTTCTACATAACTGAGATACAAAATATTCATTTTATTGATTTATATGATGGAATTTGTTTACTTTTTAGTAACTAAATAACATGCAGACTGGATATGCTGCATTAATTCATGCAAATTATATTTAGTTTTCATTTTAAATATGATACAAACATCTCATCCAGACTTTATTTATTTCCTCAGTTTTGGTCCAAAGAGTTTGTTCTTATTTTTGGTTTAGGATATCTGGGTTGAGTTATTTTGCTAATTTAATCAGCTACAGTTTTTGTTTTTTTTACTAATTGCTTACATTTTGCATTCTCTAATTGTTAGAAAATTCTTGGTGCTCTTTCCATATAAACAAATATACAACTTACCTCCAGAAAGAACATGCAAAGTTTCTTAAAGGCATAAGCAATATTTGAGAGATGAAGCAACCTGAACAAATATTTATGTTTAATAATTCAGAATACTTTTACTATCATTCCCACATCAAACATAACTCACATCAAATTAAAATTATTTAAACAAACGTAATGATGCAAGCATGACATAGAACCTATTTAGAAAAGTTCTAGGAAAAGTTACTCTTGTTAAAAACAGTGTGGTTCACTCAAAGGAGGATATAAAAACTGCAGTCCAAAATTAGTAATAATAACTTTAAAGAAATCCTAAGTGGCCCTGTGATAGATTTATATTTGAGTTTCCAACCCCAAACCCATCAAGCCACTCAGAAATATTTTAAATAAATAAAATCTGCCCAGCCACTTATGTACATAACCATGTCTAGAGCAGCCTGGCACGATGGGTGCCTGTATTTTAATGGCCTGGTCACCAGGAAAAGTATTCTGTCAGCATAAATAAATTAAGAATGGTTTAGGAATATGTAACTGCAATATATTTATTATAATTTAATCCAAGAATCACAGTTATCATCTCATATGCAGATCTTGTGTCTTGTAATATATATAGTTCAGTGGTTGGAAAATTGGTGTCATCCAGATGTTCTGAATTCCTATCGTCACTTGCCATTGCCATATTAACTGAAGCAAATAGGAGTTGAAGCCCAAAGTATTTGAAGGCATCATGGTACCTATTTCTAGGCTAGGTGATTGGCCCAAAGTTACTTCTTGAGCCTCATGGCAAAAAGTAAATTTCAGCATGGATCCTTCCAGCTGTAGTCCAACACTATATCATTTTTTTAATTAGGAGAAGTAGAAGCATTTGTTAGACCAGAGGTGTCAAACTCAGTTCCCAGGGGCCAGATCCGATCCATGGGGTGATTAGATCTGGCCCATGGAGCCACTCTGGAAACAGTGAAGGACTGGCCCACAATGCCTGTGCCAGCAAAAATGAGCTGAGGCAGGGTTCACGCGGCCCTCCCAAGATCTGTTTTTGCTGGCAGAAGATTGCAGGAGGCAGTCACAGTTGAAAACGTAACTCAGGAGCCCGTTTTCTGTGGCAGATTGCTTGGGCCATCATAGATGCCCCCGACACGAGTTACATTGAGCTGGCTGTTCCGTCCAGAAAGAAGCACGTGAGACCGGGTTCCAAACAACAACTCTTTATTTCAACTCACAAGGCAAAAGATACGGAACATAGCCCAAGCTGCAGCAGCCCTTTATATACCAGCTTGCTTGCCGGCTTGTGGCCAATGACACTTGTTTAACTCTTCCCGCCGTTTGGCGGCTTCCTGGATTGGTTCTTAGTGAACTAATCCGTAAGTGGCCTTTTCGGCCAATCAGAATGAAGGACTTGGAACCTACCAAGTTCCATACAGAACACCCCTCCCCCTTTAGTTCAGTCCAACGTGAGTGACGTAGTTGCGCAGGTAGGTGGGGCTTTTTCTAGTCCTAGTTGACCAGCATGGCTCAGTCTTGTTTTGGTCTTCTAGCGGTTCGGACGGTATCGCTGCTTCTCTCGGCCTTCTCCATGGAACCTCCTGGAAGGGTGAGTCAGCCATGCCGCTCCCACCTGAGTCTCTCGGGCCGGTTGAGATGGCTGCGCCGCTCCCTCCTGGTTTGACTGGGTTGGTTGAGATGGCCTGGCTGCCACCTTCCAGGAAGGCCTCGCTTCGCTCTCCTGCTCCCGGACTTCTTTCTTGGGGTTCATCTAACCATGAGTGTTCTTTTTGTTTGGTTAGATTGTCTTTTTGAAGAGTTTGTTGTCTTGTTATGGGAGGTTCGTCTCTCCCTTTTTTATTTATTTGTACTTCCCCCCCCCCCCGGTTGTTTTATAGTCGGAATTTATTATTTTTGGGTCTGTGGCGGGTTTTTGTTCAAGGTTGCGGGAACGAAGCTGGTCTATGTGCCGCTTCCATTCCCTTCCATCGTCTAAAATTAGTCGGTAGGACCTGGGGCCTGTGATTTGTGTGATGGTGGCTGGAAGCCATAGAGGGTCCCCGGTAAGCTTCTTGGCATAGACTAGGTCACCGATTTCAAAGGTACGGTATTTGCTGGAGGAGTCAGGGGGGTTGTCCCAGGTGTAAGTGGGGTGTAACCTGTCCAGGTAGGGCCGTAGTTTCCTTCCCATTAAAAGTTCAGCTGGGCTTTTATTTGTTGTGCTACTAGGGGTAATATGTTGCAAGGTTAATAGTTGGTTTAGTTTGTCCTGCACGTCCCCCTTGTCCATTCTCTCTAGGCCCTCTTTAGTATACCGAAACATGCATTTGGCCCTGCCATTCACAGCCAGATGGGCCGGCACAGTTAAGGCATGACGGATACCCTGGGCAGCCAGATATTGTTCAAATTGCAAGGCTGTAAATTGAGGCCAGTAAATCAGGTAGCCCATGAGTTACAAACAGTTTGTCGAGCTGTTTCATAACAGCCTCGGTGGTTGTGGAAGCCATGAGGATGATTTCCAACCAATTTGAATATGCATCAACTACAATCAAAATGTGTTCCCCTTTGTTGGCCCAGCGAAGTCAATATGTATTCTAGACCATGGACCCGGGGAGTTTCCCAGTCTCTTATTGGTGCCTGTGGGGGGTAGGCCTCGCTTTTTGACAGTCATGGCATGTTGCAACCCAGTGTTCAATGTCTTTGTCCAGTCCTGGCCACCAGACGTAACTCCTGGACAGGGCTTTCATTTTGACTATGCCCGGGTGACCCTCGTGCAACATGCCCAGGACGTCTTCTTGGAGGCTGCTCGGAATTACCACCCTGTCACCCCATAAAACACACCCCTTTTCAATAGACAGTTCGGTCTGTCTGGCATGGAATGGCTTAAAAGTCTCAGTTTTGTTTTCCTCTGGCCAGCCTTTACCTACCCAGTTCGATATACGCGCCGTCAAAGGGTCTTTGGCTGTGGCTCTCGCGACGTTGGCTGCAGTAAGCAGTAGCTCTGGCCAGGTCTCAAGCTGAAATGTGGAGGCAGTTGGAGCAGGGTCTTCCTCTGTGATGGGCAACGGGGAACGGCTCAGGGCGTCGGCGTGTAGGATGGCTTTGCCGGGTCAGTGGAGCAGCATGTAGGAGTAGGCAGCGAGGAATTCAGACCACCTCGTCATTCTGGGTGACAGAATGTTCAGGGTTGGCTTGTTGCCTGCTAGGATTCCAAGAAGAGGCTTGTGATCGGTTACGATAGAAAAAGGTCTTCCGTAAAGGTACTCATGGAATCGTTTGACTCCGGTGATGATTGCGAGGGCTTCTCGATCGAGTTGACTATAATTGCGTTCTGACTTGGAGACAATCTTGAAGTAAAAGGTGACCGATGCCTCTCTGCCACCTGGGAGTTGGTGACTCAGGATGGCGCCGATCCCAAAAGGCGAGGCATCACAGGTGACCGTCAGAGGCAGGGTATTGCTAAACTGGATGAGAACGGTGTCTGACGTGAATAGGTCCTTGATACCCTGGAAAGCTTTCTGTTCCTGGTGGCCCCATGTCCAAGCGGTTTTTTAATCTAGCAGTAGATGTAGGGGTTCTGCTATTGTTGCTTTATGGGGCAGGAACACGTAAAAATTTATGAGGCCTAGGAATGCCTGGAGATTGGTTTTGGTTTTGGGTTTGGGAGTGTCTTTGATAGTCTTCACTTTTTTCTCGGTTGGGTGAATGCCTTGTTTGTCAATTAAATAGCCCAAAATTCGACCCAGTTAGTGGCCAGTTCACATTTTTCCCTCTTTACTTTGAAGCCTGACTTCCTAAATCTTGTTAAGACTTCTCTTCACCTGGTCTCTCGCTGATTGGCATTTTTTGCTGAGACCAGTACATTGTTGAAATATGGGACGACCCCTTTAATTCTGTTTAGCAGGCGTTCCATGGGGCTTTGGAACACGCCTGGGGCAACGCTAATACCGAATTGGAGATGGTTATATTTGAATGCCCCTCTATGTGTTACTATAGTCTGTGCCTCTGCTGTAATGGGATCAATGGGTAGCTGTTGATAGGCCTGTGTTAGGTCGAGCTTTGCGAATATTTTTCCTCCCCCTAGCGAGTGCAGTAAATGTTGCACTACTGGCACTGGGTATGCGCTTTGTTGGAGTGCATGGTTCAGGGTTGCCTTATAGTCCCCGCAGATGCGCACTGACCCATCTGGCTTCACCAGTGTGACAATAGGAGTTTCCCATCTGGCATGGCCGATTGGTTCTAAAACTTCTTGAGCTATTAACTTATTTAGCTGCTCGTCAATTTTTAGTTTTAGCACGAATGGGATGCGTCTGGCCTTTAAACAGATGGAGGCTATTTTTGGGTCTAGGCTAAATGAAATTGGGGTCCCCTGGTACTTGCCGAGAGTCCCGTCAAAAACATCTTGGAATTCTTGGAGTAGGTTCTCCTCCCAGTTGGATGTAGTGATGCGGTTGATCCAGGTCATCCCGATTCCCAGAGGCACGAACCATTCGATCCCTAACAGGTTAGGACGGTCGTGGTCGATGATGCTCAGAGGCAAGATTTCAGCGTGGTGTTTAAATTCAACTGGAAAATGTCCAAGGCCTACTACTGGGATTTGATTTCCCTGATAGTCTTTTAACACTAGTTTTTGTTTCTGTAGTTCTCTCTGTTTAATGTTCGGTATTAGGCACCGGATGGTATTCCAGGATACAATTGATACGAATGACCCTGAGTCGACTTCCATCTCGCAGGGCCTCCCCTCGATGCTCACCTCTATCCGAACCTTCTTTCTGCTTTCCGCCCTGGCATTGCCGATGGTGACTGTCTGATGCATTTCTTTCCTGTCATCGGTTCTCTTATTGCGGTTCCATCTGCTGCCGGCTTGTCTGTCATCATGTCTGGGGGGGTGGGGTGCTGCCGCATCTTTTTGGACTACAGCTCTTTTTGTTGTGGCAGACCCTTTCGATGTGCCCCCTTTTATTACAAGCCCAGAATATTGCATTGAGGAACCTGCATTCAGCCCGTGGGTGATTGCCTCCGCAGCCTGCACATTGAAATTCCCACTGATTCCTCCTTTTTTTTCACGCCATTTTATATCTGAATAGAGTTTATGGACATCTTTGACATCGTCTTCAGTGTCACTCTGGGTTTCGATGTCCTTGTGGTGGGTTGTCGCTGTGGGCTGTTTCTTTCCTCCCTCTGCCTTCTTCTTCCTGGGTTGGCAGGTCTGGAACTGTGTTCATTTTCCGCATGGTGGCTGCTGACTTCTTTGCTGCTTCGGCGGCAGTTGCCTCTGCAATGGCTTCGGCCACGGTTATGTTCAGCCTATTCAGTAGTTTGTTCTGAAGGGTAGAGTCCTTCAGGCCAAGGACTACGTGGTCTTTCATTGCCTCGTCCATTTTCTGGAACTCACAGGCTCCTCCAATGTGTCTCAAGGCTGCTACAAATCTGCTCTGGTTTCATCCTCCTTCTGGACCCTCTTGTAAAATTCATGCCTTTTGATTAAATTTGAGACCACCGGTGCGTAGTATGCTCAGAGCATTTGGTTCAAGTCAGACCAGGTCATCTGTTTGACATCTCTGGGTTTTGCCAGCGCCTTCGCCATTTTGAATACAGCTGGTCCACAGTGTGTAAGGAAGACAGCCCTCTTCCTTTGGTTTGAGATTTCTTCCATCTCGTTGCTTTCTAAAAACATAAGAAAGTGATTGATATACGATTCCCAATTCTCCTCATGAGGATTGAAGGGTGCGGGCGGCGCGTTGTTAGCGGCCATCTCTCTCGCTCGGTTCAGATCGTCGTGTGCTTCGGTCTCACCTTCTACGATGATCCCACCTTCGTTGCCAGTGTTCATCCGGAAAGAAGCACATGAGACCAGGTTCCAAACAACAACTCTTTATTTCAACTCGTAAGGCAAAAGATACGGAACATAGCCTAAGCCGCGGCAGCCCTTTATATAGCGGCTTGCCTGCCGGCTTGTGGCCAATGACACTTGTTTAACTCTTCCCGCTGTTTTGCGGCTTCCCAGATTGGTTCTTAGTGAACCAATCCGTAAATGCCCTTTTCGGCCAATCAGAACGAGGGGCTTGGAAGCTACCAAGTTCCATACAGAACACTGGCCACATCCATTCTGGCCATGCCCAACCTAGCCCCCTGAAGTCAAACACAACCCTGATGTGGCCCTCAATGAAATTGAATTTGACACCCTTGAGTTAGACCATAAGATCCTTAGACTCTCAAAGTAATGGTGAGGGGGGGGGGGCTTTGGGAAACAGTAGAAAGAGCCACAGACTAGAGAACAGTCTGATAAAAGTATCTTAGTCCGTAACACAAATGTGGGCATTGCAAATGTCGCAAAAGGGATTCTACTTAGTTTCCTGGGCTGTAAAACTGGGAGTGGGGTACTTTCAGTCTTGCAAGATTCTATTAATGTAACCTTATAATCAATTAGAATTAGTTCATCTAGTCATGCTTTCTTTCAGGACTAACTTGCAAGGCTGGCAGTCAATAATAGTTGGGAAGTGCCTAGCCAAATAGAGGAGGAATCAAAAAGAGAGGTAGCCCGGTGGTACAGCCACAGGTAATCCAGGAATGATCCCCCCCTTCCAATTGCCATGGAACCATATTTATCTGTTTCCAAGGGAAGACAAGAAGCCTGGGGAGATTCCTGTATTCTTGGTAGCAATTCAATAAAATTGTGAATTTGAATTTTTCATGCATTGATCTATTGCCTGGATCTGACAATAACCTGGCAAATGATCTGATGATCTTCCTTTTCCCAGTCCATTTCATGATTAAGCGAATTCAGAGAAGCCAAGAGGTTTCAGCTATAGGTCTGTGTCCTCAAAAGACCTCCATAATCCCAGAGAAAAGGGTAACTATGAGTGTCATTATTGATTGACAAAGCAAAACTTTAAAAATCATAATGCCTACTTTCCTGGATGGCAAGTATTTTGTTTCACATAATTGTACCATGCAGCATGATTCATAATGCAGATGCCTCTCTCCCACGTTTCACTAATGCAGTCTGAGGAGAGACAGGCAGACAAAAAGAAATATTATTTTTTCAGTTTATTTTGTCTATGGAATATTAATAATGCATTTAAAATAACTATTCACATGATACTGCCATCAGCTGCGTGTATTCTTCATTTTGACAATCACTGTTCATCCGATGAAAATACTGCTTTTTAAAAACATATCAGCCTACATTTTCATGGAGTTTGAAAAAGAAACCCTTCAATGTAATAGTCAGAAATGTGGTATGAATATTTGAACCTGTGAATTCATGTAGAAACAGGAGTGCATTTTATCACATATGACTATAAAATATGGGTTTGGAGGTTTCAGTATAATTCAAAAGTGATTTGCTTTCAATATGGAGTAGAAAGCATATTATGAGATTTTCAGGATGGAAGATATGGATGAACAGCAGTTCCCACTGAGGATCATATTTCTCCTGGGGTGATTTCTTGGGTCCATGGGGTAAGATGGGATTTCAGCAAAAAGTAGATAGGCCAGAATAAAATATATGTGTAGGTCAGAGGTGGTATTCAGCAGGTTCTGACCAGTTCTGGAGAACTGGTAGTGGAAATTTTGAGTAGTTCGGAGAACCGCCAAATACCACCTCTGACTGACCCCACCCCCATCTATTCTCTGCCTTCCAAGTCCCAGCTGGGTCTCCTTTTGTTGACCTGCACAGGAGAACAGAGCTGGAAAGCAGGTTAATGGGGGGGAGGGAATGGAGACTTTACAGTATCCTTCCCTTGCCATGCCCGCAAAGCCACACCATGCTCATCAAGCCACCCCCACAGAACTGGTAGTAAAATTTTTTGAATCCCACTACTGGTGTAGGTACTAATTAGATGTAGTTGCACAACAAGCAAAGGTAAGCATGATGCTATTTACATGACCTTGATACTGGGTTTATTTGTCATACCTAACCATATAAATTATGTCTGACCAAGTGGTGGGATTTAAACTTTTTTACTACTCTGGGCGTGGTTTGGTGAGCGTGGCATTCTAGGTAGGCATGGCAGGGGAAGGTTACTGCAAAATCCCCATTCCCTCCCCACCCCACTATCCTGCTTTCTAGCTCTGTTCTCCTGTGCAGGGGAACAAAAGAAGACCCAGCCAATCAGCTGGGACTCGGGAGGCAGAGAATAGTCGGGGGCCGGGCCAGTCAGAGGTGGTATTTGCCGGTTCTCCCAACTACTCAAAATTTCCACTATCAGTTCTTCAGAACTGGTCAGAACCTGCTGAATACCACCTCTGGTATGACCCTTAAGCTTTATTTCCTGTTCAAAACATTACTCCTCTCAACTAATTTTAATGGCTTTTTTTCATAATATATAAGGGGTTAGAGATGGTCGCCCACCTTTTCATTGGTTGGAATCATATCTCTTAAATTCTTTTTTTTTTTATTACACACCTAATGAAAAAAGGGTTTTAGAAAAAAAATCTCACATATGTAAGGTATGTATTTGGTATGTGTACATGAGTAAGGGGATGTGTATCTTTTTAGTATATGAAATTACATTTCCTTTTTTGCAAATTTTATTAAAAAATATAAATGAAAGAAACAAAATCAAATGCAAATTATGAAAAATGCAAACAGAAAGGGGAAAAAAAGGTATGAAAAAGGAAAGCAAAAAGAAAGAGTAACTTAATCCCAGTAATTAAAGACAATTTAAACACAACATAATCTCTCACCCACCCACCCATAGTTCATCACTTGGTTAAAAAAAAACCATAATTCACAAGCTTCATCAATTGTTCCTTGTCGGTAAAAGTCAAGTTGGGGAACTGAACATAACTGTTTTCTTCTTTTAACTCTGATCAAATAAGCCAACTTTATAAACTTTCCCTTAATTTTTAAGGGTCTCATTTTTAATCCCTTCAGAAGCAGGTTTATTATTACCAGTGTTTTATTATTTATTTTTACCAGTATGTTGTATGTCTAGTATTTCCAAGTATCAAGACTGTAAACTTTTCCATATTTTTCTTTCATCAGATAGTTCTTGGGGATACAAGGATATCATGTTCTGTGTTAGCTTTTGTCTGTAGCTAAAAAAATTAATTGGTGGGAGGAGAGTGCTGTTTTTGAGCAAAGTTTGCTCCAAATTCCACTTGATTAAAGCAGCACAAACAGATAGTCTAAAAAATAGGCTTCTGGATTCTTTTTTATTGCAAAGAGAATTGCGTTGTGTACCATGTCTCAGTCCATGTCTACCACACCACTTTGCTTCTGCAGCAAGTTCCCACTGACATTGCTAATGACACCAATCTATCTGCATGGCAGGAACAGATGTTCATCCTCTCTCAAGCAGATGCATGGATTGAACACTATGCAATTTTATGCATGAGATCTCACTTGTTCACTGCAGTTGCTGATTATTTTTTTTTACACTAAAGTTATTGTAGTAACTTTATAGAATAGAATGTGCTCTTTGCCTCTTTTAACACTTTCTATCTATCATCTATACCGGTATCTACCTATTTATTTACTTACCATATCTGTCTGTCTGTCTGTCTGTCTGTCTGTCTGTCTGTCTGTCTGTCTGTCTGTCTGTCTGTCT